>JAPQNM010000002.1:7243862-7251362 GCA_029783475.1 Metacarcinus magister
GAGAGAGAGGAGAGAGAGAGAGAGAGAGAGAGAGAGAGGAGAGAGAGAGAGAGAGAGGAGAGAGAGAGAGAGAGAGAGAGAGAGAGAGAGAGAGAGAGAGAGAGAGAGAGAGAGAGAGAGAGAGAGAGGAGAGAGAGAGAGAGAGAGAGAGAGAGAGAGAGAGAGAGGAGAGAGAGAGAGAGAGAGAGAGAGAGAGAGGAGAGAGAGAGAGAGAGAGAGAGAGAGAGAGGAGAGAGAGAGAGAGAGAGAGAGAGAGAGAGAGAGAGAGAGAGAGAGAGAGAGAGGAGAGAGAGAGAGAGAGAGAGAGAGAGAGAGAGAGAGAGAGAGAGAGAGAAGAGAGAGAGAGAGAGAGAGAGAGAGAGAGAGGAGAGAGAGAGAGAGAGAGAGAGAGAGAGAGAGAGAGAGAGAGAGAGAGAGAGAGTGCCACCAGGAAGGACCACTCTGGCACCACTGACGTAAACACAAGTAGCCGGAGGAAATACGTCCCTAGCTGAGACTGTTGGCAGGGGAGTGTGACGTCACGGAACGAGGCGCGGCGGGAGACAAGACAGGAAGACAGGGGTGGAGGAGACAGGAAACGGGTGAGACAAGAGGTTCAAAGGGATGTGTTGACAATTTATGCCAAAAAATCCCGTTTTGAGGAAAATAAGTACTAAGTTTGAAATAGAATCATAATTTGTTTTATGGGAAGCGCGATCCCATTACACCCTCGATTATCCAAGTGTGTGAGCAGCGTGGTAAGGGTGGTGGCGGCAGTCCAAATGTTTCCCTTCCCTTCTGCAAGACAACCGTATATTTTTCCCTCAGCCAAGGTCGCTGCCACTACCGGAACAGCATTTCCACCACCACCACTACCCCCACCACCACCACCACCCCCACCACCACCACTACCCCCACCACCACCACCACCAGATGTGTGACAACAGTGCTACTGCCACACTGCCACGTTCGGAGCCTCTACATACCTTGTCGGCACTCCCAGTCCTACATACTAAATGACTTATATCATAACCATGGTGAAGCGTATAGGTCTTGCGGTTTTGAATTAGTATCATAATAAAAGTACATTACAAAACTATAACACAGTCATTATTTCGACACTAGCGATGTCAGCTCACGATACAAGACGGTAAGTTCGTTGTAGACTGAGGGGTGCGCGGTGACTGGTAGGGTCCGTATTCGGTATGCCGGTGAGAAACATTTTGATCAGGTGTGTTGGGTTAACTCAAGACGCGTGTTCCGTCAGTTTAACATGCGTCGGGAGTCAACAAGGGTCCAGGTTCATGATGTAAATATGATAATAATGATAACATTACATAATATCGACTTCATGATTCTCTCTCTCTCTCTCTCTCTCTCTCTCTCTCTCTCTCTCTCTCTCTCTCTCTCTCTCTCTCTCTCTCTCTCTCTCTCTCTCTCTCTCTCTCTCTCTCTCTCTCTCTCTCTCTCTCTCTCTCTCTCTCTCTCTCTCTCTCTCTCTCTCTCTCTCTCTTCCTCTCTCAGTGTGTGCTTTCTCCAACCATCTTGTTTGTCAGAACCATAACTTTGGCAGCCAACAGAGCGCACTAAGGCGATGCACTCCGGCTCTTCCTCTCCTGCACTGCATGAACGTTGACTTCACTGTAGGCGTGACTTGAGCAGCGCCTTACAGTCTTGAGCCTTTCCATATTTCATTTTTAATTTTTTTTATTCATTATCTAAATCTATTCATATCCTTGATTTTGTTGTACCGAGATGAAAATTTATGGGCGATATACATTCTAGGAGGGAGATTGCGTTAGGTTGATGATTTACTGCATGATCCTAGCATGAAATACACTTCAATGCATTAGCAACACCTGAACATTCAACTTGTAATGGAAAGGTATGGAGGTAAGGAGAAGCTGATGCCTTGCACAGTACCTGATGGTCTCTTCATGTGGATGGGAGGACCGACTTCCTCGTACTCAGGCTCATTGTTCTTCCTGTCCCCGACCTGCAAAGATAATAAAAGGTGTGTTAGTGGAGACTGCATGTTTACTACTACTACTACTACTACTACTACTACTACTACTACTGCTACTATTACTACTGATGATGATGATGAAAACAACGCGCTTCTAACACCTTCCACCTCGTCGTCATTGAGTTGCATGGCTTGCTATCCTTTTTTCTGGTGTTCGCAGGTGGTGCACTCCTACGTCAAGGGTCGGTAAATATAAATGTATCGTCACCCTTTCTGCGCTGCAATAGGCGAGAAAGGCTTACACGGAGCCGCAAAAACAGTGTGCTTCAACATATGCACAACCCTTGACTCCTCTTAGCCAGAGAGCGAGAAAGAAATAGAGAGAGAGAGAACGTGAGAGAGAAAGAGAGAAAAAGAGAGAGAAAAAAATAAATGTGTGTGAGATTAGCAAAGACATTTATACTTTCTGGTTCAAGTAGTCATCACCCACACTTACTCTCCCTTCTTCTACACCACAGCATCGTAGCCTTAATAAATAACTCAACGTCACAGGTCCTTAATCCCAGGGAGGAGTAACGTTGTGTGGGGCAGTGTCCGGCCTCACACCAGCTTCCCCTTGGCCCGGCGCCACTCTCCCTACCTATCCTCCCCCACAACATTCTCTGCCACCTTTACCAACTGAGACACAACATGCAACTTCTCCTTGTCTAGCCAACACAATGCAAGACTTGTCAAGGTGCAATATTTACATTACCCAGCAGCTGAATGATTGGATTTGCAGTAACGACTAAGAAGGTCTTAAGCTCATGTATTCATCTCACATTTGTATGCTGTAATGATGGCTATAGGATAATTTATGTACTTCTTTTCAGTCAGCAATTACAGCGAATTTTTGATTGGTAGCTTTTCGTGGTGTGAAAATGGTATAGTAAAAGAAATGATTATATAAGATAAACTAATAAATAAAAAATAATAATAATAATTATAATGATAATAATAATAATAATAGTAATAATAATAATAATAATGATAATAATAATAATAATATAATGATAATAATAATAATAATAATAATAATAATAATAATAATAATAATAAGAAGAAGAAGAAGAAGAAGAAGAAAGAATATAATAGAGGGAACAAAAGAAGAAAAAAAAAAGTTAAAAAAGAAAAAAAATAGTAATGGATAAAAAAAAACAAAAGAAGAATAAGAAGTACACCAGCACAACATTCGATTATCGTGTATAGCAATGCAAAATCCATGTATGTCGTCTACCTGGCAACACAATACAGCGTGAAAAAAAGAGATAAGATTCATGGAATGAGTTTGTGAATGATTAACATGTTGGATTGATAACTCATGTAATTGCACTTTAACCATAATTATAAAAAGAAAATTTGTATAACATACTGAATTTTAACCACGTAAGCCATATTTTTCTATATCAATGAAGAAATTTTGAAAAATTTGATCAATTCAATAAGCTTAGAGGCAAAAATTATATTTAGAAAGAAAAAATCAGGTCAATGAAAATAGTTCAATGTTTCCGGCAGCCACCAGCCTCTACACGCCAACCCAATTCATCTTTGTATCTTCGGAGGTCGTAACCATGAAGATGTGAAGGCCCAAGAGAAAAGAAAACACACATTCAAGATGACAGACAACCTTGTTAAGGGGAGGAGGGCGGGGCAGGGCGAGGAGGGAGGGGAAGCGATGAGTCATAAAGTATGGTTGAAGGGAAGCGTAAGGAAGACACGTGGGAGCAAGAGGACGCACAAGGGAAATGCTAGAGTAAAGGGCGTATACTAAAGCATGATGGGAAAATAACTTCAAGGAAAGATGAACAAATAATATAATAGCTAAAGGACTGGAGATTGGGACCAACTCTTCCCATCAGAGTTATATTCAGCTACAGTATATATTGAAAGTATTTTGTGTTTCTGTGACAAAAACTTACAGCACCACATAATTCTATTCCTGAACACATTGTTATTAGAAGTTTGTTTCGGTCCATATGATAACATACAAGACGAGTTCTATGGAAATATATTTGTATCCATTTTCAAGGCTATCAATTCCTGCATCCACAGTTCCACACAACATTATGTTTTCAATAGTTTTAATTTACAACAGACCAACAAAATGACTCTTAATTATTGACAACTACTTTTCATGCTGTTATATATATAAATACTATACAATTCTAGTAAATCAAGTTCACAAAAGTTAACCTCTGTTACGAAATTAAAATGCTTGATGGTGAAAACATCGAAATATTCACAAACATTAACAAATGCCATGTGTGCGACCTTACAGAAAGTCTGCTTCGGAGAGGACGAAGAACAGAAAACTTGTATACGACTGATGTGAATGAAGGTCGGGGATAGATTTCCATCCCTAAAAAGCGAGTCTATATGCAAAAGAAGTTTTAAGCAGGCAAGCAGATGTGAGGTATTTATATATTCTAGGAAAGACGGGTACACATCTGCGATCCTCTGCAAGTTGTCGTACACCTGTATACATAATGATTATATATCTTATTTTTCTTACTTAATCTACCTTTTAGTAGATGGAAGCTTAAGAAAGAATACTAACAATCAGACTTTCTTTTCATATATTTAGTTATACATAAAACTAAACAAGATAAGCAGCTCTCTTGAATACTATACTTTTTCAGGGCCAAATGCCAGGTTGCAGGAGTTCAAGCAGTAAAATTTGTACTCAAATATGTTTTCGGTGTACATCCTTGTCCCAGTGACCTGACCTATATATCGTCCAGTGTGTGTGTGTGTGTGTGTGTGTGTGTGTGTGTGTGTGTGTGTGTGTGTGTGTGTGTGTGTGTGTGGTGTGTGTGTGTGTGTGTGTGTGTGTGTGTGTGTGTGTGTGTGTGTGTGTGTGTGTGTGTGTGTGTGTGTGTGTGTGTGTGTGTGTGTGTGTGTGTGTGTGTGTGTGTGCTTATATGTGTGCTAATTGCATTATTTCAAAGTGTTGCAATAATATCTAGCCTTTTCTTCTGTACATTACACTTCCGTCAGCATTACACGATCCTGACCATCGACGTTGCATATTTTTACCACAGAAAAAAGGCTGCAGGAGCAAGATAATAAGAGAGAAATAGAGATAAAGAAAGAAAGAAAGACAGAGAGAGAGAGAGAGAGAGAGAGAGAGAGAGAGAGAGAGAGAGGAGAGAGAGAGAGAGAGAGAGAGAGAGAGAGAGGAGAGAGAGAGAGAGAGAGAGAGAGAGAGAGAGAGACGAGAGAGAGAGAGAGAGAGAGAGAGAGAGAGAGAGAGAGAGAGAGAGAGAGAGAGAGAGAGAGAGAGAGAGAGAGAGATAGAGAGAGATAGAGAGAGAGAGAGAGAGAGAGAGAGAGAGGAGAGGAAGATGCATCTAACCTTGGCTTCTGCACGGAACTTGTCACTTGCCCTAAAATTCCCTTCTCCTGCAGGTCCCGCGCCAAGACACGCCCCTCGCCTACGCCCGCTACCTACATCCAAACATTTTTACTGTTTTTCATCACATTAATATTCCAATCAAACCTTAATACCAAGGCCTTAACTCAAAACTCGACCATAATAATATTCGTATTCCAGTGATCCGTGTGTAATATGGAGTCAGCAACATTTTTTTTAGTCTAATAAAACCTTAACAAGTCTGAGATCACTCAAAAATCATCAGAGAATTTTTTAAAATTTTTTATCACAACACAAAATATTTGCTTCACGTTGAGTTTGTATTTCGCAGTGAAAGGACACGATGCGAAAGGAAATTTTGGCTTGGATTCTCCGTTAAAAAAAAGTTAATGATAATCCCACTAACTAGGTAGCTATAGACTATATAGTTTTGCTAGGATTAACGAATGAGCGCTACCCCTTTCACCAAGAAGCTGCCGTGAGCCAGGATCGAACTAGCAACCTTTATGTCACGAGCTTAACACTATACCACAGAGCCACCCGGCCCCCAACTGAATTATTCGTTCCTTGTCAACAAACTGGTGCATCAAAGGTACACTTTGTAAGGCAATATGCAAGTACTATGTATATTTCCTTAACGAAGTGTATCTATGACAAACCAATTAGTTCACATTTCCGAAGCACGAGGCATTTCCTTTAGTAAACTCTCGGTGGTCTATGCAAGGATCGTGTACCCACGTGGTTTCCCGTGATGATATCAACAATTTTTTTGGGTAAAAATGGCGGCCAGCTGGCTGGCCCAGTCCACCGCCTCCATTGCCTGTGTAAACAACATATTTGGCTGACTCTCAATAAAGTAGAAGCCAGTTAATTACCATTATTGATTTGTTAGGATTGGCACTTTTCCTTGGTTAAAGTAGTTCTGTACTCATTTGATTCTAAATCTTGTAAATCGACACTACAGCTATAGGAAACTTTTTATGGATAGCAGCAGCAACCAAGAAGTTGCCAGCAGCCTCTGGCCGGACTCAAAGATCTCATAGGAAACTAGTATTTGTAAGTCTGCAAGGGGTGTTGAAAGAGTAATGAAACATCACATTTATGTTCTACGCTTTGTGACATACATGTGGGACAGGTTGATTCTAGCCTGATAGTACTGTGATGCTGGACATCAACGGCTCATAGAAAAGTAAATGCAATATACCTGCTGCCCGTTACAACAAAAATGCAGGATTTAAAGCTGGAGGCGGGAAAATTCAAGAACCGAGTGTTGGACCACAATAATCACACTTGTCTTTTAGAGATTGGGAATGTTGAAGGATCTTGTTCCTTAAGCTTACATGCTGGCGTTCTGGTTACACGTCTTGGCGCTGACCCATTGGCTAACAGGAACCAGTGGTCCCACAAACATGATAACTAAGCACTAGGAGGACATGATTATGGGACAAGAAATAGTTTGAACAACAGTTCGCCTCATGAGCCCTTCCCTTGTTGTCCTTATTCTCCATGACAAAAAAGTGGTGGGTTATTGTGGGTTACTAATACATTTCTACATTAACGTCATGAAACAAATCAGCTTCACTGCACGCAAAAGACCAGAAATCTATTATGAAAGATTGATACATGAAGATACTTAATATTTACACTCGCAATAAGAAGTACACATATCATACATAACGTTAATATGTAACATGTAGAAACTCAGCAGAACAGAAATACTCGCATTTCACAAGTGACAGTAACACTTACTAAGGCAAAGCTGAGTTTACGCCCAACTGGATGCCTCACGGGATCCTTGTCCTCAGACCTAGCTCGCAGAGGCATCACACTCGCCATGCTGCAGTTCAGTACACCAACACCAACACACAGCGTAAATGGCTGCCTTGCCCACACTGAGCCCTGCTACAGGCACAGATCGGTGGTCTAAAAAGGTGCAGCAAAGACCTTGAAGTCAAGCAGGGTTTTTTTTCTTCTTGTCCATCCCACTGCCCGCCAAAAACACCAAAATGATATTGTATGCAGAACACGAATTAACGTTTTTTTTCTTCTAAATAAGAAAAAGCAATGGTAGTATAAACTTTTGCACGAGACACACTACAGGAGCGGAGCAGACTACCCTCACCACCAGCACAAAGACACTCGC
>JAPQNM010000002.1:7263862-7281362 GCA_029783475.1 Metacarcinus magister
CTCATAATACACACTTTTCAGTTCGTTCTAGATCTGTGGTTTCTAACCTTTTTGCCACTACGTCCCCCTTTTACAGTTAGATGTTGATCTTTATCACCAGAACCCACCCTCAATCCATCAACCGAAATATTTAGAAAAAAACAACTTCTTTATTAAATAGAATAAGACGAGTGCATTATTTTTTTTTTTTTGTTCATTACGATCTCCACACGCTTGCTCAAGGAATTCCATTTATATTTAGACTGAAGGAATGCCTACTGCCTCTGGATTTGCATGTTGATTTACTGTTTCAGGTGAAATAACTAGCACACGAGCTGATAACATTTAACAGCTTTTCCACACTACCAGTTTGCCATCCATCTATCTAACTCTTGTTCAGTGTTCCACGCCTTTGCCTGCCCCACACTGCCGGATAATGAGTGGGGACGCGGGAGTAATGACCGAACTATTTTTTTCAACCCCTAATCCAAAATAAGATGTGAATATCATCATTATATTAATCTGTTTTACTTTTTTCTCTAAGTATTCATTATTAGTATTAGTTTTCATAATGATATTTTGTTATATCACCTCCAAGTAAACCTGAGTCTGTATGGGAGAAGTTGCCTTCTACCATTAAATTTAAATCTTCATCTAAATTATGGGGTTCTATAACGTCATTAGTGCATAATTTTGTTTTTAACTAAAATTAGGTCTGATGGCTTCCTTAAATAACCTGAGATTATTTTTTCATCATAATCACTATGATTCCACTGCAGAATAGACTTAGATGTCTTAGTTTAGTTAAACTACTGATTTAGTGGTATTTTACAAGACTGAAATTTTGCCAAAAAGAAAAAACAATTAATGTATTAAGTCAGTGCCATACCATTTTTTTTTTTCTCCTATATCATTAACCGTTGGCACCAGTAGGCATATGGAGGCACAGATGGACTTGCCTCGCCTATTATTTGGTTTAGGTTTTAGAATTTTTATAGTGACGCCTCGAATGATTAAGTTCTCTCTTGAATATGTTGAGAACGTGTGAGGCTTATTACTGCTACAGCCTCAGATGCATATTAACGTTGTAAGTCCCGTCTGAGGACAGTATGGCAGCAATTTGGGTAGTCTTTGGCCACTCGGCGGTGATATCAAATATTGAAAAGTGGTCAGCGGATATTGGTGATTCGAACCCGGGACCCTAGGCTCCCATTCCTGAACGCTGACCACTGCACCACCGCCTCCCCTTGTAGATGCCCATCTAATGAGATCAATCTAAAACCAGCACTGTTGCAGCCTCTCAATTGTTGTACCAGAGGATGTATCCACGCAATCTGGACTGTTCAATTTGTTGCCTCTCCAGGAAAACCACAATAATGAGGAGCAAATAAAAGCCACTACACAAGACACTTACCACCACGTCTTTTGATTCCATGGCAGAAATCCCTTCCACTCAAATCAGCTCTTTTCTCTTTGGTACCATAATAAAAAGCAATGCATAGTAAAACCCTTATAAAATAATATTTGTCAAACAAGTGCTATAGACAGCAGGCAGATAGCAATGGGCAACCACATCATGGGAGGTGAGGATGGATATCACATGACATCACTGTACAGGAAGCAACAAAACTTAGTACAGTAGTTTGTCCAATAGCTCTTATCACTTAGTATCTTGCTCCTTCAGTCTTTCACAAACAAAGAGGCAAAAATACCATGCTCTCCAACAAAGGCTTGGACACTAAAATGACGGACAAGAGTGAAATAAAGGTGTCAGAGGTAATGCAATAATAAAAGACAAATTTTGTTCATTGAAGAATGATGGTTCACCTCATGAATACTGTATTCGGATAAGGAAATGAGGCGGGAATATCTCTCTCTCTCTCTCTCTCTTTTCTCTTCTTTTATTCTCTCTCTCTGTCTCTGTCTCTCTCTCTCTCTCTCTCTTTCAACTCATAATTCATTAAAATTTTTTCTAATGTGATAAACCATGCTGTCCTAGAAGGGTAAATCTCTTTTAGGACAGCATGATTTATCACATTAGAAAACAATTTTTAATGAATTATTGTTCTTCAGTTAGGGGAATCATAAACTGATGAATATTGTGTACAATTATTCCCATTCCTAATGATGAATTTGGGATAAACAAGAATGCTGTACTCTAAATCTTTGAAGTGGATTCCAAAAATATATATCAATAATCAAAATACTACAACTACTACTACTTCTACTACTACACATACTACTACTACTAATACTAATAATAATATGAGTTGTTTATATTTCTTTGTCATAAACAATAAAACATTTAATAAAAGTAGACACATTAAAGGGAAAATAATTAATATCGAATATATTTTTTCATAATCCTGACATTAAAACAAATTATGTTGCAAAATATGGCTTTTTATTAAGAAATTAGTATTATTTTTTCTTCAGGGGTATCACAACAACAGAATTCCTACCAGATTTCTCACTATACCACCTTCCCATTTTATGTTCTTGCCCCACTCCAGCCAGAAGGTGACTGCCACTTGTTGTAAATGTCAGAGAGTTGATCACACCAGGGACAGGAATGGAAAACAATTGCTTCATTGTTCTATGTCCATCCGTATCAACCTTCCATAGACGAATATATCCATCCATTGAACCTGCAACCACAAAATGTCTGGAATTATCATCATTATCATTATTATTATCGGGGTGGGAGCTGCAAGAATAACACCACCATATTCCTTGCAGCTCGTAGAAGGCGACCAAAAGGGACAAGAAGCTCCTCTTTCCTAAGGTAAGACAAGGTGCAGAGGGAGAGGAAAGAGTAAATTCTCCCTAAACTCTAAATGCATGTTCTTGGTTACCCCCTTTTAATTGGGATACAAGCCAGGTATATAGATAGATAGATCATTATTATTACTATTGTTATCATTATCATCATTACCCGTGTGGTGGAAGCTGCAAGAATACTATCACCGTATTTCCTACGGATTGTAAAAGGCGACCAAACGAGACAGAGTGAAGGGTCTGGGAAGCCCTTTCTCTGTATTCTCTCCTACAGAAAAAACAACAAAAACAACAACAACAGGACGCAGAGGGGAAGGGGACAGAAATGTCTGCCCAAATTCTTAATGCAACGGACTATACACTTAAGTGGAATAATAGCGTGGTAAATAGATAAATAGACTAACATCAATTATCATTATTATTATTACTTCCAACAAAGTTAACCGAGAGGTTATGTTTTCACTTTGTCTGTTTCCTTTTTGTTTTTTCTCTTTCCATTTTCTCTCCTACTAAAACTAACCCACACTTACTACTGCTGGAACACTCACCCTATAAGGTGTACGAAAGTCAACCACCTCAACTTCCTTCCTTCCAAAAATCATCTTACTTTTACCAGCATTCACTTTTAGCTTCCTTCTCGTACATCCACTATAAAATCCATCAACCACAATCTGAAATTCCTCATCACTCTCTACAAGCAACACAACTGTCATCTGCAAACAGGCATGCCACCACTGCCCAATCCATTCCTTTCATCTTCAGTCTTGCATCTACATTCTCCATTTTAGCTTAAATTTCTCTCATCCATCCATACATTCATACATAACACTAGAAAAAAAAATCTATCTATCTACCTCTACATCTATTTGGATGTTCAATCAATAAAACTTCCACCAGGTGGCCAAGGAAGGCCCTTGAAGAGATTTTAAGGAACAGGCATCAGAGAATGAAAGACAGCAGAGTAAAATAAGTAGGGAAAGTTGTACACACCTGATGCAATGACGTCAGTGTTAATAAGTGAACCCACAGCAGTAACCCAATTTGGTAAACCATTGCTTTGATAGCCATGGGCTGCCTTTGCCACACAGTGTGGACGTTTCTTGAGGGTTGTCCACAAAGCCAGGCATCTGGTTTGAGTAGAAAAACAATAGTAAATAATAGTTCATTTTCTCCAATCAAAACTAAATACAATAAAAATTTATTCATCACTTGATCCATTCAAATGGAAAACCAATAACGCAGTACAATAAATAAATTTTTGACAATTTTTTTCATAACTTACGAGGACCATTTTTTGGCTTAATGTTTTTCACAAAAATTGCTAGAATATTTTTGGTGCCTTAATCAATGTTGCTGCAAAACTGGCATCTTAATTTTCAAAATAAAAACTTGTTAAAAACTTGTATGTATATTAAACTTTCTCTCTAGACATAAGAAGTTTGAAGTAATTAGACAAAAGGATAAAGCAAACACTAGTTTATTGATATCCGTGGATTCCATTTTCATGGGTGTTTTTTATATTTCATTTCAAATTAGCATTGTTACTTACCCATCTTGGCTATAAGTGACAAAAGCTTTCTCATTAATCAGCTTTACACCATCTATAGAATCTTGATGCCCTGAAAACCGTAGCTGCTTATCCTCAACAAGCACATACACAATCACTGACTTGTCTCGTCCTCCACTTGTGATGCATGATTCTCTCTTGAAGGCATCCAGGCCTGTTATTGCATCCTGGTGGCCACCTCTATAAAAGTAAATCATAGTAATCATAATATCTTTCTGGCTGAAGGCAAGCTAGGTATGTTACATGAATCTTCATCACAATAGCTAACAACTTTTGTAAAACTAAAAATGAGTATTTGATTCTGAACACTAGATTAAATGCTGACAAGATAATCACTACGTCAATAACAGTTGATGCTTGGTGGCTGATAAGAGGGTAATGATTATGGTTCCTGTACCAAACACCATCACACAAACCATACTACACAATCAAATCCTGCCTCTACTGAAGTTCTCGTGAGTAAGGTAGTCCAGCGGCTAGTGGTCAGGCTTGCGAACTTAGAGCCTCCACCACTCCCTATCCAAACATTCCCTCCTTGCTAGTTCAATCTCTCCTCTATCAGCAACTCTTTCATGCATGTACTCATTCACCCTATCCTTTCATTTCACATTTTCACTGGGATCTCTATCCCCTTAACCACTGCAAATATCAATAAATGAATGTATATAGATGAATAAATATATTCATGCAATAGCATTAGCAAATAACCAAGTGGCAAGTTTAAAAAGAAATTAGTGAAACTCACAAATTTTCAACAAAAGCCATGGCATCAAGATTCCACACCATCACCATCCTGTCATGTGAACTGGAGAAGAGAGTGTGAGTAGCCCAACGAAAACCCAACCCTGAGATGGGTCCACGATGCTTCTTAAATGTCTTGAGACGTTCTAGAGTTTCTGGATTCCAAATGTGTATATACCCTGAGGCATCACCTGAGGCCTGAAACAGAAAAAAAATCATACCTTCACGTTCTAAATAATGGATGCTAAGGCAAGTATCATAGTAAATGGTAAATGGAGAAATTATTGAAAGATTTGGAATACAAAAGGGTGTGAGGCAGGGATGTGATATTCCCTTGGCTGTTTAACTTATAAATGGGTGGTTAAAATAAGTGAAATGAAAGCAAAGTTTGATGATAATAGTTCCAAAACTTTTTGGCACTGCTAATTCCTTTACTCAACTCTGTGTGCATTGTGCTCATCATCCTCAAATCAAACCAAGTTTTCAATGGCTTCATGTAAACAGCCAAATAGTCAGATAAACAATACACTAAATTGCACATTAATATGACAGAACAAAGTATTTCATTAACAAAATAATCTCAGATAAATTAATGCATCATTACTAAATTAAAGGCTTACATATTTTAAATAAATATACTTTATGAACAACACATTGAAATATTAAAAAAAATATATTTTTTTAAATTCAATTATGGCAAACAATAAAATATTAAAAAATAATGTAGATGTACTTGTGAAAATGAAGATAATGCGTTATACAAATTGAAATACTTGTATTTTCCACAAGAAAAGTCTATACAAACCACAAAGCTAATATCATGCACGTGCAGAAATATTTACTTATGATCAATTAAATCTAATAATAATAAAAAAATTGCACGTCTCTAATGTGTTGATGGGTAAACTTTGCCCTCAACTTTCAGATCTTACATACTTTAAGATATAATAACTTACCAGAAACTTTCCATCTGAAGATATTGCAATGGCATATATGTGAGAGGTATGTCCATTGGATGGATCTTTAATACCTTTTCTTCCTCCAAGCACAGTGCCCAGCTTTTCCCCATTGATGCCATCTAAGGATACATCCTTTGTTAGAAAATACACACACACACACACACATATATATATATATATATATATATATATATATATATATATATATATATATATATATATATATATATATATATACACACACACACACATACATATGGAAATCTAAATCCATATAAATTTGTTCTTGGGCTGAATTAAGTACCAATATGATAGAAAATTATTGGCAGCAGCTGAGTGCCTATGTGGAATAGCTACAAGATATAACGGTTACCCAAGAAAACACATTTTGGTCATCTTTTACGAGCCACAGGGAATACAGTTGTGGTATTCTTGCAGCCCACCACAGGGCTAATAGTGTTTTATAGTTGGTAAAAATAATAACAACTCCATATCATCAGCTAAGTGTCAGTCATACTAACCTATACATTATGCATGTATACTATACTCACATTGCCTTTATTCAGGTTCACCATGAGTAGACCTCAATGTGTTTATTGCAAAGATAACATTTACTCACAAACTCTGTAGGTTCCTTGGTAGTGAGTGAAAAGATTTATTTTTAAACTCACGTATTACAAAAAATAAAAAATTCAGTCTCTCACTTGCAGATTGACAAAAAGTGTACAAGTGTAGATGGGAAAGGTAAACTGATGATGAAGATGGATGGAGTGAAAAGTAAGTCAGGATAGTAAGCGATGGTGGATGTTCAATAAAAGACATGGGACAGGATAAAATAAAGATATTTTGTTTGTGGCCACACCGTGAGGGAAAAGGGCATCTGGAAAAAGAAGAGGAAGATGTTCATCTGAAGCTGATACTTAGCATGGCAGAATCTCTATAGGTGTTGGCTATGTGAGTTTAATGTGCCTTGCTAATTGTAGATTACATATTATATAATCTACTGCAGTCGTATAATCTATAATGCAGGACATACAGTGAAATCAATACTTAAAACAAGATAAAGAATAATTCAACTTACATTTTACTATTGAACGGTCTTTTGACCCAGAAAATATATATTTTTCATCAGTAGAGACAGTTATGCACGTGACAGATAGTTTCTGTTTTTTTGACCTCAACACTTGCAGGTCATCAGCTTCAGGTTTCAAGTAGGATTCTGCAACCTTTCTCCGAAGTTTCCCAGAAGCCTCAAGAACATCTTCTCGGAGACGGGTGGTGATAGCCTCATCATCCAACTTATCTTCTTCATCTTGAGCTCCTAAAAATATAAATTAATTAACAAAAAATCAATTTATCTATTTATATACCAGGCCAACATTACCCAAAAAGAGGGCAGCCGAGATACAGTGCACACACACACACATACATACACATGCAATCCTCTCATTTAGTCACTAGGCAAAGAAATTCAGATGAAAAACCAATAATAATAATGCAAATAATAATAATAATATATATCTACATACCAGGCTGTATATTCCCTAAAGAGGGGTAGCAAAGACAAGGCACACATACACATACCCATGCACACATACATATACACTCCTCTCATTTAGCCCCCAGGCCCCAATAAGAGAAGTCAGGTACAACCCGCCTAAGCATTGTGCATCACGTCAGTCACACAATGGGTTAAAGCAGTGTTAATGTGTGTAATCACAATGTACTCACTCTGTTCCTGCAGTTGTTTCAGATACTGTTGTGCCAGCCGTACTTTTTTTTCTTGTGCAGTTTCATCCTCCAACTCTTCTTCCTCATCAATTACCTTCTTTTTCTTATAATCTTCTTCCTCTTCACTGGTAATTTCTTCATCTAGGTCTGGGACATATTTTCCCCTTTTTTCTAATTGATTGCCTTTGGTCTCAGCTTTTCTCTTCTCTTGTGCTTTTCTTCTTCCTGGTTTCTGAAAAGTTCCAAAGCAAATGATTTAATGTATCTACTAATATACTTTTACTAATTATGTTTTTGGTTCTTCGAGAAATCAACTTTTTCATAATTTACTCACAAAAGCTTACAAATAAACCTGGTCCTTGAGTATATAAAGTAGGGGAAAAATGCTCCCTCCCCTCTTCCCTCTCTTCATGAGGATATTTATCATCATCTGCATTAGCTTCTATGATTCCACAGCAGAATAAAGGGCTCCCCCAACCTTCTTCATTCACCTCTATTTCTAAGCCACATTCTAATGTTGTTATGCTGTACGGGTATTATTGTCCAAGTGGGATTTTCAACTACTGACCCTTCCTATGTGTATAATCTTATGAAATTTTTTTCTTGACCAATTACATCCCATATATACTTATTGAAAATTAATAAAAATACCAATAATGACTTGTTCTGATTATCATCTTTTAAGGAGGAAGAAAACACACCTCTCCCTGTGAACGACAACATTCAACAAGCAAGGGTCTCAGCAGAGAAGTTAAAACTGCTACTAACTGGATTGTAGATTAAGTCAACTCAGTTTCAAATAGTTTTGTTAAGTCAATTTAAAAAAAAATCAAACACAAGCTGTATGGAGGAAGTGTCTATATGCAGGACCGTCATGCACATGAGTTCTCATCAGCACGACCATTGTTATTTACTTTTTCATAAGATATTCATACATTTTCCAACATTCTACAGGCCTAAATATTGGCTTTAATTTTATAAATTACAGGATTTGAGTAATTTTAAATTGTAGGAAAGATGTTATATAGTAGAACAAATAGTAAACATCGGGGACACTACCGGTTCCTGTGATGGAATGGACTATGGACCATTGAGTTCCATCATTGCAAATATCTTTTTCCATTTGAAACTGGATTGTACATT
This sequence comes from Metacarcinus magister, assembly GCA_029783475.1. NCBI lineage: Eukaryota > Metazoa > Arthropoda > Malacostraca > Decapoda > Cancridae > Metacarcinus > Metacarcinus magister. The sequence continues at coordinate 7,272,761 of JAPQNM010000002.1, forward strand.
CTACACAGAGGTTGATCTCGTCTCATATATTATAGGGAGATTCTTAAATTTTTAATTTGGAATATATTGTGCATTATGGCACGAACTGGTGAATGTTAATTTTCATGTGTGCCCATAAAATTTCAGAAAAATAATCAATATTAGGCCTAATAATTTCTCATCTTGGGTCTCTTAGCTGGCCTAACGTTACTACCGTATGAAATGATTGTTTGCATGACAGTAAAGAAAAAGTGACATCTTTACTTACTTATATATGCAAGTACACGTGTATATAGATTTTGAAACAAACACTCGGGTGTTGTCTGCTCTGAATATAGATTCAGGAATTCCTAAAGTGCTTTGACAGCTCGTTCCACAATGTGTCGGGTACGATATTTACTCATGTACAAGACGGTCGTGTATATATCTCTGCTATATAGAATAGCTTTTTGCAAGACGGAAGTAAATAGATTTTTCACTGATTAATGCACACAAGTCGTGTATATATCTTTGACTATATGGAATAGCTATTTGCACGACGGCTGTGTATATATCATCAGCCCTGGACGGAGGAGAGTTGGTGCCCCACATGAAACCACACTGCTGCTTACTGGTCTATTTTCTGATAACTTTGTTATTTATGAGGACAAAACATTTTTTAAGCTTTGACAGTTTCCATTAAAGTGTTACTTGTTTTCCATATATATCACTAGTTTTTGGAGGAGGGAGAAAGGTGCAATAAAAAATAAAATGAGTTGTAGGAGAAATGGATAATGGATAATTTATAATGCATCAAATCTAGCCAGGAAAAAAGTTGTAATCGAAACTACTGAAAGCCCACAAATATAAATTTAAAGTTATAATTCAATAAATTTGAATAATATTCAACTATTGTACAGAATGCATTTGATACTGAACATCTGTGAAGGTTTCATTGTGCACTCAACATTACGAAACCCAATGTAATTGTACATAATAGAACCATATTGCTCATAAACTGAAACCAGACTTGGGATGGCTTCATTTGAAACTAACCAAACCAAGCTTTTTGTAACTTAATGTAATCAATCATAAACTATTGTAACGTAGGTTTGGCTAATTATAAATAGAGCAGTCCTGAGTTGACTTTGTCTCAGAAAGTCTTATTGTCTAGAATTACCGAGGGTTTTGTAAAGTTGACGACACATTGAAACCTTGACAGATGTTCAATACAGTGTGTATTCTGTGTAGTACTAAAATATCATACAGATGGGTTCAGAGTTGTTCTGCAGTATTACTTTGAGGTGTATGATGTGGGCGAGACAGAGCTACTAATTGGGTCTACAGGAGGTGAGTTTTAAAATGGTATCAAATTCAATTTGTAGATGGCTGTTACTGAATTAAATGTTCTTTCTATGAATTTGTGTTAATATATTATATAGCTAAATGTACGTTTCCAAAATCAAAGAGGATTCTTAACATATTTTCTTATTACAATTTGTAAACTTTGTCACTAAACTTCCTGCTTTATTAATACCAGATAATGTGGGAATGAAAGTAGTGGTCCGAAACATTAGCTTACTTAGTGATAACATAAGAAGAAAGGGAGCCTAGGACTCATAAGAGGTGCCTCTTCTCGTTAAATTGTGAACGTGCCAGTCATAACAGTTTTTAAAAGTATTAATATTCTTGCTGTTTATGACTTCTTCTGGCAGACTGTTCCACTCGTTGATGATTCTTGATGTGAAAAACATGTTTCTTTTCGTGGTGTGGTGTCTGAGTCTTTCTAACTTAAGGCTGTGTCCCCTGGTGTCTGGCCTGGATTCCCCAGTGTTTAGTATGAACTGTGGGTATCACTACCTCCTCTCTCCATGTGCATTTGGAAAACTAAGTTACTAGGATCACTTTGCCAGATAGATTTGTACTGAATATCCTCTATATCTAAAAAAAATCTTTGGTAAGTATGAGATCAAGTATATAGTGACGGCTCATCCCTCCCTCGAACTCATGTGAAATCCTTGACGTGTTGGTGAAGAAATACCTCTTGACAGGTTTCTAAGAATTTTGCAGGTTGGCTCATTGCACTGCCTTCAACAACAACAGAGTCCCCATCAATCTGTCTAAAATTAGTCATCACATATGAGAACTTGTCCTCAATGTGAATTGCTTATTTTCTGTTGTCAACACTGGTGCCGGTCGGACGTGCCTTCTAGCTGCTCCTCGCCTGTCCTTATTTTCCACACCTGGTCGGTGAGCCTTGTTGTTTGTGTAGCATTATGGGAAAGCCTAAGGATGGTCGGGGACGGGGGAGGTCTTCCCGAGCTGATGGTGTCGCCAGTATGAGTACAAATTCCGCCGATGTTTGTGACTGCGCCACGTGTGGGGTTGAAGTCAGCAATGACTGTATAGGCTGTGATAGGTGCTCAAAATGGTTCCACCCCAAGGTTCTCTGTATGGGTGTGTCTCGGAACATAATTGATGTTATTATAGAAAATGGGGGTTCTGGGGTAGCATTTATATGTACTGATTGTAGGATAGATGGCAACTTGAGGGCTGCATCCTCTAATGAGTCCTCTAATGACAGTGGTGCAGTACAACAGCTGCATGAGACTGTTAAGCAATTGTGTAAAGTTGTGAATGGCTTGTCCACCCAAATCCACGGTCTTATGAATCTTAGGAACCAGACTCCTAATGTCTCTCAGGATGATTTGCAAGCAATGGTAAGGGATGAAGTGCGGGAAATTGAGGAACGTAATAAGAGGAAGAACTCTATTATAATTCGTGGCTGTAACGCAAGGTCTGAATCGGAGGTTACTGAAACAATGAAAGAAGTATCTCGACAACTGATTGGATCAGTTGTTGTGGTGTCAGATGTATTTTGTATTAGCAAGGACAAGAAAATATATAGGGGCAAAATTACTGATGTGACAATGAAAAACAAACTCCTTGAAAAAGCCAGGGAACTGGGCAACCATGAAAATTTCAAATCCCTGTACATCCACAAAGACCTGACGTTCAGACAGCGACAAATCCTAAGGGAGCGACGTGCTGCCAGGGCCAACAATGAGGCCAGCAGTGCCCACGACCGTGCCACCCCTTCCCAGTCTGGCCATGTGGATCACCAAGATGTTACTGCCCCACCTAGAGGAGATAGAGCTGGCTCTGCAAACTCCATCAGGCGAGGCAATGGCCATGTGAGACTGTACAACACACTTATGCTGCCCAGGCTGGTCAGGGTGGAGGTACTGTGGTGGGTGATCTGGGGGCTGTCGCCCTACCTGTTGGCCAGGGTGATGCTACTCATGATGATTCTACTTCACATACTACTAACTATAGATTTCCATCTCAACCGGCAGTGTAGCCCTTATCCTGGCAATACTTTACGCTTTTATTCATTAAACTTAGGTGTTGTTAATGTAAATAGCCTATCCAATAAGCTAAACTTTATACATGATCTCATAGTATATTCTAACTTAGATATCTTAGCTGTTACTGAAACTTGGCTTTTGTCTTCTATGCCTGATTCATTTGTAAATATTGACCAGTTCACTATTGTTAGGAATGATGTAGAGGGCTCTGTATGTAAGCATGGTGTGTGTATTTATATTCGAAAGGGCATTATTTATGAGTCTTGTAATGTAAATATTTCCAATGTGTGTGCTGTCCATTTGAAGGAATACGACATTTATTTGATATCAGTGTATAGGCCCCCATCTAACCCTCCACCTGAGGATGTTTTGCTGATTGATTACCTATCAGAGTTTTTTGTTGGCAAGGAGGTTATTCTTGTTGGTGACTTCAACCTTCCATCAGTCACCTGGTCCTGTGATGGGCCTTCAGTCCATGCAACCCCACATGACAAACGTTTCTTGAATTGTTTTGCTACATTAGGGTTGACTCAGTGGGTGTACGAGTCCACATTTGTATCCTCTGGTAATACTCTTGATCTAGTCCTGACAAGCGAAACTGATAGAATAACTAATGTTGAAGTACTACCTCCTTTACCACAGTGTCAACATTCTCCCGTGGTATTTGACTATGTCTTCCAAATTACCCCACAACATGACCAGCATGACTCAGTCCTTGTCACCCAACGGCAATGGCAGAAGGGTCAGTACGACGCAATCAGAAGTCACCTCTCACAGGTTGACTGGGATTACGAGTTCCAACACCTAGATGTTGACATAATGTATACCAAATTTGTCTCTACCCTCCAGTCATTCATTAACTTGTATGTTCCTCACAAATCCCAACACAATGATCCTCCATGGCGATTCAAGCCCCCGAGAGCACTGCTTACTAGGAAGAAGAATGCCTGGAAGCATTTCAAATGTATGAGATGTAGATTTGGCAGGAACTCCCAGCAAGCACTTGAGTCCTTGAATGACTTCTTTATTGCCAATCGTCAATACCGGTCTTACTACCTTACTCAACAAACTGACTATGAGGAACGACTGATGACCAGAGCCAAATCCAATCCCAAGCTAGTCCACTCCTACATTGGCCATAAAAAGAAGGGCAAGCCAACTATTGGTCCTCTGAAGAAGGGTGATGACAGCTTGACCACTAATTGTACTGATATGGCTACTCTATTAGCCGAGGCGTTTGTCTCGGTATATTCTGCCCTCCCTTTGCTTCACCCTAAGGAACACCAGCATTGTGACAGTACTTTGAACAATGTGGACTTCACTCCTGACACTGTGCTGTGCTTACTGAAAAATCTTGATGGAACATCGAGTATGGGTCCTGATGGAATTCATCCCAGACTCATCCAAGAATGTGCTCACATGGTTGCATACCCCCTCTACCTGATATTCACTGAATCGATGCGTTGTAGTCGTCTCCCTTCTGCATGGAAACTGTCCACTGTGATACCTATATTTAAGAAAGGGTCTAGATCTACTCCTCTGAATTATCGCCCAATAAGCTTGACATCTGTGTGTTGCAAGTTAATGGAACGTGTCGTTCACAAGCAAATTGTCACCTACTTTGAGAACAATGCTACTATTTCTCCCCATCAATTTGGTTTTCGAGCTGGTCATTCAGTTGAGGATCAGTTGATCATCACTTACGAATCTGTCACTAAGTGGAATAATGGAGGATATTTTGTTGATGTGATATTTTTTGACTTTAGTAAAGCTTTTGATGTTGTGAATCATGTAATCCCGATTGAAAAACTAAGAATGATAGGTATTAGGCCGCCACTTCTAGACTGGATATGGTCTTTCCTCAGTGACAGACACTTTAGAGTGAGTGTTGCTGGGATGTTTAGTGACTCATACGCTGTAACCAGTGGTGTGCCCCAAGGCTCCGTTTTGGGGCCACTGCTGTTTCTTTTATATGTAAATCATGTTACCTCTGATGTGTCTTGCAATTTCAAACTTTTTGCCGATGATTTAAAACTATATGTCCAAATAAGACACTCCACTGTAAGTGAGGCTCTTAGGGGTCTTACAGAAGGTCAAAGAGATATTGATGTGATTGTGTCAACTGCTGAATCCTGGGGACTAAAAATGAATGTAAACAAATGTGCAGTATTAAGATTTCAGAGAGGATCATTTGACTGGAACCTTATGGGTCCACACTCTAACTATTACTTACATGATGCACCAATTAGGTTTGTCCAAGCTTTCTCTGACCTGGGAATAACAGTTGATAACTCACTGAAATTTCACCAACACATTCATAACATTGTTTCCAAGGCTGCAGCCTTGGCTAATAGTTTGTTAAAGGCCACTGTGTGTCGCTCTCCATCATTCATGGTCAGTCTTTATAAAACCCACATCAGACCTCTTGTGGAGTTTTCTTCGTGTCTGTGGTTCACTGGATATGCGGGCGACAACAAACTGCTTGAGTCTGTACAGAGGAGATGGACTAAACGCATTCAGGGCCTCCACGACATGAGTTATTCAGAAAGACTGACCCAGCTGAACCTATACTCTGTAAAAGGAAGGCTTCTTCGAGCAGATCTGATCAAATATTGGAAAATTCTACATAGAAAATCAGCCATACAGCCCGAGACTCTGTTTGTACTTGCCCCATCAGTGGCCACGCGAGGTCACGCCTACAAACTCTTCCCAACTCACCACAACTTGGAATCAAGACACAGATTTTTCTCCCAGAGACGCATCCTTCTCTGGAATTCTTTGCCTGCCCAGGTCACTGAAGCTGACGCATTGATCCCATTCAAACGGCTACTTCATAATGCTTTAGGTAACTTATTATTCGAATTCAATGATTAATTGTACTTGAACGTCTTTTAAATGCTGCAAATGGTGAACACAATCCAGCCATTACTATTTAATACAGTATTGTAGATCGTATATCACTTGGTCTGGCACACCAGCAGCTCTGGGCTCCCCTCTCTAACTATTTCTTACAGCCTTCTGCTTACCTAGTGCTATACTTCATAATGCAAGGGAGCCAACCAGGTAAGTCAACCAGGTAAGTCACTGTTTCATTATAATCAATAGGTGAGTTTGGGGGGCAGTGTATGTATCCTACAAGAAGTTTTTGTTCACTAAACTTAACTTAGCAGGCAACAGCCTCAATGTTCTTCCAGGTGTCATCTTGCCACTCCTGCACTGCCAAGTCCTAGCATACAAGTATCATGGGTAAAGATTCGTAAGAATACCCATTCGATATCTCCTTACCTTTACTATAACGGACTGCAAATTCAACCTCAGATACTTGTTCAGATCACCTTAAACAGTTATGCTGCTGAATTACAGAAAAAAATAAGATTTTTTTTCTTAGGTTACTTTAGTTTTGGTAGGTATCTGAGGTTGAATTTGCACTGCATTATAAGGGTAAGGAGATATCGAATGAGTCATCTTACGAATCTTTACTGTATCATGACCCCACCCCCCTTTACCCAGTCTGTCTCTTCTGAATACATTGTATGTAACACAGTCAAGGAATTGTGAACTTACAACTGTCAGAAAGCTTAGTTTCTGTGAGATATATGACGTGTGGATTTTCCTTCTTTACTATAACATTAAATTGATTGCCTTTGCTAGAGTTTAGTCCATCTACATCTCTATAGATACACTTAATCCTATCAACTTTCCCACTATGTACAATATTTATACCGCTTTGAGGCTTTAATTTTCGTTACCCCCCGAGGAATTTGCCCTGTGTGTAAGCTTCAATTTCCCATTTATGACCTTCCACCTCCTGTCCTGGGTCCCTTTCTGCAAAAGTTCTTTATTTGTTGCATTGCATGGGATTGCCTCTTTTTGATGGTATGGTCAGACATTAACTTTACATTTTTCCGGTTGGGTTCATGCATGTTTCTCAACTTCCCTCCCATTACTCTCAACTCATCGTATTATTCCGTCAATGATATACTTACTTTGCGATTATTTTCTCCTCCCCTCTTGTTCCTAATGAAGAAAGGCATGATCTATGTTAACACTTGGTGGTAGCCTCAATGTTCCGTGTATCCAGTGTCAGTATGCACACAACACAACCTCAAGTACTCAACACACACGTGTTGTTTAGTTATTAATGCTCTTGATTGATCTTGGTATTTGGGGGCTTGTAATGGCACTCTACAATTTGGTCTTTCGTCAGAGTTATAATCTACCATACACCTATTTTCCTATTTCATTTTCCTCTTATATTCTAACTTTGTATATTATAAGTGTTGTTTTCTCGTTAATATCATTATGAAATGAGTATATGCAATTATCCTCATAACACGTGCTTGTGTGCTATTTCGATCAACGTACTGTCCCTAAGTTCGTATAACGTATGCCGTATGTGTATATTGTATATATATATATATATATATATATATATATATATATATCATTATATGCTTTTACTATGTCTATAAGGCTGCATAAAGTTTCAAGCCATCCCTAAGCACTTCATTAACTTCCACACAGACTTTTCCTTTCCTAAATCCTCTCTGCTTCTCAATAACCCTCACACAGAGTTCATCTTCAGCTCTCAAGTTGAATATAAACTAGAGATTAGAGCTTTTGAAATTACATACACCGGAGAGGCGTAGGGTAGGAGATCTGATTGAAGTATTTAAGTGGAAGGATTTTTAATAAGGGGGATGTAAACAAGGTGCTTTAGGTCAGTAGTCAGGATAGAACAAAAAGTAACGGATTCAACCTAGAAAAATGTAGATTTAGTAAAGAGACAGGCAGAAATTGATTTGCACATAGAGTGGTAGATGATTGGAAGACTCGTCAGCAGGTAGTTAGTGCACAAATGATAGGGAGTTTTAAAAGAAGACTAGACGGCTTTACGGATGGGGATGAGAGGTGGATGTAGGTAATAACTAATAAGGGAGTATTGGAGTAACAGGAACTACCTCGTGCATGCCTCCGGGCCTTTTGTAACTTCCTTATATTCTTATGTTCTTCTTATAGTGTGTAGCGTAGAGCCAGAGTAGGATTTTAAAAAGAAACTACGTAATACAGTATTGTATTGGGGTCCGACTCATGGTGGAAGGGAGGCGGGGAGGAGTGTCAAGTTCAAAGAGAGTGCGTCAATAAAATACTGGCACCGACGATGGTGACACAGGAGGAGGCAATACTGCAGAAACACCCGAAAAGCATGACGAATCGCAACCAGCTCGCCTTTTTTTGCTTTGCTTTAATCTTTTCTGCCTTTTTTATTTGACGCT
>JAPQNM010000002.1:7286362-7296362 GCA_029783475.1 Metacarcinus magister
CGTAGTTATGATGTTAGGCAGCAAGTATCACCCCAGTTCGCTGCACTACTTGAGGACAGTCTGCATGCCTGCCAAGAACACCAGCAAGAAGAGGATGTTGCCGAGAGAAGAGTTGGTGTACGCACTCTGCCCGCCGTGCTGCATTGCCGCTGGATGTTCTCCTGAAGACAAAAAAATTACATGAAATTGAGTGTTCTTGAAATACAAAGTAAACTCTACATTTAAGTCGATATTACGTAAGATTTGCGATATACGTTCAAATGAATATATATATATATATATATATATATATATATATATATATATATACATATACATATATATATATATATATATATATATATATATATATATATATATATATATATATATATATATATATACATATATAAATATATATATATATATATATATATATATATATATATATATATATATGTATATATATATATATATATATATATATATATATATATATATATATATATTCATATATATATATATATATATATATATATATATACATATATATATGTATATATATATATATATATATATATATATATATATATATATATATATATCAGTGCTGGGCACTTCCGCTAATTAGTCCGCAAATCCGCTATAGCGGAAGTTCAATTTTATTAGCGGATTTGCGTTTGCGGCAAATGGTCGCTAATTTGCGGATTAGCGTTTGCGGTATTACTTCCGCCAACCTCCGCTAACCTCCGCTAGGGGGTTCAGCCGGTTAATCTGAATTGAGGAGCATGCTCGGCACAGGGCTGAAGGAGACATCTTTCTTCTCTGCCACCATAGATGTGCTGCCCACACGCTGAATTTGCTGGCCACAGTTGATGTCGAGAAAGTCCACTCCTGGTCATCGGGTACCCGTCCCTGCTTTTCGAGGGTGAGGGCCAAAGCTATGGCTCTTTGGCACAAGCAAAATAAGAAGCCGACCACCGCAGCCACCATCAGGAGGCATGAGACAAAATGTACAACTAATATACTACCACATAGCTAAGACCTTACGGCAGAAACAGTTTTCTTAATGACCGAACACGAAACGATATGATAGACAAAAAGAATAATAAATAAAAACGAAATAATACTAAAAGACGAGAAATCCAATAAAATCAAAAGAACAGATTCAAGTGTATGTGGTGAACTTTGTAGAGAATCAATATAAGGTTGTGTTCGCCAGACAGTCATGAACACCAGTTGACAACTCTTTTACGGAATACCAAATCAATGTCTTGTTCACCACCACCACACTCACGAAAACAACGAACATTCTTGCTGATAACTGTAACACACAAATATGACACTTTTATAAATAAATCAAAGAATGACTTAAACACCAATATGAATTACCTATGAAACAAAAACAGAATACAGGTGAGTTGACATTTAAGTATAAAACTGAACGTGGATTGTTCCGTAAGAAATACTTAAAGTTGTGGGGACAAGAAGGAGTTATATCACAGGGTACATGTGAGCGACAGCCAGGCACAGGCAAAGGAACTAAAATAGAAAAAAAATATATTATACAAAATACCATAGAGTTGTGACTGTCTTCAAGAATTATTGAAAAACATTTATTTAAAATATATGATTAGACTTCTGATTCCAAGACAACATTGTATAGTAGACCACATTTTCCTTTAGTTAATTGTAGACTCATATATTTATAAAACTAGTTACGTAACACTTTAGATAATTTTTCCTCTCTTTTATGGATAAGTCAGGTCAGGTCAGGTGTAGGTCGGGAAGCTTTTGCCTTTATGTCGGCACTTCCCTGATGTTTCTTGTGTTCTTATGCTGTTGTGTCCATTAAGTTTTTCCGCTGGTTTTCTCTTTTCATCCACATCTTATACACTATTTCTTTGGATTCTTGTATCATTTGTTCACTAAATAGTAGCTGTCCTATAATGTTTTCTTCTTGTTCTATATATGGTCTTTGTAAAATGATTGTCTTTTTCCTTAAGTCTTCATAACCTGGGCACCACAATAAAAAATGATTTAGGTCTTCAACATTCCAGTCACAAAATTCCAGAAGTACCAGATGACATATTTTCCTTCACTCCTTTCCTTCTACTCTCATTACTGCAACACATTTGTTCACCACTCACTTCTACAACATAAACCTTACTACATCACTTTCCTCCCGAACTAAACACGTCTTCATCCTTCCGTCCTCTTCCTTCCTCCGCCAGGGTTTGCAATAATGTTCACCAGCCTGCCTGCCTGCCTGCCTCCCTCCCTCCCTCCCTTCCTTCCTTCCGCTGTCTCTCTATCTCACACAACGCATCGCAAAACTCAGACGGTTGAACGTGACTAAAGTAACATCCACAAACTGATGTCCGATGTCAGTTACGGAAGAAGGATAACTTTTGCTTTCTCTCTGCATGTAAGGAATGAGTAATGATTCAAGTAGCTATAATCTCATTCCCCTTTCCTCCCTCCTCTCTCCTCCTCCTCCTCCTCCTCCTCCTCCTCCAACTTGTTTTTGCATTATTTTCTCTCTTTTTTTTAGATAATCCTGAATCGTTCGTTAGCTGGTGGATGGTTCATGTGTGTGTGTGTGTGTGTGTGTGTGTGTGTGTGTGTGTGTGTGTGTGTGTGTGTGTGTGTGTGTGTGTGTGTGTGTGTATGTGTTCTGAGAGAGAGAGAGAGAGAGAGAGAGAGAGAGAGAGAGAGAGAGAGAGAGAGAGAGAGAGAGAGAGGAGAGAGAGAGAGAGAGAGAGAGAGAGAGAGAGAGAGAGAGAGAGAGAGAGAGAGAGAGAGAGAGAGAGAGAGAGAGAGAGAGAGAGAGAGAGAGAGAGAGAGAGAGAGAGGAGAGAGAGAGAGAGAGAGAGAGAGAGAGAGAGAGAGAGAGAGAGAGAGAGAGAGAGAGAGAGAGAGAGAGAGAGAGAGAGAGAGAGAGAGAGAGAGAGAGAGAGAGAGAGAGAGAGAGAGGAGAGAGAGAGAGAGAGAGAGAGAGAGAGAGAGATGAGAGAGAGAGAGAGAGAGAGAGAGGAGAGAGAGAGAGAGAGAGAGAGAGAGAGAGAGAGAGAGAGAGAGAGAGAGAGAGAGAGAGAGGAGAGAGAGAGAGAGAGAGAGAGAGAGAGGAGAGAGAGAGAGAGAGAGAGAGAGAGAGAGAGAGAGAGAGAGAGAGAGAGAGAGAGAGAGAGAGAGAGAGAGAGAGAGAAGAGAGAGAGAGAGAGAGAGAGAGAGAGAGAGAGAGAGAGAGAGAGAGAGAGAGAGAGACAACAGCCAATCAGCGCCTCAGTACCACGACAGCATCCAATCAGCGCCTCAGTACAGCGACAGCTTGGATCTAAATCACCGCTGCCTCAACACTTTCACAGATTGGACCTACTACCTTTAAAAACTACCCCAATATTTTGGCTCACGTGGTTTATCAACCTCTGCAAATTTATATTAAGAATTATGTTTGTAAAAACAGGAATTTCGTGCTCTGTGCGCCTTCCATCAGACAAGAAGGTTACGGCCATCCAAGTGTTCGCTGAACAAGTGAAGACTTGGTTGTGGTTTAAGAAGAGATACTTTTGTCCCGTGATGAGGGTTCACCTTGATCCTGAACGGCGACAAAAGGTTTCTGATGCGTTATACGAGTATCCGGCTTGCCGCTTAAACGTGGATATGGAAAAGATACGAGAACTGGATGCGGATTGCTTCACGAGGATGAAAGTGAAGCACCACAAGAAAACAATCCGGAAGAAAGCCGTGAACCTCAAGCATCTGATTGAGTGTTTACAGAATGAGAGCCAAAGCGTTGGCAAGATTCAATTTGCGTTAGATGTATCTTCTTTTTATCCGTTGACTTTTTCATTGAAAACAGAAACAGAGGAAGAACACGAGAACACACAGATTGGTACTGTTTCTGACGCGTACTCACCTGCCGAGGATTCAGGCTCAGCAGAAACCCAGGTGACGGAGGCTACCACGGCAAATAAGGACGAACAACACGCTTGGGTTGAAGGTAGAAAAGGAATGAATAATGATCTGGATGAAGCTCATTCATTAGCAATAAATGCATGTGAAAGTGTCAGTGCAACAGTGTCAGAATTGAAATATCCCGTCACTAATGTTTTGGAAAGGAAGAAAAAATTGAAGTGCAGTGAGGAACAGAAAGAAGAAACATCCGACGAAGGAAGTAACAAGAAGAAAACAAAGAAACGTAGGCGCCGCAATAACAAGAACAAGAACTTTGAAGTGGAAACAAATTTTGTCACTGCAGAGGTAGCAATTGTCACTGCAGAGGTAGCAATTGTTACTGCAGAGGTACCAGTCGTCACTGCAGAGGTAACAGCCATCACTGTAGGAGACCAAGAATCACGAACTAATCAGACAAAGGAAACCAAAAAACGTCGACGCCGCAATAAGAACAAGAAGATTGATGTGACGCTAGAATCTGTCGCTGCAAAGGTACCATCCGTCACTGCAGAGGTACCATCCGTCACAACAAAGGTACCATCTGTCACTGCAGAGGTACCATCCGTCACTGCAAAGGTACCAGCCGTCGCTGCAAAGGTACCAGCCGTCACTGCAAAGGTACCATCCGTCACTGCAAAGGTACCATCCGTCACTGCAAAGGTACCAGCCGTCGCTGCAAAGGTACCATCCGTCACTGCAAAGGTACCATCCGTCACTGCAAAGGTACCATCCGTCACTGCAAAGGTACCATCCGTCACTGCAAAGGTACCATCCGTCGCTGCAAAGGTACCATCCGTCGTTGCAAAGGTACCATCCGTCACTGCAGAGGTACCATCCGTCACTGCAAAGGTACCATCCGTCGCTGCAGAGGTACCATCCGTCACTGCAAAGGTACCATCCGTCGCTGCAAAGGTACCAGCCGTCACTGCAAAGGTACCATCCGTCGCTGCAGAGGTACCATCCGTCATAACAAAGGTACCATCCGTCGCTGCAGAGGTATCATCCGTCATAACAAAGGTACCATCCGTCGTTGCAAAGGTACCATCCGTCACTGCAAAGGTACCAGCCGTCATAACAAAGGTACCATCCGTCGTTGCAAAGGTACCATCCGTCGCTGCAGAGGTACCATCCGTCATAACAAAGGTACCATCCGTCGTTGCAAAGGTACCATCCGTCACTGCAAAGGTACCAGCCGTCATAACAAAGGTACCATCCGTCGTTGCAAAGGTACCAGCCGTCATAACAAAGGTACCATCCGTCACTGCAAAGGTACCAGCCGTCATAACAAAGGTACCAGCCGTCACTGCAGAGGCCGAACAGTCACTAACTAACCAGACAAAGGATACCAAGAGACGTCGACGCCGCCATCGTAGGAAAAACCAGCGTGAAGAAGCGACGCTTGAGAGTGGTCTCCCCGCCGTCCACGTGACGGTGTCGTCGCCCAAGGACAAGGAGACCCGCGGCGTTACCGTGGTGTGCCCCAAGGGTGAGGTGTGTACCGCACGGACCATAACCACCTCCCTTCTCAAAGAGGATGTCATCGTAAATCCTGACAATGAGCCAGAAGTCTCCTCCTCCTCCCTGTACACGGGCACACTCTCTGAAGAGTCTGCTCCTCCCCAAGTTGGTCAGGACGCCATTGAAGCCTTCCTTAGGGAGGCCGGGCTGACCAGCCTCTCGTTGTCACCGCTGCCGCTGCCGCTCCGTCGTCTCAACAGCAGCGACAGGAGGGACATCCTGGGTAAACGCTGGTTATCAGACGACGTGATCGACTTGGCCCAAGAAGTGTTGCAGCGACAGTTCCCACACATTAGTGGGCTGTACGCCTGTGGGGCGGCCTTCACCCTGCCGCCCCTGCAGCCCGGCGCCAAGTCGGTGTTCGTGCAGGTGGTGAACCGGTCGGCGCCGCAGAGTCTTGCGTGCATGGCAGACTACAGCCGTGCGTTGGGCACTCACTGGCTGCTGCTGTCATCCTATGGCGCCACACTCAACGGTGAGCTGGTGGTGTACGACTCAATGTACGACAGTGTGTCCGCCTCCACCGCCGCCTTGGTGAGGCAGCTACAGGAGCTGTATGCTGCTCCTCTGGGCGCTAGGCTGCGGCCTGTGCAGCGGCAGAGGGATAGCTACAGCTGTGGCTTGTTTGCGTTGGCCTTCGCCTTCAGCATTGCGCTTGGGCAGGACCCGTGTGTTCTGCGTTACGATCGGGCCAGCATGGCGCACCACCTGGTGTGGTGCCTCGAACACGGCGTTGTGAAGCCGTTCCCTTCCGTGCACGTGTGACAAGGCCTAACAAGAGGTGTGGGTGGCACATAACAGTGATTATGTAGGTTTTCCTTTTGCAACTCGTCTGCACGTTGAAGATCCTTCATCACGCACGTTAATCATCATACCAGACGTCACGTTGAAGTCCATTTTAAGAACATGACAACATAATAAAATAAGGAGGCTGCAAGAGGCCAGTTCACCTTCACAACGCAGCTCCTCTGCACCCACCACGCATGAAAAGATTACCTTCCTATAGGCCAGCTGCAGCTGTGCAAAATATGTTAAAACTGTATATAACTATAAATAATATAACTAAACTATGAATAAACCTTCAAATGTTCATCTGTTTTCTTTATTCATAGATATATCTAACCATTTCTTAAACTGTATCTACTGTCCATACACTTACCACATGCTTGCTGAGTTTGCTCGAACACATCTTTACATATCTCTCTCTGAATCTACACACAAACACACACACACACACACACACACACACACACACACACACATATATATATATATATATATATATATATATATATATATATATATATTATGATTGAGTAGTATATATATATATATATCTATATATATACATATATATATATATATATATATATATATATATATATATATATATATATATATATATATATATATATATATATACTACTCAATCAATGACAGATGACACAGTGTATGTTGGTGGCACTTTTCCTCTACAACCCCATTTTCCTCTAACATTCCTTCACATACCAGTGATACTCGGATACTCCTTATGGAGATGAGGTGGTATATATTGGAGGGTTTTACATTTGAGGGTTGATGACTTTACTAGACGAAAAAAAATACAAAAACGTGTACCGTTAAGAACATGCACAGTGACGTTGGCGGGGGAGGCGTTGGAGGGGCTGCAGTCATAGCGGCCGGAGTCAGATGTTCTCGCCTTCTGGATGAGCAACGTACTGGTGGTGAGGTCGCCCTTCTCCAGTATCACCGTCACTCCGCCGCGGCTCGAGTCGTAACTAATAATCTGATGAAGAACCCAAAAGGTGATGAATGGCTAAGCTAAATACAATATAATCTAAAAAGTGAGAGGAAAAGAGATAGATAGATAGATAGATAGATAAATAAATAAATAAATAAATATATACATATATATATATATATATATATATATATATATATATATATATATACATATATGTGTGTATATATATATATATATATATATATATATATATATATATATATATATATATATATATATATATATATATATATATGTGTGTGTGTGTGTGTGTGTATATACATATATATATATATATATATATATATATATATATATAAATAAATATGTATATATATATATATATATATATATATATATATATACATATATGTATATATATATATATATATATATATATATATATATATATCTATATATATATATATATATATATATATATATATATATATATATATATATATATATACATATATGTATATATATATATATATATATATATATATATATATATATATATATATATATATATAGAGAGAGAGAGAGAGAGAGAGAGAGAGAGAGAGAGAGAGAGAGAGCGAGAGCGAGAGCGAGAGCGAGAGCGAGAGCGAGAGCGAGAGAGAGAGAGAGAGAGAGAGAGAGAGAGAGAGAGAGAGAGAGAGAGAGAGAGAGAGAGAGAGAGAGAGAGAGAGAGAGAGAGAGAGAGAGAGAAATAAAATAAAAGAGACGCAAAGTTGAGGGACCTAGTGTTTTGGTCTCTATAAATCATGCAGCGGTACTATTGTGAGTCGTTCTGTGGTCTGTTATTTGTGACTCGCTACCTCACCACTTTCTGTCCGTCCACTTTTGCTAATGTAAAATAACAATCACGAATTTTATACTACCGTGTTGTGAAGGTTCTGGCGTGTTATTACCAGACATAAACTTCCATGGTATATGTTGAAATACCCTTATGGTCTGCATCAACATAGCTTCCTAACAAATGGGGACTTGGGTAGAAGGAGGAAGCCTGAAACTCAAGGGACAAAGGAAGAAAAGGGGAAAAAACGGAACAATATTTGTGGAACATTGATTAAGCAGTAAGAGAAGCAGTGGAAGGAATTAAGAGTGAATGCTGAGAGGAATGACGATCAACATTATAATAGAAAAAGCATCAGGGGAAAGATGGAAGAGAGAGAGAGAGAGGAAGAGAGGGTGAGAGAGAGAGAGAATAAGAAAAAAAGTCCATATAAAATAAAATAAAAACACAGACGGTATAGGGAGTAAGGACAGGTAAGGAAGAACTATTAGAGTTGGTATATAGTAATTACCTTGTTGTTGTGGCTCCAGTAGATGAAGTCTGGTGGCTCTGGGCTGTACTCTACCAGGCATGTGAGGTTGATGGTGGACCCTGTGTTGAGGTGGAGGTCTGGTCCCCCTAGTATGTGGGTGTGTGGCTCTGAAAGCGATAAAAAAGGTGCACTGAAAAAGACTGACTGTTACATGGGTGCCCTTCCATATTTCAAAATGCTCTCTCTCTCTCTCTCTCTCTCTCTCTCTCTCTCTCTCTCTCTCTCTCTCTCTCTCTCTCTCTCTCTCTGTCTGTCTGTCTGGCTCTCTCTCTCTCTCTCTCTCTCTGTCTGTCTGTCTGTCTGTCTGGCTGGCTCTCTCTCTCTCTCTCTCTCTCTCTCTCTCTCTCTCTCTCTCTCTCTCTCTCTCTCTCTCTCTCTCTCTCTGTGTCTGTCTGTCTGTCTGGCTCTCTCTCTCTCTCTCTCTCTCTCTCTCTCTCTCTCTCTCTCTCTCTCTCTCTCTCTCTCTCTCTCTCTCTCTCTCTCTCTCTCTTAGTAATACTTGCTATTATATAGATTATCATACTTTATCATATATATATATATATATATATATATATATATATATATATATATATATATATATATCTGTCTGAGAGAGAGAGAGAGAGAGAGAGAGAGAGAGAGAGAGAGAGAGAGAGAGAGAGAGAGAGAGAGAGAGAGAGAGAGAGAGAGAGAGAGAGAGAGAGAGAGAGAGAGAGAGAGAGAGAATACTTCCATACTTACTGACAACTCTAAGGCGGATGAAATGCGACATCGGGGGTGTGGTGGAAACCTGACACTCGTACACACCGGAATCACGAGGCTGGCGAAAGGGGGGAAGATATGATGGTACGTTGAGGTTGTGTGGACCGTGTCAGGGGAAGGGAATGGGATATTTAAATTATTTCAGTATCATTTGTGGTGTTTTAGAGAAGTAACGATTTTGGAGGGAACCTAAGTCTGGCTGCGAGGCGAAGGCTGGAGGAACGCTGAGGGGAAAGACACATTGATCCAGATTTAGAGTTAAGGAGGTGACGGTGGGAAGGTGCAGGGATGATCGACGGCTTTGAGGACACAGAGGCACAGAGGAGAGACTCTAGGGGACAAGGAAGGAGAGTGAAGGGGACAGGCAGAAAAAGGGAGGCAGTTAAGAGAGGTCACATAAGGAGCGGAAGGGAAAGAATAAGTACAGCAGAAAAGAATAATCAGCTTTGTTTTGGTTAGTTTTAAATCATGTCATGTTGTTTGAGAAAATCGTTTCCCTTATACAAACCTAATGGTTATACATTGCTTCATGTTGATATTGGTCATCATTCTAAATAAAAAAAAACTGGCTCCATATATCATATTATTGCCTATTGAAGATGTACAACTTTAATTCATGTGATTTTCCACATTAGAGTGGATGAAATATTTCTATTATTTACCGGCCCGGAAAATGTTGACTAAAACT
>JAPQNM010000002.1:7306362-7308862 GCA_029783475.1 Metacarcinus magister
GTGGGACGGACGTGAACAAATACGTACATCAAATATAAAAAATCTCCTGACAATGAAACAAACCATAGATCTTGATACAAATGGGTCAGCAGCTGAAGGTACATTCTGGTGTCAAGCTTCGTGATTGTAGTTTGTGAAGTAATAACATAATACCAATATATTTCGTACATGAATGATAAGGTCTCACAAAAATCAAGTAAAGGGTATTGTTTTCACACACACATACACACACACACACACACACACACACACACACACACACACACACACACACACACACACACACACACACACACACACACACATAATCACATGAAATTATTCAACTCACTCGTGTATAACATATGCTGAGCCAAACGACGGCAGATGCTTCCAGCCACATCCTCCCCTATTTTATTATTGTATAGAAGCATCACACACACCTGTCGTCTCTCCTTTTTTTTGCTTTTCATTCGGAGTGTTTAGCATGAAACAATAATAAAATAAGGCCCTCCGCATGAGGCTGCTAGTAACCAATGCGAAACTGTTTCAAACCCTTGGTCAGGTTTTTTTCCCAGCCTTCCCGCCGCCGAGGGGAACCTAAAGTTGTGGGGCTTTGCCCGAGGCCAGAAGGCTTCTAACAACAAGGAGGAGAAATACAACCAAGAAATATGAGCGGTAAAGAGAGATGAAAGAGAGAGAGAGAGAGAGAGAGAGAGAGAGAGAGAGAGAGAGAGAGAGAGAGAGAGAGAGAGAGAGAGAGAGAGAGAGAGAGAGAGAGAGAGAGAGAGAGAGAGAGAGAGAGAGAGAGAGAGAGAGAGAGAGAGAGAGAGAGAGAGAGAGAGAGAGAGAGAGAGAGAGCGTATTCTCGTAATATGAAAGTGAATCATTCCAATAAAATACATTCGTTGAAATTTAGATTAAGTGAAATTAAGTTTTAGTTTTACAGTGTGAAAGGCAGTTCAATACCCACGTGAATGCTCATAATAGTTATATGAAATGAAAACAAGCAGAACGTCTATAGTTGTTATGTTATACCACACATATTTTACATTTCTAAGTGATTTCCAAAATCTTATAACTTCGTGAAGCAACTTATGACATTCGTTCACCTTACCTGTACAAAAGAGGATGAAAAGGAGACACGTGAATGTCGCCATTTCATGTTTCACGTGCTTATGTATGAAGGGGAGTGTGGGACGTGAAGTGCAGCGCGGGCCAAGACGGGGACTAGCGCCTTCCAACCACACCTCTTGCTTTCCCACCATCCACCAACTCCCTTTTCTTGTCTCTCCTGTTTTCTTCCAGGACATTTTCCAACATTCCTGACGGTTGTCTAAATTGTTACACACATATGTTTACTTGTTTCACACTGGGTATTGAAATACAATTTCACTGCTATTGTAAGTACAACTTTCACTTGTGCACTCCCAGTTTTTAACGGTATCATTCATTAGGTTCTGATAAATTACAAGTTATCATTGCATTATTGGGAAAAAATTGACATTGATTTCATGTATTAGATAGTTACACTATAAAAATCACACGCATATGTATGTGTGGCCCTTATCTTTACACTTAAAACTTGTTGAAACTTCGTTTCAGCTAAATGTATAAACTTGAAAACACATTCACTTTAATGTACAAAAGCTTCACAGGTACTTTTCACTTAGTGTGTCAGAGTAAGCAGTTTCAGAGAGTCACACACACCTGCCGGATCCCAGCTCCACTGTCCACTGTCACCTTCACCTCAGACACGGTCTAGGCGGCTAATTCATCCTGCAGCCAGGCATCCTGAAACGACAAAGAAAGAAGTTAAATATTTGTAAGTAGCCAGCACAGAAATGTATTGTGTTTATAAACATAATTGTGTTTATAAATACAATACTGCCCTTTCTTATTTTATATTTCTGCGAATGGCCAACAGTGATTTATTATTTCAAGACTCGTTACGAAATATGCTCGCCTGCATCAAACTTAAAGGAAAAAAAAAGTTGGCTGGAAATCCTCAAGCGTGATTTTTCAAAGCTTCCTCACAAATAATGCAGTTTGATAAATCACAAATATTGCGTTTTCCTTACTACAGTTTTACCAGCTGCAAACCACGAATAATTATTTTCTTTTGTTCAATTATGAAATCCTCGATAGTTGCATAAAATATCAGGAATGTTCATTAACGTCACCAAACTGCCCAGTACCTTTCTGAACAATACAATACAGTTATACACATGCCATCAGTAGAAAAATAAATCCATATGGTTATGAAGTAGACATACGAGTATCATGGGCTGGTGCTGCGTACAATGTCTGCTAAACAGGTGAGTTAAAGCTCTGTGATATTTTCCGATGGTGTGACACTACAAATTCATCATCGTTGTCTTCCTTTCAAGTAATTCTCTTCATGTCCTAGCGTTAGTATGATACATTGGACAGAATCAGAGTGGTGAGAGTAAAGAGGCATGTAACGCCATCGTGGCTGCTGACGAAAATGGTTGGGATGAGGGAGGAAAAGGCTCACCAT
>JAPQNM010000002.1:7313862-7321362 GCA_029783475.1 Metacarcinus magister
AATCTGTTGTACTGTATCGCCACATTAAATTATGAAAGCAATATAATCGGATAATAATCGGTTACAGAGATATTCACTGTCATTTTAATTCCTTAATTTTCCTCCAATCAAAACAATTATGGATGACACTTAACAAATGTGTGTGTGTGTGTGTGTGTGTGTGTGTGTGTGTGTGTGTGTGTGTGTGTGTGTGTGTGTGTGTGTGTGTGTGTGTGTATTCACCCACGGTCTTGAGGATCACGTGCTGGACTCATGATCACCAGCCATTACCCTCCCGGAGATAGCTTAGAGCAAATATAGATCGATGTATGGGTAAGGATGTGATCTTCATACATAACACAGTAACTGCTCACTCATCAATGAAGCTCAGAACCTGGATTGGGGCGCGAACCTCAGCCTGTTTAGTGAGAGGCGGAGCAGGCGTGCAGTATGTGTGTGTGTGTGTGTGTGTGTGTGTGTGTGTGTGTGTGTGTGTGTGTGTGTGTGTGTGTGTGTGTGTGTGTGTGTGTGTGTGTGTGTGTGTGTGTTACAATCTAGTCTCTTTTTTATCACCGTGAATGTGAGATACAGTTACGAGGAAATGGCATACTCACCAGGCCAAATATGTGTCTCTTTTCTGAATGCATGCCATGTATAGCGCTCAAGGTGCCACGAGGAAATGGTACAATATCACCAGTCATGGGGAAAGAGAGAGAGAAAGAGAAAGAGAGAGAGAGAGAGAGAGAGAGAGAGAGAGAGAGAGAGAGAGAGAGAGAGAGAGAGAGAGAGAGAGAGAGAGAGAGAGAGAGAGAGAGAGAGAGAGAGAGAGAGAGACGAGAGAGAGGAGAGAGAGAGAGAGAGAGAGAGAGAGAGAGAGAGAGAGAGAGAGAGAGAGAGAGACGAGAGAGAGAGAGAGAGAGAGAGAGAGAAAAAAGGGGAAGGGGAGCGCTTCCCGTAGGATCAATTACACTCTTAAGCTCTTACTTCCTACTGGCCAGGCCAAGGGCGAGAGGGGAGCACTCCTGTCACCATCACCATCACCACTACCAGCAATATCCATTCTACCACAACCATCCCCATCGTAGATGCAGTAACATTACTACTACCACCCCCATTACCATGTCGACCACATCCACCAGTACCCTCGACCCCACATAACCGGCGTTAACACCAGCATCACCATCACAGTCGTGGATGCATGTGAATCAGGTTGAGGGCCTCCATCTCGGTAATGGTTATAAAAAGTGTTCAACGTAAGCGAGATCAGTAAATAGTCGTGCAATGCTGGTTTACGTTATCTGCATTATATGAATAAGGTATTAACGACGGCATCTCAAGACTCCTCCAGCGTGTCTACGGAAACAACACAACAGTGATCTAGTTTGGTGAAGGCACGAAAACACCAATGAAAAAGGGGTGAATTAGGCACATACAACATAACCAAAGCTAAAATACCTACATCGCGTCTTGATGGTAATTTCTGAAGGCTCGGCTGATATATTAATAATATAGAAATAACAAAAGACTACTCAAGCCTTCTAAGATTTCAAACATTAACTTAATCCTGAGAAAGGTAGAAAAACTTTAAGAAACTTTCGCCAACCTAATTCTTAGTATTCAAAGTGGTGAAGGGCATAGCCACGAAGAGAATACGTTAGACAAGTTTAGGAAATGTTATACTGTCCAGAAAGGTGTGTCATCCGTGCCAAGACACAGACCGAAGATTTATGCATCTTAATAAAATATTTCTATGGGAGATGTGAGAATGATTGTACTCAGGTGAATAGTAAATAATGCGTCTCGTAAACAGCATAGAAGAAAATAGAATTCGTATTATTCACATTTGTGAAACTTTATTCTTTTCTTGGAGGGATAGCTAGATATGTGGGAAATGGCAGATGTCAATTAACATATAAAAATGCAGTTATGTATATTGGCGATAATAATCTAAAATTTGAATATCAAATGCACGAATAAGATCGCTGCAATGTTGAATAAGAAACTTAAAGACATCAGTAGTTGTAAATGTTGTGGACAATGGCTGATGAAACCATCCCCGGTCGTAGATTCATGTTACTGTAAAATGAACAAACATTACGAATTAATTGTTGGTAGAAAATAGGCTTCATGCAGTCCTGTAAATATAACTCTTTGTGTTAGTGGAAGCTATTATTTTACTGGCAGGTACTTTGGAGTCAAGCTACTGCCTCATGGGCTACCGTTAATACCTGTTCTGGTCGAGTAAGTTAGTTTGTTTACAGGAAATTTTACAATGCAACAAAGAAAATAAAGGTAAGAATTAAAAAAAAATTTCATTCAATTCTTATCTGGTAATGCAAACACAGTTTCATGATAATATAATAAGACTTATCAGCTGGTTCACTATAATTGCAACGATCGTTACAACACCAGACAACAGCTTTCACAAACATTCAAAACCAAATTTTGGCCAAACAAAGCTGAAGTGATTCTGTTCCCTCACCGAAAGGGGATTCATGCTCTGGCCTCCTGCTCCCCCTCGCTCCCCATCACCTCAGCGACAACACAATCTGGTGGTCCGCACAAGCCTCCCCTTTAAGGGAACGGTCCCGTTTATCAGCGGGCTCTCACCCTTGTGGGTGGCCCAGGATCTGGCTCAGTGTCTCTTACGTTTAGTGGCTGCAGAACACACGGGTGAGTGGCCGGGCTACGGGATGCCTGGGAGGGCGGAGCAAGTACTTTGAAATGTGATGGATGATGATTTTTACAAACATTTATGTGCTTTTTATTTTCATGACATAACTGTTCATAATTTTCACCATTTCCCTAGACCTCTATTGTTCCAACTTCTATTGTTCAATTCTTGCCTTTCAAGTCTCGACCTCTAATCTTACTTGCTGAACTGTACTCTTCTCTTTCCCCTTCTTCCTTCCTTCGTATTCGGTATCCTATTCATTCTATTTCTCCTTTCTGTGTGTGTGTGTGTGTGTGTGTGTGTGTGTGTGTGTGTGTGTGTGTGTGTGTGTGTGTGTGTGTGTGTGTGCGTGTGTGTGTGTGTGTGTGTGTGTGTGTGTGTGTGTGTGTGTGTGTGTGTGTGTGTGTGTGTGTATGTATGTATGTATGTATGTATGTATGTATATATATATATATATATATATATATATATATATATATATATATATATATATATATTGACCCAGTAGGAGCTGGAAAGATGAGATTACAAAGTTTGCATGCAGACCTTGGTTGAGATTGACCCATTGTTATGAGTCATGACTCATGAAGAAGGTTGGGAGAGGCTTTTGTTGTGTATTGGATTTGTAATTGCTGTTGTGGCTTGTATAAAGAAATAAACAAACAAACATATGTGTGTGTGCGAGTGTGTGTCTGTGCGCCAAATTTTCTACTGGTGAGCCATAACACATTAATTGTCGCCCCTTGTAATCAAATTCAACCAGGATTATCTCTCCGACGCCGCGGCCCATTCGCTGCAATAACCGTTTGTCACCGTCGCCGGATAGTCATTTCTCGTCTAGAACGGTCACTGATGATTTAACTCCGTTTGTGCTGCGCCTCGTGATGTTCCTTTACTTCACGGCTCACAAACCTGGTAAGGAATGCACCACTCTAACATTTAGTCACATGCACTACGTAGATACGTGCACGTCTTATATTTCTGCTTCACTCATGAGGTTACAGGCGGCCATTAGGGTGATGTGCTTGCTGCAGATTATAAACAATGCTCTTCGTTCCCCGCTGAAGCTCAGATTACAGTGTTGTGCCTGAGTCACTCTATCCAAGGGATTATCTGTTGCTAAAAGTTATTTAAAAAGCGTGCCATTTTAGAACAAAAACTCTAGGTCAAGCGCAATAACAAATACAATTGAATTAACCTCCACAATGGAAAAAAAAAAAAATGAAATCGTACACTGGCTGAATGAAAATGATTTCAGTACTAACGCAATGCCCTTCCAGCTTGTACACGCAAGGAAATATACACACACGCAACGCTAGCATACACGCACGCACGCACACACACATGCACATACACACACACGCACACACACACACACACACACACACACACACACACACACACACACACACACACACACACACACACCACACACACACACACACACACACACACACACACACACACACACACACACACACAAACACGGTATGTGTAACAATAAAATTACTGATCCATTGACATGATTTCGTTTTCGAGGTGTCACCGAATTTCATAAGCGAACGACCCACATAATCCATTACTATGACACGAAAGTAATGCTCAAAACTTCATAAGGAGGAATAAGACTAAGTGATAAGCCAACCTACCACTTGCTCCTGTGTCACATCACTACGCCGGAATAGGAAAACACTTATAACTCGCTTGTTTTCTAGATGCACCAGTCGTAACTGTTGGTTATTCAGTTATGGTAATCCATACTATATTTACAAAGCAGTACATAGTAGGGCAGCAAGAATGAGGTAGTTTTCTCGTTGAATTGGCACTTGTTGAGTTGGTATTGTTGGAGTTCGTTTGTGAGTAAAGACGGTGGGTGTGCCAGCTGAGCTAATGCAGTGTTTGTGTTGGTATACTTGTAATGGTCTGTTAGTTGGGTTCGTACTGGTTGAAGTAGTAGTTCTATTCAGTTGTTTTGTGTCCAGGTGTCCTCCACTATATCAATCTCTCAGGTAAAGAAGCATTCACACCACGCATTACACATAGTGACACGACATATTAACCAACATTTCACTCTTTTTACAATTTTTTTGGGGGAATACATGATGCATTAATAACCTGCGTCTGTACTGGTATAATGAGGTTTGCTTGTGCATACATAACAAAATCAGTGGCCTAGGAGGATATCGTGAACAATCACTACATATACCAATCGGTTTGGTTTCATCAGTTATAAACGTATATGGGCGTGTGTTCGTGTGTGTGTGTGTGTGTGTGTGTGTGTGTGTGTGTGTGTGTGTGTGTGTGTGTGTGTGTGTGTGTGTGTGTGTGTGTGTGTGTGTGTGTGTGTGTGTGTGTGTGTGTGTGTGTGTGTGTGTGTGTGTGTGTGTGTGTGTGTGTGTGTCTGTCTTTTCTATATCACAAACCGTTGGTGCCAGTAGGCTTTATAGAGGTAAGATGAACTTGCCTCTTGCCTGTTATTTGGCGTAGGTTTATAGATTTTTTATAGCGACGCCTCGAATGTTTACGTTCTCTCTTGAATATGTTGAGAACGACGAGAGGCTATTGCTGCTAAAGCCTGAAATACATATACACATTGGAAGTCCCGTCTGAGGACAGTATGGCAACAATTTGTGTAGTCTTTGGGCACTCGGCGGTAATACCAAATAATGACAAGTGGACAGCGGATATCAGAGGATCGAACCCTGGACCCTAGGTTCGCTTGACTACTGTACCACCCGCCTCCTGTGTGTGTGTGTGTGTGTGTGTGTGTGTGTGTGTGTGTGTGTGTGTGGTGTGTGTGTGTGTGTGTGTGTGTGTGTGTGTGTGTGTGTGTTTATCATCATTTCATTCTGCTGCTGTGTTATTGTGATAATATAGAATAAAACTGAAAATCTGTTTTATACGCCAGGCATTACAGAATGTTAAGAATTTATTAGAAAACATAAATGCAAAAATATTACTTATGTACTTTTTCACCTTAGAAACTCTATAACATATGAGGTATAACCTGAGCCAGTCTATAAACAGGTATAATGACTTATTGTAACTTTAAGACCATCATCTCAAAGTCTAATTAAGTATAGTGTAATCACAATTAACAAGATGCACTTCGAAATTTACGTCTTTGCCTTAAGTGAAACACAACCACGGATCGTAGACTAAGCATGAAAAGAAAAGAAGAACATTATTAATTAAGGAGGGACGCATTTAATACTTGCCCGTCAAGGTACTACAGGAAGCGCTGCACAACACACGGCGCTCGGACATGGGGGGACAGGCAGGACTGCTAAGTAAGAACTCGCACGAGAAGAGGCTGTGTGGAGGGAGATGATGAGGCGTAACCAGTTTTTGCACGTGGTATTGTTCAAAGATCAGGAATAAATGTCTGTGATGTACTTGTCTGAGGCCTAAGATGAATGTCAGCCACTGCTTTACTTCAATACAACCTCAACATGGATCGTGGACGTTCTCTAAGACACACACACTCACACACGCACTCAAGAAGTAGAACATCAATGGAGATGAGTGTATGTCAGTAACATAATGACTGGAAAGATAATATACATGAATTAAGTTAACACGGCAGGTTGTATATACTGTGTGTTCATCATAAAGTCATTCATCACCTCTACCATGATTCATTTCATTATGAAGTAGTTTCGCAAAGTTGTCATTTGATATGGGTGCTTGTAGTCCATATTACTCATTCAGTTAGCATGAACACTACTCTCTCATATGCAAAACAATTATCGCACAATAGTACATACGTTGCAAATGAAAACGTGCGTCAGTCGGATTTATAAAATGCAAATCACTCATAGCGCGGACAGAGCACAACGATGGAGCACAAGGATACCGCCACGATACGATAAAACACCACCAGTAACCACACAATTAAGAAAGAAATATAAGTCACAATCCAGGAGCCCCTCATACACAACTTGGCTCACCGCTCTCTCGCTCACCACTGACTGCTGGCTGGCGGCCTCCGGGTAGGCTTGCTTACCAAGCTAGCGATCGGACTCGTGACGCTCCCACGCTCGGCTCATGCAGCGCCTTCCTTACTTCCCAATCATTCACCTGCGCAGACAGTTTCACTCGCCTCAGAAAAAAACTGATCATATACAGAGTGACAGCCACGTGACAGCAAGCAGCTAACCACTTCAAGGAGCCCGAAATAGAATAACTGAGTATAGTAAGTATAACTGTGACTAAAAAGTGTTTCTGTCGGCTGACGCAGCTACAACATTTGTCACGCTAGCCATTGTCTCCGACCAAAAACCATAACATAGAGAAAAAACTAATACAAGTCCAAAATACAACGTGAAAAAAACTGCTTTACAAGATGAAGAAAGCGAAATTACAAATAATAGAGATGAGATGACCAAGGTAGCGGAAAAATTCTACAGGAAATTACATAGGCGTAATGATAAGCAAAACGGATCACGCATCCACTCCACGCGACCATAACATACTTTGTATGGTGTTAGTGTTCATAACGTTAAGGGGTTAAGCATCATCAGAAGCAGACAAACTCTACGTACAATTCACTGCAGAGTTCAATAACCACCAGAACACACTTTGTGTTCCTGTGAACTCAGATGACGTCGGAGGTGAGTTTAATGCATACCGCTAGCTACGCCCTGTAACATATGTTATGTGTGCTAAAAACATGCGTTTGGATTTATATAGAAGACATACATACATACTAACACTTATATATATATATATATATATATATATATATATATATATATATATATGTATATATATATATATATATATATATATATATATATATATATGTATATATATATATATATATATATATATATATATATATATAT
>JAPQNM010000002.1:7326362-7338862 GCA_029783475.1 Metacarcinus magister
GTCCTTCTTACTACTTTGACTCCAAAAAACACAGCTTGAGGGCATTCCAACGTCTACTAAAAGGCTTCAAATTGCTTGCTTGTTGAAGGCTTTTTATAATTTTCAGTCCCATTCATTTTTCTACGAGTAAAAAAAAAAAAAAAAAAAAAAAAAAAGATAAACCAGAAATTAGTATGAACTTTTTTTTCTTTTTTTTCTCTCATTTAAGCCTGAAAGCATGCTGCCTTAAGAATTATTGTCTGATGGCACGCAGCCCCACCACACACACACATCTCAGAGTTCATCAAAATTCCCCGTAAAAACAGGAACCGTCATGCAAGAACACCTACGCAAGGAGAACCGTTTGAATAGATATTAAACCATCCTTCCTCGCCATCGTAGCTACCATCACTGCTACCATCACCACCACTACTACCATCACCACTACTATTACTACTATCTTCACCACCACTAACATCACCACCAATACTAACATTACCATCACTACTAACATCCTTCCTTCCTACCATCACTACTACAACTACCATCTTGAGGTGTGATTGCACCGCCAATTTATTCATACGACGCCACATTATCGTAAGAATTATCGTTACACGTACTTTACTTGCAGGTTTTCTCATCTATTTATGTTCTCTGTTCACTTGTCTACTTTTTCACATTCCTTCATTGTTGAGGTGCATTAATGTTATAGGTTTTCCTTTTCATGCTCACATTCACATAGTCTTTTCATCTTTTCTATGTTCACCCTCTCTCTTTTTTTTTCTCTTTTTTTCTTTAGATCTCTATCGTTTTTCCGATATTTCGTCCATTATCATGACATGCTCGCACCACGACGCTCTTTCCTGAACCTTTCTCTGGTGTTTCGCCTTTTTAAGTTATTTCTCGTGTCATTTCATTCCGTATCGTATCACACTTTCTTGTTTCTCGCATTCACCTCAACATTCACCAGCCAACCATGTGTTACCTTAGCTGTTTTATTGAACATTTATGACTAAGCGTGTCCCGCAGCATTCAAACTGTTTTCACTCACTCTGTTATCGGCACGCCCAGGTTCTCAGACACTTGGCATGCAAATACACGAAAGAGAGGCGTTGCTGCTCCCGGCATGATAGTGTTCGAATGATGGGTTAGCCTCGCTCCGAATTTTCAAAGCATTTTCTGATAAGGAATTACAATGTCCTTTCTCTATCGTACATCTATGTGTGTAACTGAAATAACTCGTTGCGTGGAGTTAATTAGGTTTTTCTCTTGATGATAGAAATTTGTTTTGCATGTAAGTACTCGCACTTCAGTCCCAGCGCAATAAAGGCAAACATCATTTGTATGGTAAACTACACTGGATGTATTTTATTGAGGCTGCAGTATGTGTTTATTTTTTCTTTGTAATGAAAAAAATTATAATACGGAGAGGACTTTTATCTACTTTTGTGTGTGTGTTTGTCTATGAAAGGTATGTATGTATATATATTTGTATGTATGTGTTATGTATGTATGTATGTATGCATGTGCGCATATATATATATATGTATGTATGTATGTATGTAAAATAATCCTGATGTTAGTTTTCATGCACAAGGCGTCACAGCGATACCCAAGAACTGTTTACATGACACAGTTTCGTAGGAAGACCGCCGGAGGTGCCATCACCATAAAATTTCCCTTCAGGATGGGATGTACGTGCTCCACCAGATGGGGCGTATCGAAGGATTCCTATAATATAGACAATGAAAACATATGAAGGAGTAAAGAATGTAATGTGCCTGTCCCACTCCTACTGCCCTTAGTCTAGAAGTTAAATAGAGACAGTATACACATAATAAAGATGGTTGAATAGAAAAATTGGAGTTACGCTTTTGATGAAAGTCTAAGAATGTTATTCATTATAACTTATTAAGGGCCAGAAAATCTCTGTGGCATGTCTTAATAGG
Source organism: Metacarcinus magister (assembly GCA_029783475.1). NCBI lineage: Eukaryota > Metazoa > Arthropoda > Malacostraca > Decapoda > Cancridae > Metacarcinus > Metacarcinus magister. The sequence continues at coordinate 7,328,291 of JAPQNM010000002.1, forward strand.
ACAATGGATTTGAGTGCGAAATGCAACAATTTCAGTGAACTGTATCATTCAGTGTTCATATTGCTGTGAAATAACGACAGATTAGAGCTACATTAATGAGCTAATTATTTCCACGCAAAAAAGTAGCAAAGAGTAATTACAGTTTCGTGTTCCAATTAATTATAGTTGCCGACCAACAAAACTATTATATATTAGATTTTTCCAAATCATTTAAATTCGCTTGAATTATTATCAGTTACGTTTGCTTCAATTAATTATTCAACATTCAAAACACTGACCTCATCCTGTCGTGAGATGCACATGTCTGAGTCTTGGGTGAGATCTAGTCGATATTTTGTCTGTTTAACCTTATATTTTTTTTTTTTAACATTAAGGATACAAAGAAAAGAGATGAGATTGCATCGACTCCGTTTGGTATTATAGTCTTAAATATCTGAATGGATACGTCTGATTATATAGTGGCATAACATTCTTCCCATATAATAAAGTTATTAGTAAATATCACAAAATTCGTAACATCCTATATTCTTTAACAAAATGAAAAGTGACTACATATGCACACACAATAACGATAAAATTAGTCTTTCGCAAGGAATATTACAATCTTTTATCACGCAAAACTGAAAACAAGAGTACGTGAGTCTTACACTTGAGACATATTTCACGTGGACTCGACGTGGGCAGCGTAGCAAGCAAGTGGCTGCAGTGACCCAAGCAACTGCCGGCCAGCTTTAAGTCAGTGGCGTGCGGTGTCCAGGGCGACTTACCTGGCAATTACATGTCCCACCAGAGAAGAAAACACGTGACGCCTGGCCATGTTTAGCTGGTTAGTTCCTCCCTGACCCCTGCCTGCCTGAGTTACTGTGACTCACATGGTCTGTCACTTCCCTTTTGCAATGATAACCACAAAAAAATATTTACCTTCTCTCTTTTCCTACTCTCCTTTTCCTCTTGAACCAATGCTTTATCGTCACTGAACAGCTCACTCTTACCAGATTACTATAATAAAACACGTTACTGTCCTATAGCAGATCACACAATCACTAAGATGCCATGTCGTTCCCATATATTATAGTATAGATAGAACGAAAGTTATAATCTCAATCATAATTCTATCAAAACTTTAACAGTTTAAATTTGTTAGGCACAGAGGGCGACACTGTGACGCTTTCAAGGTACCGGTCGCCTTCAGGGATATCAGTGCTGGGATCCCTTAACTGCACCTTGCCATCTCAGGAAAATTATGTTATTTTAGAGCAAGGAATATACGACTTCCTTTTCACCTAAAATCTCATTTAAATGTACAATGCATGTTTAGGTTCGCTATGCTATAACATAATATAACATCACACACACACACACACACACACACACACACACACACACACACACACACACACACACACACACACACACACACACACACACACACACACACACACACACACATACGCAAGAGGAATACTGATGTAAATACACATGACCAACAAATAAGAACACATATATGCACTTCATGTCATGCACGTACAATGCGAATAACAAAGAAGCTATTGCAATTATCAAAACACTTTACGAATGCATGTGCAAGTATTATGTGCCGTACCATTCCGTGTGTGTGTGTGTGTGTGTGTGTGTGTGTGTGTGTGTGTGTGTGTGTGTGTGTGTGTGTGTGTGTCTGTGTGTTAATTCCTTCTGTTTGGCATTTGAGACAAAATACATAAACTAAGGTATTTAAGTAAGGAAACACTATTATAGTGCAGTTTGGGTTCTATTCAAATTCCTGAACCCAGTTTACACACTGGATGGCATTCTTGTTAGAATACGTGATATTAAGTTGGATAATACTACTGTGCCAATATTCATTAATGTTTCATTCAGGTAATACTACAACTCGATACGTAAGATCAATTATCTATTAAACTACGAATATTGATTTGCACAGATAGTTTTGGCACATAATCACCACATCTCTATAATCTCCCAAATCTCTCTCTCTCTCTCTCTCTCTCTCTCTCTCTCTCTCTCCTCTCTCTCTCTCTCTCTCTCCTCTCTCTCTCTCTCTCTCTCTCTCTCTCTGTCTGTTAGTCTCTCTGTCTGTCCGTCCGTCTGTCTCTCTCTCTCTCTCTCTCTCTCTCTCTCTCTCTCTCTCTCTATATATATATATATATATATATATATATATATATATATATATATATATATGTACTCATATATATGTGTATGTGTGTGTGTGTGTATATATATATATATATATATATATATATATATATATATATTATATATATATATACATATATATATATATATATATATATATATATATATATATATATATATATATATATATAGTCTTTTAAATTTTTAAAATTTATTTATTTGTTTGATAATTCATTTATACAATGTGATACATCGGGAACTGAGAAACCGTTTAGCTCAGAATTATCAAGGTAAATGTTTTATTGATTTATATTGGAAAGATAAATTATCTTGAGTCAGCAGAGGGTAACATTTTCCTGATATTTATTTGAACCTTGGAGAAAGAATGGAAGGAGGGCAAGGGACGAGGGAGCGGACTGAGAGGCTTGTCGGAACCCTGAGAAATGGGTGTGTTGCAGGAGTGCGTCATATTTAGAAGTGCAGGCCAACTTGCTGCGTCTCCAGGGACATCAGGTGCTAGCAGAAGAAAGTTAGGGGCGCCGTTAAATGTGCTGTTTGGTGCTTTGGTTGTCGCTCCCTTGGTTGGCTATTAACTTTTGCACCTTGCTGTAAATTTATAGCCCGTTGTGTCGTTGGATGTGATGCTAAACAGAAGGTCACATCAGTATCTCTCTCAGATGAGACTGCTCATCGGCGAAAATTAGATAAGTCTGAAGATATCAAGCAACAAGTGATGAGTAAAATAAAAGGCAAATTCGCAGTTCCTTGTCTCTGTCGCTACGTAGAGGCTCAGCGGGCAGCCACCTGCCGCCGCACAGCGTGTCCACTGCTCCTCCTTGACTACAATGTTTTTTTTTGTTACATCAATGTGATTATATTTCTTTATCTATATTTTTTTTGTCTCCAATTATATAAACACACACACACACACACACACACACACACACACACACACACACACACACACACACACACACACACACATAATCACAGTTCGAAAGGGAGGTCATTAGGAGGGCCTGGGGCGAGGCTAGCGACAGTAGGCTGACGTGTGACGTGTTCAGCTAATTCGGAAAAATTTCTTACTCTTCCAAGGTTGACATATTCAGCTCTAAGTTTATTCAATCCGGTATGTTAAGTGTTGACACAGTTGTGTGGGAACAGAAGAGGCCAGGTTAAACCAGGAAAGGTGAAATGCTACCACTAGACATTAACGGAAACAATGATGAGACCAACGAGGGGGTGAGGGCATGGAGGAGCTCCTCGAATGGTCAATCGTGGTAGCCTCGAGCCAGGCCTCTGCATGGCAATGGTGCGTCCAACTGTGGGGAGACGCGAGGCCTGATACTGTATTACTATATCCACATTCACGTATCATCTCGATACTTTTCACGGTTTGAGGGATCATTATATTCTGATCGTGGTAAAGCAATCTATCATTATATTCTTTCATTGTATGAGGACACATTGGATTCACCTGAGATGAACAAACACAGTAGGTCAGCTAACGTAGTGTTTCCCGCACTGAAAAAAAAAAAAATTACGTGTATTATATGAGATGGGGCGAGGCTATGAATTAGTGCATAAGACGCAAACTAAAGATGGAAACAGGGTAATGTCTAATTACTCCTCTTTATTCTCTTTATACTATTGTTCCTCTTTATGTTCTTTATGCTACACTACCTCTCGCAGCACATTTATATTTTCGCATTCATGGATGTATTACATTGATATCACTAATTGAAAAGAAAAAAAATTATATCCTACAAAAAGTTTTTCATAGCATTGAAACGATAACATCTGATCACAGTTAGATAGATAGATGAAAAAAAAAGAGAGAGAGAGAGAGAGAGAGAGAGAGAGAGAGAGAGAGAGAGAGAGAGAGAGAGAGAGAGAGAGAGAGAGAGAGAGAGAGAGAGAGAGGAGAGAGAGAGAGAGAGAGAGAGAGAGAGAGAGAGAGAGAGAGAGAGAGAGAGAGAGAGAGAGAGAGAGAGAGAGAGAGAGAGAGAGAGAGAGAGAGAGAGAGAGAGAGAGAGAGAGAGAGAGAGAGAGAGAGAGAGAGAGAGAGAGAGAGAGGAGAGAGAGAGAGAGAGAGAGAGAGAGAGAGAGAGAGAGAGAGAGAGAGAGAGAGAGAGAGAGAGAGAGAGAGAGAGAGAGAGAGAGAGAGAGAGAGAGAGGAGAGAGAGAGAGAGAGAGAGAGGAGAGAGAGAGAGAGAGAGAGAGAGAGAGAGAGAGAGAGAGAGAGAGAGAGAGAGAGAGAGAGAGAGAGAGGAGAGAGAGAGAGAGAGAGAGAGAGAGAGAGAGAGAGAGAGAGAGAGAGAGAGAGAGAGAGAGAGAGAGAGAGAGAGAGAGAGAGAGAGAGAGAGAGAGAGAGAGAGAGAGAGAGAGAGGAGAGAGAGAGAGAGAGAGAGAGAGAGAGAGAGAGAGAGAGAGAGAGAGAGAGAGAGAGAGAGAGAGGAGAGAGAGAGAGAGAGAGAGAGAGAGAGAGAGAGAGAGAGAGAGAGAGAGAGAGAGAGAGAGAGAGAGAGAGAGAGAGAGGAGAGAGAGAGAGAGAGAGAGAGAGAGAGAGAGGAGAGAGAGAGAGAGAGAGAGAGAGAGAGAGAGAGAGAGAGAGGAGAGAGAGAGAGAGAGAGAGAGAGAGAGAGAGAGAGAGAGAGAGAGAGAGAGAGAGAGAGAGAGAGAGAGAGAGAGAGAGGAGAGAGAGAGAGAGAGGAGAGAGAGAGAGAGGAGAGAGAGAGAGAGAGAGAGAGAGAGAGAGAGAGAGAGAGAGAGAGAGAGAGAGAGAGAGAGAGAGAGAGAGAGAGAGAGAGAGCAAATAATACTTTACATGCACTGATATCGTTCTCAAATGAAGTAGAAAATTCTAAAATCATTCTCTTCTATATTACTATTTCATGCCTCCAAGTTTCTTTTTTGCCATCATCTAGCTGCGGCGCGGCGAGACACGGACAACAAGGTGGTTCAACTCGGTGCTGCCGCGTCACGTCCCGCTCGAAGCTACCGACTCGACACAGCTTCTACTCCCTCCTTACTTTCCCACACGTCATGATGTTCACCTGGTGCTCCTTGACGACATCGGGTCTCACTTTTAGAACATGAGTACGACACATTTGGGAAGCTACTGTAATATAGAACCTAACAAATGCTTCAACACTGGAACGATCAACTGCTTCGGTGGTTCGGTTCCTAGCTGTGAGTGAGACCCCTTTAGAATATCAACCATACGATTATCATTTTAGTTGCATAGGATGACTTTAAAAACAGATCGGATAAAGATATACGTTCTACATGCATTGTAACTGGAAAAAAAAACATTAACAAGTATCGGTAAATAAGCAGTGTTGGTGATCGGGTATCGGTGTTGGATTGAGTTGGATGTTGAAAGTAAAGGGTAGAATGGGAGGGCGCATTGGGAGGTGGGGGGATATGAAGGAAAAAGGGGGGAGGACTACCACTTGTAGCTGTGTACGTGTTCGAAAGTGAACGAGGATGATTCACACTACATAACCTTCATTTCTCATAATCCTCATGCTTTCAGTCACTTTTAACACATAACTGCATAGCAAAACACAATGATTTTACTTGATGTTATACTGGAATGAGGAAAAATGTGTTGGTATGAGACATGAATGTGTTAGTCAAAATATCAACTACGGATTCGGAGAGATCTTGAGTCAATGACGTTAGGCCAGCACGGGGCAGCAGTCAGTTAGAGGGTTAGATGCGGTGTGCGGCGGGAGTGTTGCGTCGCGGTCAGTGTTTTGCGCGTTATTATACGGAATCAAGCCATTGGTTCAACCCCTTGTTTCATCCTTCTCATCGTATTGGTAAGTATTGCCTGCGGTGAAGTAGACAATGATGATTTTATGTATATTAAGCGTTATTATCTTTATATAAATGAGGTGCCTAACGATATATGTTTTTCTTCCTTTCAGGTAAGTACCCCTGCATGCACTTACAGCTCATCGCGGGAAGAGGGACAGCGCTGGAGCACCTCTTCGAACAAATTAAGTACAGCTATTGTTTCCTAGGCGTTAGGGCGATAGGATGTTAGGCTGCTAACCCTCCTTGCCTTACAGGTACACTGTTAACCATCCTTGCCTTACAGGTACACACTCATTCTGTAGATTATTCCACAGCAATGCCCTTGACAGTGTACCACAGCGGCGACGAGATGGAGAGGAGAGGAATGCTAGCCGGTGGAGTGCTGCATTTGAGTAAGTAATAGTAGCTTTATACATGGTTATACAATTTGGAAGGCGTTTTTTTCTTAACATTGCTTTCTGTTACATGCTCACTGTAATTAATTTTTTTCAGCACTGTGTCGGAGTTGCATTGACGATGACAACATTACGAGGAAGAAGTGATGCTTTCTACTGAAGTAATGACATAAAACAAGGCACAGACTTGAGGAAAAAAGTACTGAGGAAAGTTAAAGAAGAAAACGAGAACTGCAAAGATGTAAAGAAGTGGATACTCGTGAGATGGCAGCCATTGTTTAAAGGTATGGAAAGTAAGTGTTAATTACTTCATTATTACCTCACTTTGCCTTACAGGTGCTAATTAATCCGTCCTTTATTTTAGTGCTAATTAATCCTTCAGTCTTTATTTCAGTGCTAATTAATCCGTCCTTTATTTCAGTGCTAATTAATCCTTCAGTTTTTATTTCAGTGCTAATTAATCCTTCACTTTTTATTTCAGTGCTAATTAATCCTTCACTTTATATTTCAGGAGCTAATTAATCCTTCACTTTATATTTCAGTGCTAATTAATCCTTCACTTTATATTTCAGGAGCTAGTTAATCCTTCACTTTATATTACAGGTACATGCCTCCACCCGTCCTGCGGCCTCGCTGCACAAAGCTTTCTACTTCTCATTCCTATTCTGTCCATCTTCCTAATGCATGAGTTAACCAGTATCTTCACTTTTTCATCCCTTAAACTGGTAAACTCTGGAACACTCTTCCTTTATCTGTTTTTCTACCTGCTTATGACTTGAACTCTTTCAAAAGAGGAGTGTCAAGACACCTCTAATGCTAAAATGGACCTCCACCCCCTGCTTCTATTTCTCCTACTGTCCTATTTCATTACTTGTCTTGTAAGTAAACATATAAATACACCTTGACTAACTAATAGTATAATGCAGAACCAGGCGACAATGAGCATGTGGCAAATGTGACACCCCCCCCTTGAGGGGCTAATACTTACTTCGGTGAGGGGGACCTGGAGCCTTGCTACATTTTTTTCTATTTCTTAAACAAACATCAGGTTCTTATTCTTTCTCTTTATCAACAGGACTCTTGCAAGATGTACCGCATTACTAGAAAGAAACTTGAGCTTCTGGTATCTTATCAAAGATGAGGATGACTCATTTATGAGTCACAGGTGAGAAGCGTAACCAAAGTTACTTCTAATGTTTTGTTAGAAATTATTCATACCTTGTTATTTCCTGTGGTTACCGTCATAACGATATATATATATATATATATATATATATATATATATATATATATATATATATATATATATATATATACACACACACACACACACCATTTGATGCAAATGAAAATATTACTACGAGTTTGACTTCTATTCCACGCAACTTAACGTTCAGACTGATGACAGTGCTGAGCGAGGTAACTCATTCTAATTCCTCAACGCTTTTAAGCCATAGTTTCTCGCCTTAATAAGTTTCAATCTTTCTGCTCGCGGTTTTTTCACCCTCGCTGAGCAAAGCAAAAGACAAACTAACCCAATTACAAAGGAGTCACGTTAGTCAAGAATCTTTATTGTCTGGTGAGAAGAAATATTTGTTTTCCCAACAAAATTTTACGCAAGACGAATAGTAAGACCCTGAAGTTTAGATGAAGCATATCTTACTTTAATCCTGCAATTTTGATACGTAAACATATGGAGTGGCCTGTTAAAAGGGAATAAATATTCAACACCTGAAAAAAACAACTTGAGGGTAAAGCCAATCAGGGAGGGCGTTACTTAGGGCCAGGGGAAGCACCAGGGGAGACAAACACTGGGGTAATTAGCTCAGGAAGGAGGACAGGCTCATAAATACGGCCCGAGAGCACCTGCTTCAGTTCGCTCCTGTTCTAATGAGTTTCTGGGCTTCACCGCCGCCACCCCACCCCTAATGGCAAGCATTTACTGGTTATCACAACAGATGCTGGCGGCCAGGTGGCAGGCTTAATGTGCTGTAATTGAATTTCAGTAAGTGATTTTCTCGTGAGGTGGAAGAGCGTGGAAAGGTAGTGTTACCTGTGCATTGTTGCCTCAGAGACGATGCATGCATGTGCTCCACTTGGCGGTGTTTGTGTACTGCAGCGCCGCACTATTGTCAAGCATCGGCAGCAGGCGACTCCTGTGTATCAGACGAGTTGATGTAACCAGGTGCGTATATGAAAAAGAACACGATGAAAAATAATATTAAATAAGGAACAAGAAGTATAATAAAGTACATCAAGTAAAGTGTAACCCCTCAGATTCAATAAATTCAATCAGCTTCCTTCCTGTCATCCTATACTTTATCCAGAGCTTTGGTTGGGATTTTGTCAGGAACTTAATAATGTTAGTAGCCAAAAAGGGGCGGCTCTATGAGGAGGGAGAGTTAATAACACATAACCAATAGAAGGGAAGCGATGGAGATTGCGAAAATTACATTAAAATTACATAGCATTCTATAAGTGTACAAATAATACGGACTCGTCTTAGCAGGATGATCAGTTTTTAAATTTATAAAATGAACAAATGTTAAACAATTAGAGCATTATATGTGTCTCAGTTGCTACGCATTCATGAAAAAGATGGTCGAATATATTGATGTACTGCACGACCGTAGCTGAAAGTAATTAATTGTTCAAATCCAATCGACGTAAGTAATAAATATGTGATGTGTTTTACTGCCTTCATTTACCTATCATACATGTGTGTGTTAAAGAATTACTGCAAACAACACAGTTTTCACAAGATTCTTAAACAACAAAAAAGTTCAAAGGAGTTTTCACAGAGGAAGCGTTTACCCAGTGATCACATCTGGATAAAAACATTCCATGTAACTTTTCTTTGTACGAATTTTTTTTTCTGACAAGGATCACATTCGTTGTATGGTGCTTTGTTTTGTACTACTACTGCTGCTGCTGCTACTACTACTACTACTACTACTACTACTACTACTACTACTAGAAAAGAAAAATATTATTATCGATAACAGGAACCTACAATCGCAAATGGGCCGTGATGGAATGAAAAAAAATCCACAGAACTTATTATATGTTATAGGAGTCTAACATGTTAATCTTATTCAAGGTATTTAATGATCTGTAATCAAGCCATCGAGAATATTAGCAACCAATTGTGTTCGTGAGGCCTTTACTACCAGGTATTATGTCGATTTTCTTGAAAAGAGAGAGAGAGAGAGAGAGAGAGAGAGAGAGAGAGAGAGAGAGAGAGAGAGAGAGAGAGAGAGAGAGAGAGAGAGAGAGAGAGAGAGAGAGAGCGAGAGCGAGAGAGCGAGAGCGAGAGCGAGAGCGAGAGAGAGAGAGAGAGAGAGAGAGAGAGAGAGAGAGAGAGAGAGAGAGAGGAGAGAGGAGAGAGAGAGAGAGAGAGAGAGAGAGAGAGAGGAGAGAGGAGAGAGAGGAGAGAGGAGAGAGGAGAGAGAGGAGAGAGAGAGAGAGAGAGAGAGAGAGAGAGAGAGAGAGAGAGAGAGAGAGAGAGAGAGAGAGAGAGAGAGAGAGAGAGAAGGCTCCCTTTCATGGGTGAGCAGTTTTTATTTCGTATATTTGGTGCAGCCTTCCTTCCTTCCTTCCTTGCTCTCAGCCAGGCCCGGACCCTCGCAGCAAGACTGAGCTCCTCCTCGGCCAGCCCAGCCTGTGTTCGGCGTATCGAGCAGTGTGTTGGCATTGCTGAAATTCCTGAGATGTTTTTTTGGCTCTACAAGGGATTCACGTGGGGCTCCTCGAAAAAAATGGGTTTGTTGGGAGCAATTTCGGCCTTGAGGGTCTATCAAGGGAGGAACGATCGTGGCTGATGATTCCCTTCTAGATTGCGCTGTACTATACCTTTGCGAGTCACTGGGGCATAACTATGTGGATGTACGTAACTGTTCTAACTTCTTTTCTCAGCATGTTGTGTGAGGGTAGGTAGGAAGGCAGGCACAAACTACAGTCGTTTCATTCATAAAATACCACCACCAACCACCACCCCCATCGCTACAGCCTCAAAAAACAACAACAACGTATCCGAAGCTTATAACTTACAATCATTCTGCATGTAGCTCCTCCCTGGAGGCTGGGGAAAAAAAGAGAGCGAGCGAGGGAGGGCAGGAAGAACGCGATAGGAGAGGGAGGAAAGGCCAGGAGATGGAATGGAAAACGGATTAAGTAAACTGGAGTGAAAAGTTAT
>JAPQNM010000002.1:7343862-7346362 GCA_029783475.1 Metacarcinus magister
TGTGGAGCAGGTCCTGCCCCAACAGGAGGCGCCTGGCAGAACTTGAGGATTGCTTCCTTGAATACCTAGAAGCAAGTCACTCCGTCCTGACTTTCCGAGACTCCACAAAGGGGAAGTGGCACACCAATGGCCGCAAAGAAAACGTGATGCCGTGTTACACAGTAAACCGGATGTTGGTCGCAGAATGGCGGCGACGCGAGGCTGTCGATGAATGAATGGTTCAGTGTGACGTGCGGCCTCTCAAGGATGAGCGTTCTTTTCTTATATATCTCTATTCCTTACCTATATACACTTAGTGTGTGTGTGTGTGTGTGTGTGTGTGTGCGTGTGTGTGTTTGTGTGTGTGTGTGTGTGTGTGTGTTTTCAGTGTGATGTGCGGCCTCTCAAAGGGTGAGCGTTTTTTCTTATATATCTCTGTCTTTACCTATATACACTTAGTGTGTGTGTGTGTGTGTGTGTGTGTGTGGATATATAACTACCTATATATATATATATATATATATATATATATATATATATATATATATATATATATATATATATAGGCATACACGCGCGCACGCACAGACACAGACACACACACACACACACACACACACACACCAATGTTACACTAGGCATCACTAGGCTGCCTGACGCCACACAAAGTTAGTGAGTGAAGCGTCACCTTAAAGTCAGTATTCACTTTTCATACACCTGCTGCTGTTCTTCAATATTGTTCTTCTCTCGTACAATTACAAGAAAACACCGTAAGACTTGCATAGAATTGACCATTTTCAACCATGGTAACTATAGTCTTCCAAATCTTAACATAGATTCCTGGTGGGGCAGAATCCAGTATTCCCATGGGTGCAACGCTGCCAAATTTCGTTAAAGCATTTTACATGCCTTTTACTTATGTACATCAAGTTCTAACTGGCTAGTTCACGTAGACAGGCAGCGTTGGATCCATGGGAATACTGGATTCTGCCCCCACCAAGAATCTATGTTAAGATTTGGAAGACTATAGCTGTTGTGCATACAAATGTCACACCAGGCCTGGGTAGGTTATGGGGGAGGCGTTTTTACAAGATTCCAGCCGACAAAGAAACCCGTGACGAATGGATTTCTGCATTAAAGAGAGCCCAGAGCAAATAGAAGCCTCATAAGTGGTGGGATGCCAAAGGAAGTCATTGGCGAGTGTGCAGTGAACACTTTGTTGGAAGTATATAGTAATGAAAACATCTGGCCACTATGATAATGTGGTTTTTCTTTACAGCTACTGCTCCAGCTCTTTCTTTTTTCTCTCTTCCCCTATGTCTATACATAGTGTACTCAACACATCTGTGAAGGTTTCAGGCGGTGCTCACCATTATTTACCTCCCAAAACGTCTTTGAAGTTATGTTATGTTGATTAGGCTAGGTTAAGTTATGGTTAGGTTAAGGTTGTTAGGTTAGGTTACGGTTAGGTTATGGTTAGGTTAATTTAGGGTGAAGATTAGGAAGACGACCCAGTCTGTTTTTTGGACAAAGCAATTTTTTTCTGATATTTTTCGATGTGTTATGAATTAATCTGATGTTTGTTTGTTAAGCCATACAAGAATTGGCCTAGTGCTAAATAAGCCACTTACATGTAGATAATAATTATTCCCCGGGTGGAGTGAAAAACGTTGGGCGGTCTCTTTACACCCATGCCCCTGTCCACCCAGCAGTGAATGGGTACCAGATATTAGCCAGGGGTTGTGACCTGCCTTCTGGGGTGGTGACCTGGCACCTGCCTCGGCGAGGTGTGCAAGGGTGCCGATGCAAAGGCTATACCCACGATCCCAACAGTATAGTATGGGGTCTATACAGTGTCTATATACACGACTGTAATGCAAATAACTATTCTATATGACAGTATCTATATACACGACCGTAATGCAAATAACTATTCACGATGACAGTGTCTATATACACGACTGTAATGCAAATAAATATTCACTATGACAGTGACTAGCCTACAAACATGGCGGTTGTTGACATCCTGGCTCAAGGTCGTGACGTCACTGCAGGAGCTCTATAGGCATGTGTATGCATACGATAAAATAATAAGCAAGATTAGCCAGACGTTGGAAAGAAGGTTATTTTACTTGGTGTGGATAAAATATTCCGTTACAATTCCCTTTCCCCTTACACGTTTATGGACCAAGAACAGTGAGGGAGGCGGGAGGGTCTATCATCCTCAATGCATACATATGATCCACTCCACCAGCTGTTTCCTCGCACAGTAATGACACCATCCGGTTCTGATGCTCTGGCCACACTCCCATATACTCCACCATTCCACGCAGCACCGCACCACACTCACATAACCCACACAATACTCATACAGCAGCACAGACCACCACCACTACCACCTCGCCTCACCTCACCTCACCTCATGAACTTTGTAGTGTAACCTCCATGCCGGCACACCAAGATACATTACACTATATGGACATTTTTTGCACTACCCAAACGTCACCCACTTGTTATTTCA
>JAPQNM010000002.1:7356362-7429359 GCA_029783475.1 Metacarcinus magister
AAAGGAAAAGATTATTATCAGCTTGCAAGCTTGTCTACTACACACATTACAGACCACGGTTGGGGTTAGGGGAAGTACAGATGGTTAAAAATGGCGTAAAGACCGCTCGGCGGAGTCCTGAAGTCTTTCACATTGCCACGACTATCCCCAAGGTACCCTCTCGGTGGAATCCTGAAGGTACCTTACCCTGACTGTACCCGGCCATCATATGATAGGTCCTGACACGCACTACACACGCCCGCCCGTTTCAAGGGCAAGCAAAGCAAGCAAAGGCAAAAAGGCAACACTGGTTACCTACTCACTTTCAATTATTTACGTTCCTACAAGTAGCCATAACATAATTTAATTTTTTATTTTTCATGGCCAAAAAGGTTTTGCACCAAAATGGTCGATATTCTAATTACATGATAATAACATTAGATATGATTGTCTAGACAAGGAAACAATTTTCTTTTATTGTAAGCACATACACAAGCTCACACACAGACAGACACATACAGGCACACAAATAAACTGTCGTGTTATTATTCAACCTGCTTGAATGTATACGATCAAATTGTCAGTTATGATTTCGTACCTTTTTTTTTTCTAATCTAAATGATATAGAATTGTTATTCCATATAAATGAGAATCTACATGCTATTTATAATGAAAATGTACACTTAGATGTTCTTGAAAATTTATGTTTCAACTCTTTCGCATATAATGATGATGTTCAAGAGATTGACTTAGACACTGATAATTATCTTTTAAGCGTTCTTGATTATAAAAATCCATCAGTGTCACAGCCTAGCTCCCTGATACTTCTGATAATATATTTTCATTTCTGTGTTATGATATCAATAATTTAGCCCTCCATTTTGATCGATTTGTTGAACAGTGTTTAACTCCTCTAGCTCATAAATTTCATATAATAGGTATATGTGAGAGAAAACTAACCAATGATTCCTTACACCTATAGCTACAGCCTCCCTGGCTACATTTGTATTGCCAACAACCTAACACGCCACAGTGGTGGAGTGGCCCTATATATCTCAGTAAGGGTTACAACTATGTCTTGACAAATGACTTAACCATGCAACGTGAGAGTATTGAAAAAGTGTTTTTTGATATTTGGAAATTAAGAATAATATATAGGAGACCAAATACTGATTTCAGACACGTTCTTGATAAATCTATAGACCTAATATCAGTTGTAAGCGATGAGAAAAAAAACTTTGCTGTATTGCGGGAGACTTCAACCTTGATTTATTGCAATGTAAAGATGACGCAACAGTAGCTAATTGTAAGACCACAAAACCTAAACCTACTCGAGTAAATTCTTCATCAGCTACCAACATTGATCACATCTGGTCAAATAATTGTCCCAAAAATATTTCAAACGGCAAGATTTCTGATCATTTTCAAGTGTTTACGATTTATAAACATGACATGTGCCCAACTCATACTGAGGAGGATATTAACAAAACTATTGTGTACAGAGATTATAGTTGTAAGATTGAGGAATCTAGGAAAAATGTCTAGTGGGATGTAGTTTGGTTCAAATAATTCTAATGATAACTTTTCTACTATATTTTCAACGCTCTTTTCAACAAAAATTTTCCTTTAAGAAGTAAACATATCAATATTAACCACAAGTCCAAGACATATACAACACCAAAATTCAAAGACTTGATTAGAGAGAAGAAGAAAAAAGCGATCGAGCAAGTACGCAAAGAAACCCATCACGTGCGGAGAGAGATTCCGTAGACTTCGCAACCAAGTTACACAAGCAATATGAACGGCTGTGAAAATGTAAGTGTGGCTCTAGCGAGAAAGAGGGATACACAATATTGCATTTAATCGCTGATAACATAAATCTTGGTGGTGTAAGGTGTTTCATCCCAAGCAAAACATTGTTCCTCTTAACTGCCTCGTGTTTCGTGAAGATTAATTAAGTGCAAGTCACACGTGCATTCATCGACGAATATTCTCACATTTGAATATGAACTCGCTATGCATTAAATACATATATCAAACCATAAAGTTATGTATTGAAGCACATATATCAATCATAACAGTTATGTGTTGAAGTTCTTCTATCAATCATTAAAGTAATGTATTGATATCAATCATTAAGTTATGTATTGAAGTACTTATGTCAATCATTAAAATTATGTATTGAAGTACTTATATCAATCATTAAAAGGTTACGTGTTTAAGTACTTATATCAATCCTTAAAGTTATGCATTGATTTATTTTCATTAATCATTAACCATTAAAGTTATCGGTTTAAATACTTGTATCAATCATTAATCATTAAAGTTATGTGTTGAAGTACTTACATGAATCATTAATCATTAAAAGTATGTGTTGAGCTACTTATATCAATCATTAATCATTAAAGAGAACCGTCCCATAGGGTTGGGTCAACTCTGTGTTCGATTTCCTATCATGTATTATATTTCCGTGACTGGTAGTCACATTACAGTCCTCACTACTCAATTCATAAGTCTACCCTTGTAATAGTTATTAATGATCATTAGTATTGACTACACATAGTGGAAGTAAGCGCATAGTTTAGCAGCGTATTTAGTCCTGTCACACTTTCGGTGCGGCACAAAAAGTATGGGAAACGATCTTCGGATGCTGCTTAAATACAACTTTTCTCACTCTCATAGGTGGGCTCCCGTGGCCTAGTGGATAAAGTGGTGGTGTTGGTAATTTGAGAAATTGAGGGAAAAAAAATCGCATGGGTTCGAATCCCACCACTTCCACTTACGAAAGGAAAAGATTATTATCAGCTTGCAAGCTTGTCTACTACACACATTACAGACCACGGTTGGGGTTAGGGGAAGTACAGATGGTTAAAAATGGCGTAAAGACCGCTCGGCGGAGTCCTGAAGTCTTTCACATTGCCACGACTATCCCCAAGGTACCCTCTCGGTGGAATCCTGAAGGTACCTTACCCTGACTGTACCCGGCCATCATATGATAGGTCCTGACACGCACTACACACGCCCGCCCGTTTCAAGGGCAAGCAAAGCAAGCAAAGGCAAAAAGGCAACACTGGTTACCTACTCACTTTCAATTATTTACGTTCCTACAAGTAGCCATAACATAATTTAATTTTTTATTTTTCATGGCCAAAAAGGTTTTGCACCAAAATGGTCGATATTCTAATTACATGATAATAACATTAGATATGATTGTCTAGACAAGGAAACAATTTTCTTTTATTGTAAGCACATACACAAGCTCACACACAGACAGACACATACAGGCACACAAATAAACTGTCGTGTTATTATTCAACCTGCTTGAATGTATACGATCAAATTGTCAGTTATGATTTCGTACCTTTTTTTTTTCTAATCTAAATGATATAGAATTGTTATTCCATATAAATGAGAATCTACATGCTATTTATAATGAAAATGTACACTTAGATGTTCTTGAAAATTTATGTTTCAACTCTTTCGCATATAATGATGATGTTCAAGAGATTGACTTAGACACTGATAATTATCTTTTAAGCGTTCTTGATTATAAAAATCCATCAGTGTCACAGCCTAGCTCCCTGATACTTCTGATAATATATTTTCATTTCTGTGTTATGATATCAATAATTTAGCCCTCCATTTTGATCGATTTGTTGAACAGTGTTTAACTCCTCTAGCTCATAAATTTCATATAATAGGTATATGTGAGAGAAAACTAACCAATGATTCCTTACACCTATAGCTACAGCCTCCCTGGCTACATTTGTATTGCCAACAACCTAACACGCCACAGTGGTGGAGTGGCCCTATATATCTCAGTAAGGGTTACAACTATGTCTTGACAAATGACTTAACCATGCAACGTGAGAGTATTGAAAAAGTGTTTTTTGATATTTGGAAATTAAGAATAATATATAGGAGACCAAATACTGATTTCAGACACGTTCTTGATAAATCTATAGACCTAATATCAGTTGTAAGCGATGAGAAAAAAAACTTTGCTGTATTGCGGGAGACTTCAACCTTGATTTATTGCAATGTAAAGATGACGCAACAGTAGCTAATTGTAAGACCACAAAACCTAAACCTACTCGAGTAAATTCTTCATCAGCTACCAACATTGATCACATCTGGTCAAATAATTGTCCCAAAAATATTTCAAACGGCAAGATTTCTGATCATTTTCAAGTGTTTACGATTTATAAACATGACATGTGCCCAACTCATACTGAGGAGGATATTAACAAAACTATTGTGTACAGAGATTATAGTTGTAAGATTGAGGAATCTAGGAAAAATGTCTAGTGGGATGTAGTTTGGTTCAAATAATTCTAATGATAACTTTTCTACTATATTTTCAACGCTCTTTTCAACAAAAATTTTCCTTTAAGAAGTAAACATATCAATATTAACCACAAGTCCAAGACATATACAACACCAAAATTCAAAGACTTGATTAGAGAGAAGAAGAAAAAAGCGATCGAGCAAGTACGCAAAGAAACCCATCACGTGCGGAGAGAGATTCCGTAGACTTCGCAACCAAGTTACACAAGCAATATGAACGGCTGTGAAAATGTAAGTGTGGCTCTAGCGAGAAAGAGGGATACACAATATTGCATTTAATCGCTGATAACATAAATCTTGGTGGTGTAAGGTGTTTCATCCCAAGCAAAACATTGTTCCTCTTAACTGCCTCGTGTTTCGTGAAGATTAATTAAGTGCAAGTCACACGTGCATTCATCGACGAATATTCTCACATTTGAATATGAACTCGCTATGCATTAAATACATATATCAAACCATAAAGTTATGTATTGAAGCACATATATCAATCATAACAGTTATGTGTTGAAGTTCTTCTATCAATCATTAAAGTAATGTATTGATATCAATCATTAAGTTATGTATTGAAGTACTTATGTCAATCATTAAAATTATGTATTGAAGTACTTATATCAATCATTAAAAGGTTACGTGTTTAAGTACTTATATCAATCCTTAAAGTTATGCATTGATTTATTTTCATTAATCATTAACCATTAAAGTTATCGGTTTAAATACTTGTATCAATCATTAATCATTAAAGTTATGTGTTGAAGTACTTACATGAATCATTAATCATTAAAAGTATGTGTTGAGCTACTTATATCAATCATTAATCATTAAAGAGAACCGTCCCATAGGGTTGGGTCAACTCTGTGTTCGATTTCCTATCATGTATTATATTTCCGTGACTGGTAGTCACATTACAGTCCTCACTACTCAATTCATAAGTCTACCCTTGTAATAGTTATTAATGATCATTAGTATTGACTACACATAGTGGAAGTAAGCGCATAGTTTAGCAGCGTATTTAGTCCTGTCACACTTTCGGTGCGGCACAAAAAGTATGGGAAACGATCTTCGGATGCTGCTTAAATACAACTTTTCTCACTCTCATAGGTGGGCTCCCGTGGCCTAGTGGATAAAGTGGTGGTGTTGGTAATTTGAGAAATTGAGGGAAAAAAAATCGCATGGGTTCGAATCCCACCACTTCCACTTACGAAAGGAAAAGATTATTATCAGCTTGCAAGCTTGTCTACTACACACATTACAGACCACGGTTGGGGTTAGGGGAAGTACAGATGGTTAAAAATGGCGTAAAGACCGCTCGGCGGAGTCCTGAAGTCTTTCACATTGCCACGACTATCCCCAAGGTACCCTCTCGGTGGAATCCTGAAGGTACCTTACCCTGACTGTACCCGGCCATCATATGATAGGTCCTGACACGCACTACACACGCCCGCCCGTTTCAAGGGCAAGCAAAGCAAGCAAAGGCAAAAAGGCAACACTGGTTACCTACTCACTTTCAATTATTTACGTTCCTACAAGTAGCCATAACATAATTTAATTTTTTATTTTTCATGGCCAAAAAGGTTTTGCACCAAAATGGTCGATATTCTAATTACATGATAATAACATTAGATATGATTGTCTAGACAAGGAAACAATTTTCTTTTATTGTAAGCACATACACAAGCTCACACACAGACAGACACATACAGGCACACAAATAAACTGTCGTGTTATTATTCAAGCTGCTTGAATGTATACGATCAAATTGTCAGTTATGATTTCGTACCTTTTTTTTTTCTAATCTAAATGATATAGAATTGTTATTCCATATAAATGAGAATCTACATGCTATTTATAATGAAAATGTACACTTAGATGTTCTTGAAAATTTATGTTTCAACTCTTTCGCATATAATGATGATGTTCAAGAGATTGACTTAGACACTGATAATTATCTTTTAAGCGTTCTTGATTATAAAAATCCATCAGTGTCACAGCCTAGCTCCCTGATACTTCTGATAATATATTTTCATTTCTGTGTTATGATATCAATAATTTAGCCCTCCATTTTGATCGATTTGTTGAACAGTGTTTAACTCCTCTAGCTCATAAATTTCATATAATAGGTATATGTGAGAGAAAACTAACCAATGATTCCTTACACCTATAGCTACAGCCTCCCTGGCTACATTTGTATTGCCAACAACCTAACACGCCACAGTGGTGGAGTGGCCCTATATATCTCAGTAAGGGTTACAACTATGTCTTGACAAATGACTTAACCATGCAACGTGAGAGTATTGAAAAAGTGTTTTTTGATATTTGGAAATTAAGAATAATATATAGGAGACCAAATACTGATTTCAGACACGTTCTTGATAAATCTATAGACCTAATATCAGTTGTAAGCGATGAGAAAAAAAACTTTGCTGTATTGCGGGAGACTTCAACCTTGATTTATTGCAATGTAAAGATGACGCAACAGTAGCTAATTGTAAGACCACAAAACCTAAACCTACTCGAGTAAATTCTTCATCAGCTACCAACATTGATCACATCTGGTCAAATAATTGTCCCAAAAATATTTCAAACGGCAAGATTTCTGATCATTTTCAAGTGTTTACGATTTATAAACATGACATGTGCCCAACTCATACTGAGGAGGATATTAACAAAACTATTGTGTACAGAGATTATAGTTGTAAGATTGAGGAATCTAGGAAAAATGTCTAGTGGGATGTAGTTTGGTTCAAATAATTCTAATGATAACTTTTCTACTATATTTTCAACGCTCTTTTCAACAAA
This sequence comes from Metacarcinus magister, assembly GCA_029783475.1. Classification (NCBI taxonomy): domain Eukaryota; kingdom Metazoa; phylum Arthropoda; class Malacostraca; order Decapoda; family Cancridae; genus Metacarcinus; species Metacarcinus magister. The sequence continues at coordinate 7,363,485 of JAPQNM010000002.1, forward strand.
AATTTTCCTTTAAGAAGTAAACATATCAATATTAACCACAAGTCCAAGACATATACAACACCAAAATTCAAAGACTTGATTAGAGAGAAGAAGAAAAAAGCGATCGAGCAAGTACGCAAAGAAACCCATCACGTGCGGAGAGAGATTCCGTAGACTTCGCAACCAAGTTACACAAGCAATATGAACGGCTGTGAAAATGTAAGTGTGGCTCTAGCGAGAAAGAGGGATACACAATATTGCATTTAATCGCTGATAACATAAATCTTGGTGGTGTAAGGTGTTTCATCCCAAGCAAAACATTGTTCCTCTTAACTGCCTCGTGTTTCGTGAAGATTAATTAAGTGCAAGTCACACGTGCATTCATCGACGAATATTCTCACATTTGAATATGAACTCGCTATGCATTAAATACATATATCAAACCATAAAGTTATGTATTGAAGCACATATATCAATCATAACAGTTATGTGTTGAAGTTCTTCTATCAATCATTAAAGTAATGTATTGATATCAATCATTAAGTTATGTATTGAAGTACTTATGTCAATCATTAAAATTATGTATTGAAGTACTTATATCAATCATTAAAAGGTTACGTGTTTAAGTACTTATATCAATCCTTAAAGTTATGCATTGATTTATTTTCATTAATCATTAACCATTAAAGTTATCGGTTTAAATACTTGTATCAATCATTAATCATTAAAGTTATGTGTTGAAGTACTTACATGAATCATTAATCATTAAAAGTATGTGTTGAGCTACTTATATCAATCATTAATCATTAAAGAGAACCGTCCCATAGGGTTGGGTCAACTCTGTGTTCGATTTCCTATCATGTATTATATTTCCGTGACTGGTAGTCACATTACAGTCCTCACTACTCAATTCATAAGTCTACCCTTGTAATAGTTATTAATGATCATTAGTATTGACTACACATAGTGGAAGTAAGCGCATAGTTTAGCAGCGTATTTAGTCCTGTCACACTTTCGGTGCGGCACAAAAAGTATGGGAAACGATCTTCGGATGCTGCTTAAATACAACTTTTCTCACTCTCATAGGTGGGCTCCCGTGGCCTAGTGGATAAAGTGGTGGTGTTGGTAATTTGAGAAATTGAGGGAAAAAAAATCGCATGGGTTCGAATCCCACCACTTCCACTTACGAAAGGAAAAGATTATTATCAGCTTGCAAGCTTGTCTACTACACACATTACAGACCACGGTTGGGGTTAGGGGAAGTACAGATGGTTAAAAATGGCGTAAAGACCGCTCGGCGGAGTCCTGAAGTCTTTCACATTGCCACGACTATCCCCAAGGTACCCTCTCGGTGGAATCCTGAAGGTACCTTACCCTGACTGTACCCGGCCATCATATGATAGGTCCTGACACGCACTACACACGCCCGCCCGTTTCAAGGGCAAGCAAAGCAAGCAAAGGCAAAAAGGCAACACTGGTTACCTACTCACTTTCAATTATTTACGTTCCTACAAGTAGCCATAACATAATTTAATTTTTTATTTTTCATGGCCAAAAAGGTTTTGCACCAAAATGGTCGATATTCTAATTACATGATAATAACATTAGATATGATTGTCTAGACAAGGAAACAATTTTCTTTTATTGTAAGCACATACACAAGCTCACACACAGACAGACACATACAGGCACACAAATAAACTGTCGTGTTATTATTCAACCTGCTTGAATGTATACGATCAAATTGTCAGTTATGATTTCGTACCTTTTTTTTTTCTAATCTAAATGATATAGAATTGTTATTCCATATAAATGAGAATCTACATGCTATTTATAATGAAAATGTACACTTAGATGTTCTTGAAAATTTATGTTTCAACTCTTTCGCATATAATGATGATGTTCAAGAGATTGACTTAGACACTGATAATTATCTTTTAAGCGTTCTTGATTATAAAAATCCATCAGTGTCACAGCTAGCTCCCTGATACTTCTGATAATATATTTTCATTTCTGTGTTATGATATCAATAATTTAGCCCTCCATTTTGATCGATTTGTTGAACAGTGTTTAACTCCTCTAGCTCATAAATTTCATATAATAGGTATATGTGAGAGAAAACTAACCAATGATTCCTTACACCTATAGCTACAGCCTCCCTGGCTACATTTGTATTGCCAACAACCTAACACGCCACAGTGGTGGAGTGGCCCTATATATCTCAGTAAGGGTTACAACTATGTCTTGACAAATGACTTAACCATGCAACGTGAGAGTATTGAAAAAGTGTTTTTTGATATTTGGAAATTAAGAATAATATATAGGAGACCAAATACTGATTTCAGACACGTTCTTGATAAATCTATAGACCTAATATCAGTTGTAAGCGATGAGAAAAAAAACTTTGCTGTATTGCGGGAGACTTCAACCTTGATTTATTGCAATGTAAAGATGACGCAACAGTAGCTAATTGTAAGACCACAAAACCTAAACCTACTCGAGTAAATTCTTCATCAGCTACCAACATTGATCACATCTGGTCAAATAATTGTCCCAAAAATATTTCAAACGGCAAGATTTCTGATCATTTTCAAGTGTTTACGATTTATAAACATGACATGTGCCCAACTCATACTGAGGAGGATATTAACAAAACTATTGTGTACAGAGATTATAGTTGTAAGATTGAGGAATCTAGGAAAAATGTCTAGTGGGATGTAGTTTGGTTCAAATAATTCTAATGATAACTTTTCTACTATATTTTCAACGCTCTTTTCAACAAAAATTTTCCTTTAAGAAGTAAACATATCAATATTAACCACAAGTCCAAGACATATACAACACCAAAATTCAAAGACTTGATTAGAGAGAAGAAGAAAAAAGCGATCGAGCAAGTACGCAAAGAAACCCATCACGTGCGGAGAGAGATTCCGTAGACTTCGCAACCAAGTTACACAAGCAATATGAACGGCTGTGAAAATGTAAGTGTGGCTCTAGCGAGAAAGAGGGATACACAATATTGCATTTAATCGCTGATAACATAAATCTTGGTGGTGTAAGGTGTTTCATCCCAAGCAAAACATTGTTCCTCTTAACTGCCTCGTGTTTCGTGAAGATTAATTAAGTGCAAGTCACACGTGCATTCATCGACGAATATTCTCACATTTGAATATGAACTCGCTATGCATTAAATACATATATCAAACCATAAAGTTATGTATTGAAGCACATATATCAATCATAACAGTTATGTGTTGAAGTTCTTCTATCAATCATTAAAGTAATGTATTGATATCAATCATTAAGTTATGTATTGAAGTACTTATGTCAATCATTAAAATTATGTATTGAAGTACTTATATCAATCATTAAAAGGTTACGTGTTTAAGTACTTATATCAATCCTTAAAGTTATGCATTGATTTATTTTCATTAATCATTAACCATTAAAGTTATCGGTTTAAATACTTGTATCAATCATTAATCATTAAAGTTATGTGTTGAAGTACTTACATGAATCATTAATCATTAAAAGTATGTGTTGAGCTACTTATATCAATCATTAATCATTAAAGAGAACCGTCCCATAGGGTTGGGTCAACTCTGTGTTCGATTTCCTATCATGTATTATATTTCCGTGACTGGTAGTCACATTACAGTCCTCACTACTCAATTCATAAGTCTACCCTTGTAATAGTTATTAATGATCATTAGTATTGACTACACATAGTGGAAGTAAGCGCATAGTTTAGCAGCGTATTTAGTCCTGTCACACTTTCGGTGCGGCACAAAAAGTATGGGAAACGATCTTCGGATGCTGCTTAAATACAACTTTTCTCACTCTCATAGGTGGGCTCCCGTGGCCTAGTGGATAAAGTGGTGGTGTTGGTAATTTGAGAAATTGAGGGAAAAAAAATCGCATGGGTTCGAATCCCACCACTTCCACTTACGAAAGGAAAAGATTATTATCAGCTTGCAAGCTTGTCTACTACACACATTACAGACCACGGTTGGGGTTAGGGGAAGTACAGATGGTTAAAAATGGCGTAAAGACCGCTCGGCGGAGTCCTGAAGTCTTTCACATTGCCACGACTATCCCCAAGGTACCCTCTCGGTGGAATCCTGAAGGTACCTTACCCTGACTGTACCCGGCCATCATATGATAGGTCCTGACACGCACTACACACGCCCGCCCGTTTCAAGGGCAAGCAAAGCAAGCAAAGGCAAAAAGGCAACACTGGTTACCTACTCACTTTCAATTATTTACGTTCCTACAAGTAGCCATAACATAATTTAATTTTTTATTTTTCATGGCCAAAAAGGTTTTGCACCAAAATGGTCGATATTCTAATTACATGATAATAACATTAGATATGATTGTCTAGACAAGGAAACAATTTTCTTTTATTGTAAGCACATACACAAGCTCACACACAGACAGACACATACAGGCACACAAATAAACTGTCGTGTTATTATTCAACCTGCTTGAATGTATACGATCAAATTGTCAGTTATGATTTCGTACCTTTTTTTTTTCTAATCTAAATGATATAGAATTGTTATTCCATATAAATGAGAATCTACATGCTATTTATAATGAAAATGTACACTTAGATGTTCTTGAAAATTTATGTTTCAACTCTTTCGCATATAATGATGATGTTCAAGAGATTGACTTAGACACTGATAATTATCTTTTAAGCGTTCTTGATTATAAAAATCCATCAGTGTCACAGCCTAGCTCCCTGATACTTCTGATAATATATTTTCATTTCTGTGTTATGATATCAATAATTTAGCCCTCCATTTTGATCGATTTGTTGAACAGTGTTTAACTCCTCTAGCTCATAAATTTCATATAATAGGTATATGTGAGAGAAAACTAACCAATGATTCCTTACACCTATAGCTACAGCCTCCCTGGCTACATTTGTATTGCCAACAACCTAACACGCCACAGTGGTGGAGTGGCCCTATATATCTCAGTAAGGGTTACAACTATGTCTTGACAAATGACTTAACCATGCAACGTGAGAGTATTGAAAAAGTGTTTTTTGATATTTGGAAATTAAGAATAATATATAGGAGACCAAATACTGATTTCAGACACGTTCTTGATAAATCTATAGACCTAATATCAGTTGTAAGCGATGAGAAAAAAAACTTTGCTGTATTGCGGGAGACTTCAACCTTGATTTATTGCAATGTAAAGATGACGCAACAGTAGCTAATTGTAAGACCACAAAACCTAAACCTACTCGAGTAAATTCTTCATCAGCTACCAACATTGATCACATCTGGTCAAATAATTGTCCCAAAAATATTTCAAACGGCAAGATTTCTGATCATTTTCAAGTGTTTACGATTTATAAACATGACATGTGCCCAACTCATACTGAGGAGGATATTAACAAAACTATTGTGTACAGAGATTATAGTTGTAAGATTGAGGAATCTAGGAAAAATGTCTAGTGGGATGTAGTTTGGTTCAAATAATTCTAATGATAACTTTTCTACTATATTTTCAACGCTCTTTTCAACAAAAATTTTCCTTTAAGAAGTAAACATATCAATATTAACCACAAGTCCAAGACATATACAACACCAAAATTCAAAGACTTGATTAGAGAGAAGAAGAAAAAAGCGATCGAGCAAGTACGCAAAGAAACCCATCACGTGCGGAGAGAGATTCCGTAGACTTCGCAACCAAGTTACACAAGCAATATGAACGGCTGTGAAAATGTAAGTGTGGCTCTAGCGAGAAAGAGGGATACACAATATTGCATTTAATCGCTGATAACATAAATCTTGGTGGTGTAAGGTGTTTCATCCCAAGCAAAACATTGTTCCTCTTAACTGCCTCGTGTTTCGTGAAGATTAATTAAGTGCAAGTCACACGTGCATTCATCGACGAATATTCTCACATTTGAATATGAACTCGCTATGCATTAAATACATATATCAAACCATAAAGTTATGTATTGAAGCACATATATCAATCATAACAGTTATGTGTTGAAGTTCTTCTATCAATCATTAAAGTAATGTATTTATATCAATCATTAAGTTATGTATTGAAGTACTTATGTCAATCATTAAAATTATGTATTGAAGTACTTATATCAATCATTAAAAGGTTACGTGTTTAAGTACTTATATCAATCCTTAAAGTTATGCATTGATTTATTTTCATTAATCATTAACCATTAAAGTTATCGGTTTAAATACTTGTATCAATCATTAATCATTAAAGTTATGTGTTGAAGTACTTACATGAATCATTAATCATTAAAAGTATGTGTTGAGCTACTTATATCAATCATTAATCATTAAAGAGAACCGTCCCATAGGGTTGGGTCAACTCTGTGTTCGATTTCCTATCATGTATTATATTTCCGTGACTGGTAGTCACATTACAGTCCTCACTACTCAATTCATAAGTCTACCCTTGTAATAGTTATTAATGATCATTAGTATTGACTACACATAGTGGAAGTAAGCGCATAGTTTAGCAGCGTATTTAGTCCTGTCACACTTTCGGTGCGGCACAAAAAGTATGGGAAACGATCTTCGGATGCTGCTTAAATACAACTTTTCTCACTCTCATAGGTGGGCTCCCGTGGCCTAGTGGATAAAGTGGTGGTGTTGGTAATTTGAGAAATTGAGGGAAAAAAAATCGCATGGGTTCGAATCCCACCACTTCCACTTACGAAAGGAAAAGATTATTATCAGCTTGCAAGCTTGTCTACTACACACATTACAGACCACGGTTGGGGTTAGGGGAAGTACAGATGGTTAAAAATGGCGTAAAGACCGCTCGGCGGAGTCCTGAAGTCTTTCACATTGCCACGACTATCCCCAAGGTACCCTCTCGGTGGAATCCTGAAGGTACCTTACCCTGACTGTACCCGGCCATCATATGATAGGTCCTGACACGCACTACACACGCCCGCCCGTTTCAAGGGCAAGCAAAGCAAGCAAAGGCAAAAAGGCAACACTGGTTACCTACTCACTTTCAATTATTTACGTTCCTACAAGTAGCCATAACATAATTTAATTTTTTATTTTTCATGGCCAAAAAGGTTTTGCACCAAAATGGTCGATATTCTAATTACATGATAATAACATTAGATATGATTGTCTAGACAAGGAAACAATTTTCTTTTATTGTAAGCACATACACAAGCTCACACACAGACAGACACATACAGGCACACAAATAAACTGTCGTGTTATTATTCAACCTGCTTGAATGTATACGATCAAATTGTCAGTTATGATTTCGTACCTTTTTTTTTTCTAATCTAAATGATATAGAATTGTTATTCCATATAAATGAGAATCTACATGCTATTTATAATGAAAATGTACACTTAGATGTTCTTGAAAATTTATGTTTCAACTCTTTCGCATATAATGATGATGTTCAAGAGATTGACTTAGACACTGATAATTATCTTTTAAGCGTTCTTGATTATAAAAATCCATCAGTGTCACAGCCTAGCTCCCTGATACTTCTGATAATATATTTTCATTTCTGTGTTATGATATCAATAATTTAGCCCTCCATTTTGATCGATTTGTTGAACAGTGTTTAACTCCTCTAGCTCATAAATTTCATATAATAGGTATATGTGAGAGAAAACTAACCAATGATTCCTTACACCTATAGCTACAGCCTCCCTGGCTACATTTGTATTGCCAACAACCTAACACGCCACAGTGGTGGAGTGGCCCTATATATCTCAGTAAGGGTTACAACTATGTCTTGACAAATGACTTAACCATGCAACGTGAGAGTATTGAAAAAGTGTTTTTTGATATTTGGAAATTAAGAATAATATATAGGAGACCAAATACTGATTTCAGACACGTTCTTGATAAATCTATAGACCTAATATCAGTTGTAAGCGATGAGAAAAAAAACTTTGCTGTATTGCGGGAGACTTCAACCTTGATTTATTGCAATGTAAAGATGACGCAACAGTAGCTAATTGTAAGACCACAAAACCTAAACCTACTCGAGTAAATTCTTCATCAGCTACCAACATTGATCACATCTGGTCAAATAATTGTCCCAAAAATATTTCAAACGGCAAGATTTCTGATCATTTTCAAGTGTTTACGATTTATAAACATGACATGTGCCCAACTCATACTGAGGAGGATATTAACAAAACTATTGTGTACAGAGATTATAGTTGTAAGATTGAGGAATCTAGGAAAAATGTCTAGTGGGATGTAGTTTGGTTCAAATAATTCTAATGATAACTTTTCTACTATATTTTCAACGCTCTTTTCAACAAAAATTTTCCTTTAAGAAGTAAACATATCAATATTAACCACAAGTCCAAGACATATACAACACCAAAATTCAAAGACTTGATTAGAGAGAAGAAGAAAAAAGCGATCGAGCAAGTACGCAAAGAAACCCATCACGTGCGGAGAGAGATTCCGTAGACTTCGCAACCAAGTTACACAAGCAATATGAACGGCTGTGAAAATGTAAGTGTGGCTCTAGCGAGAAAGAGGGATACACAATATTGCATTTAATCGCTGATAACATAAATCTTGGTGGTGTAAGGTGTTTCATCCCAAGCAAAACATTGTTCCTCTTAACTGCCTCGTGTTTCGTGAAGATTAATTAAGTGCAAGTCACACGTGCATTCATCGACGAATATTCTCACATTTGAATATGAACTCGCTATGCATTAAATACATATATCAAACCATAAAGTTATGTATTGAAGCACATATATCAATCATAACAGTTATGTGTTGAAGTTCTTCTATCAATCATTAAAGTAATGTATTGATATCAATCATTAAGTTATGTATTGAAGTACTTATGTCAATCATTAAAATTATGTATTGAAGTACTTATATCAATCATTAAAAGGTTACGTGTTTAAGTACTTATATCAATCCTTAAAGTTATGCATTGATTTATTTTCATTAATCATTAACCATTAAAGTTATCGGTTTAAATACTTGTATCAATCATTAATCATTAAAGTTATGTGTTGAAGTACTTACATGAATCATTAATCATTAAAAGTATGTGTTGAGCTACTTATATCAATCATTAATCATTAAAGAGAACCGTCCCATAGGGTTGGGTCAACTCTGTGTTCGATTTCCTATCATGTATTATATTTCCGTGACTGGTAGTCACATTACAGTCCTCACTACTCAATTCATAAGTCTACCCTTGTAATAGTTATTAATGATCATTAGTATTGACTACACATAGTGGAAGTAAGCGCATAGTTTAGCAGCGTATTTAGTCCTGTCACACTTTCGGTGCGGCACAAAAAGTATGGGAAACGATCTTCGGATGCTGCTTAAATACAACTTTTCTCACTCTCATAGGTGGGCTCCCGTGGCCTAGTGGATAAAGTGGTGGTGTTGGTAATTTGAGAAATTGAGGGAAAAAAAATCGCATGGGTTCGAATCCCACCACTTCCACTTACGAAAGGAAAAGATTATTATCAGCTTGCAAGCTTGTCTACTACACACATTACAGACCACGGTTGGGGTTAGGGGAAGTACAGATGGTTAAAAATGGCGTAAAGACCGCTCGGCGGAGTCCTGAAGTCTTTCACATTGCCACGACTATCCCCAAGGTACCCTCTCGGTGGAATCCTGAAGGTACCTTACCCTGACTGTACCCGGCCATCATATGATAGGTCCTGACACGCACTACACACGCCCGCCCGTTTCAAGGGCAAGCAAAGCAAGCAAAGGCAAAAAGGCAACACTGGTTACCTACTCACTTTCAATTATTTACGTTCCTACAAGTAGCCATAACATAATTTAATTTTTTATTTTTCATGGCCAAAAAGGTTTTGCACCAAAATGGTCGATATTCTAATTACATGATAATAACATTAGATATGATTGTCTAGACAAGGAAACAATTTTCTTTTATTGTAAGCACATACACAAGCTCACACACAGACAGACACATACAGGCACACAAATAAACTGTCGTGTTATTATTCAACCTGCTTGAATGTATACGATCAAATTGTCAGTTATGATTTCGTACCTTTTTTTTTTCTAATCTAAATGATATAGAATTGTTATTCCATATAAATGAGAATCTACATGCTATTTATAATGAAAATGTACACTTAGATGTTCTTGAAAATTTATGTTTCAACTCTTTCGCATATAATGATGATGTTCAAGAGATTGACTTAGACACTGATAATTATCTTTTAAGCGTTCTTGATTATAAAAATCCATCAGTGTCACAGCCTAGCTCCCTGATACTTCTGATAATATATTTTCATTTCTGTGTTATGATATCAATAATTTAGCCCTCCATTTTGATCGATTTGTTGAACAGTGTTTAACTCCTCTAGCTCATAAATTTCATATAATAGGTATATGTGAGAGAAAACTAACCAATGATTCCTTACACCTATAGCTACAGCCTCCCTGGCTACATTTGTATTGCCAACAACCTAACACGCCACAGTGGTGGAGTGGCCCTATATATCTCAGTAAGGGTTACAACTATGTCTTGACAAATGACTTAACCATGCAACGTGAGAGTATTGAAAAAGTGTTTTTTGATATTTGGAAATTAAGAATAATATATAGGAGACCAAATACTGATTTCAGACACGTTCTTGATAAATCTATAGACCTAATATCAGTTGTAAGCGATGAGAAAAAAAACTTTGCTGTATTGCGGGAGACTTCAACCTTGATTTATTGCAATGTAAAGATGACGCAACAGTAGCTAATTGTAAGACCACAAAACCTAAACCTACTCGAGTAAATTCTTCATCAGCTACCAACATTGATCACATCTGGTCAAATAATTGTCCCAAAAATATTTCAAACGGCAAGATTTCTGATCATTTTCAAGTGTTTACGATTTATAAACATGACATGTGCCCAACTCATACTGAGGAGGATATTAACAAAACTATTGTGTACAGAGATTATAGTTGTAAGATTGAGGAATCTAGGAAAAATGTCTAGTGGGATGTAGTTTGGTTCAAATAATTCTAATGATAACTTTTCTACTATATTTTCAACGCTCTTTTCAACAAAAATTTTCCTTTAAGAAGTAAACATATCAATATTAACCACAAGTCCAAGACATATACAACACCAAAATTCAAAGACTTGATTAGAGAGAAGAAGAAAAAAGCGATCGAGCAAGTACGCAAAGAAACCCATCACGTGCGGAGAGAGATTCCGTAGACTTCGCAACCAAGTTACACAAGCAATATGAACGGCTGTGAAAATGTAAGTGTGGCTCTAGCGAGAAAGAGGGATACACAATATTGCATTTAATCGCTGATAACATAAATCTTGGTGGTGTAAGGTGTTTCATCCCAAGCAAAACATTGTTCCTCTTAACTGCCTCGTGTTTCGTGAAGATTAATTAAGTGCAAGTCACACGTGCATTCATCGACGAATATTCTCACATTTGAATATGAACTCGCTATGCATTAAATACATATATCAAACCATAAAGTTATGTATTGAAGCACATATATCAATCATAACAGTTATGTGTTGAAGTTCTTCTATCAATCATTAAAGTAATGTATTGATATCAATCATTAAGTTATGTATTGAAGTACTTATGTCAATCATTAAAATTATGTATTGAAGTACTTATATCAATCATTAAAAGGTTACGTGTTTAAGTACTTATATCAATCCTTAAAGTTATGCATTGATTTATTTTCATTAATCATTAACCATTAAAGTTATCGGTTTAAATACTTGTATCAATCATTAATCATTAAAGTTATGTGTTGAAGTACTTACATGAATCATTAATCATTAAAAGTATGTGTTGAGCTACTTATATCAATCATTAATCATTAAAGAGAACCGTCCCATAGGGTTGGGTCAACTCTGTGTTCGATTTCCTATCATGTATTATATTTCCGTGACTGGTAGTCACATTACAGTCCTCACTACTCAATTCATAAGTCTACCCTTGTAATAGTTATTAATGATCATTAGTATTGACTACACATAGTGGAAGTAAGCGCATAGTTTAGCAGCGTATTTAGTCCTGTCACACTTTCGGTGCGGCACAAAAAGTATGGGAAACGATCTTCGGATGCTGCTTAAATACAACTTTTCTCACTCTCATAGGTGGGCTCCCGTGGCCTAGTGGATAAAGTGGTGGTGTTGGTAATTTGAGAAATTGAGGGAAAAAAAATCGCATGGGTTCGAATCCCACCACTTCCACTTACGAAAGGAAAAGATTATTATCAGCTTGCAAGCTTGTCTACTACACACATTACAGACCACGGTTGGGGTTAGGGTTATTGTAAGCACATACACAAGCTCACACACAGACAGACACATACAGGCACACAAATAAACTGTCGTGTTATTATTCAAGCTGCTTGAATGTATACGATCAAATTGTCAGTTATGATTTCGTACCTTTTTTTTTTCTAATCTAAATGATATAGAATTGTTATTCCATATAAATGAGAATCTACATGCTATTTATAATGAAAATGTACACTTAGATGTTCTTGAAAATTTATGTTTCAACTCTTTCGCATATAATGATGATGTTCAAGAGATTGACTTAGACACTGATAATTATCTTTTAAGCGTTCTTGATTATAAAAATCCATCAGTGTCACAGCCTAGCTCCCTGATACTTCTGATAATATATTTTCATTTCTGTGTTATGATATCAATAATTTAGCCCTCCATTTTGATCGATTTGTTGAACAGTGTTTAACTCCTCTAGCTCATAAATTTCATATAATAGGTATATGTGAGAGAAAACTAACCAATGATTCCTTACACCTATAGCTACAGCCTCCCTGGCTACATTTGTATTGCCAACAACCTAACACGCCACAGTGGTGGAGTGGCCCTATATATCTCAGTAAGGGTTACAACTATGTCTTGACAAATGACTTAACCATGCAACGTGAGAGTATTGAAAAAGTGTTTTTTGATATTTGGAAATTAAGAATAATATATAGGAGACCAAATACTGATTTCAGACACGTTCTTGATAAATCTATAGACCTAATATCAGTTGTAAGCGATGAGAAAAAAAACTTTGCTGTATTGCGGGAGACTTCAACCTTGATTTATTGCAATGTAAAGATGACGCAACAGTAGCTAATTGTAAGACCACAAAACCTAAACCTACTCGAGTAAATTCTTCATCAGCTACCAACATTGATCACATCTGGTCAAATAATTGTCCCAAAAATATTTCAAACGGCAAGATTTCTGATCATTTTCAAGTGTTTACGATTTATAAACATGACATGTGCCCAACTCATACTGAGGAGGATATTAACAAAACTATTGTGTACAGAGATTATAGTTGTAAGATTGAGGAATCTAGGAAAAATGTCTAGTGGGATGTAGTTTGGTTCAAATAATTCTAATGATAACTTTTCTACTATATTTTCAACGCTCTTTTCAACAAAAATTTTCCTTTAAGAAGTAAACATATCAATATTAACCGCAAGTCCAAGACATATACAACACCAAAATTCAAAGACTTGATTAGAGAGAAGAAGAAAAAAGCGATCGAGCAAGTACGCAAAGAAACCCATCACGTGCGGAGAGAGATTCCGTAGACTTCGCAACCAAGTTACACAAGCAATATGAACGGCTGTGAAAATGTAAGTGTGGCTCTAGCGAGAAAGAGGGATACACAATATTGCATTTAATCGCTGATAACATAAATCTTGGTGGTGTAAGGTGTTTCATCCCAAGCAAAACATTGTTCCTCTTAACTGCCTCGTGTTTCGTGAAGATTAATTAAGTGCAAGTCACACGTGCATTCATCGACGAATATTCTCACATTTGAATATGAACTCGCTATGCATTAAATACATATATCAAACCATAAAGTTATGTATTGAAGCACATATATCAATCATAACAGTTATGTGTTGAAGTTCTTCTATCAATCATTAAAGTAATGTATTGATATCAATCATTAAGTTATGTATTGAAGTACTTATGTCAATCATTAAAATTATGTATTGAAGTACTTATATCAATCATTAAAAGGTTACGTGTTTAAGTACTTATATCAATCCTTAAAGTTATGCATTGATTTATTTTCATTAATCATTAACCATTAAAGTTATCGGTTTAAATACTTGTATCAATCATTAATCATTAAAGTTATGTGTTGAAGTACTTACATGAATCATTAATCATTAAAAGTATGTGTTGAGCTACTTATATCAATCATTAATCATTAAAGAGAACCGTCCCATAGGGTTGGGTCAACTCTGTGTTCGATTTCCTATCATGTATTATATTTCCGTGACTGGTAGTCACATTACAGTCCTCACTACTCAATTCATAAGTCTACCCTTGTAATAGTTATTAATGATCATTAGTATTGACTACACATAGTGGAAGTAAGCGCATAGTTTAGCAGCGTATTTAGTCCTGTCACACTTTCGGTGCGGCACAAAAAGTATGGGAAACGATCTTCGGATGCTGCTTAAATACAACTTTTCTCACTCTCATAGGTGGGCTCCCGTGGCCTAGTGGATAAAGTGGTGGTGTTGGTAATTTGAGAAATTGAGGGAAAAAAAATCGCATGGGTTCGAATCCCACCACTTCCACTTACGAAAGGAAAAGATTATTATCAGCTTGCAAGCTTGTCTACTACACACATTACAGACCACGGTTGGGGTTAGGGGAAGTACAGATGGTTAAAAATGGCGTAAAGACCGCTCGGCGGAGTCCTGAAGTCTTTCACATTGCCACGACTATCCCCAAGGTACCCTCTCGGTGGAATCCTGAAGGTACCTTACCCTGACTGTACCCGGCCATCATATGATAGGTCCTGACACGCACTACACACGCCCGCCCGTTTCAAGGGCAAGCAAAGCAAGCAAAGGCAAAAAGGCAACACTGGTTACCTACTCACTTTCAATTATTTACGTTCCTACAAGTAGCCATAACATAATTTAATTTTTATTTTTCATGCCAAAAAGGTTTTGCACCAAAATGGTCGATATTCTAATTACATGATAATAACATTAGATATGATTGTCTAGACAAGGAAACAATTTTCTTTTATTGTAAGCACATACACAAGCTCACACACAGACAGACACATACAGGCACACAAATAAACTGTCGTGTTATTATTCAAGCTGCTTGAATGTATACGATCAAATTGTCAGTTATGATTTCGTACCTTTTTTTTTTCTAATCTAAATGATATAGAATTGTTATTCCATATAAATGAGAATCTACATGCTATTTATAATGAAAATGTACACTTAGATGTTCTTGAAAATTTATGTTTCAACTCTTTCGCATATAATGATGATGTTCAAGAGATTGACTTAGACACTGATAATTATCTTTTAAGCGTTCTTGATTATAAAAATCCATCAGTGTCACAGCCTAGCTCCCTGATACTTCTGATAATATATTTTCATTTCTGTGTTATGATATCAATAATTTAGCCCTCCATTTTGATCGATTTGTTGAACAGTGTTTAACTCCTCTAGCTCATAAATTTCATATAATAGGTATATGTGAGAGAAAACTAACCAATGATTCCTTACACCTATAGCTACAGCCTCCCTGGCTACATTTGTATTGCCAACAACCTAACACGCCACAGTGGTGGAGTGGCCCTATATATCTCAGTAAGGGTTACAACTATGTCTTGACAAATGACTTAACCATGCAACGTGAGAGTATTGAAAAAGTGTTTTTTGATATTTGGAAATTAAGAATAATATATAGGAGACCAAATACTGATTTCAGACACGTTCTTGATAAATCTATAGACCTAATATCAGTTGTAAGCGATGAGAAAAAAAACTTTGCTGTATTGCGGGAGACTTCAACCTTGATTTATTGCAATGTAAAGATGACGCAACAGTAGCTAATTGTAAGACCACAAAACCTAAACCTACTCGAGTAAATTCTTCATCAGCTACCAACATTGATCACATCTGGTCAAATAATTGTCCCAAAAATATTTCAAACGGCAAGATTTCTGATCATTTTCAAGTGTTTACGATTTATAAACATGACATGTGCCCAACTCATACTGAGGAGGATATTAACAAAACTATTGTGTACAGAGATTATAGTTGTAAGATTGAGGAATCTAGGAAAAATGTCTAGTGGGATGTAGTTTGGTTCAAATAATTCTAATGATAACTTTTCTACTATATTTTCAACGCTCTTTTCAACAAAAATTTTCCTTTAAGAAGTAAACATATCAATATTAACCACAAGTCCAAGACATATACAACACCAAAATTCAAAGACTTGATTAGAGAGAAGAAGAAAAAAGCGATCGAGCAAGTACGCAAAGAAACCCATCACGTGCGGAGAGAGATTCCGTAGACTTCGCAACCAAGTTACACAAGCAATATGAACGGCTGTGAAAATGTAAGTGTGGCTCTAGCGAGAAAGAGGGATACACAATATTGCATTTAATCGCTGATAACATAAATCTTGGTGGTGTAAGGTGTTTCATCCCAAGCAAAACATTGTTCCTCTTAACTGCCTCGTGTTTCGTGAAGATTAATTAAGTGCAAGTCACACGTGCATTCATCGACGAATATTCTCACATTTGAATATGAACTCGCTATGCATTAAATACATATATCAAACCATAAAGTTATGTATTGAAGCACATATATCAATCATAACAGTTATGTGTTGAAGTTCTTCTATCAATCATTAAAGTAATGTATTGATATCAATCATTAAGTTATGTATTGAAGTACTTATGTCAATCATTAAAATTATGTATTGAAGTACTTATATCAATCATTAAAAGGTTACGTGTTTAAGTACTTATATCAATCCTTAAAGTTATGCATTGATTTATTTTCATTAATCATTAACCATTAAAGTTATCGGTTTAAATACTTGTATCAATCATTAATCATTAAAGTTATGTGTTGAAGTACTTACATGAATCATTAATCATTAAAAGTATGTGTTGAGCTACTTATATCAATCATTAATCATTAAAGAGAACCGTCCCATAGGGTTGGGTCAACTCTGTGTTCGATTTCCTATCATGTATTATATTTCCGTGACTGGTAGTCACATTACAGTCCTCACTACTCAATTCATAAGTCTACCCTTGTAATAGTTATTAATGATCATTAGTATTGACTACACATAGTGGAAGTAAGCGCATAGTTTAGCAGCGTATTTAGTCCTGTCACACTTTCGGTGCGGCACAAAAAGTATGGGAAACGATCTTCGGATGCTGCTTAAATACAACTTTTCTCACTCTCATAGGTGGGCTCCCGTGGCCTAGTGGATAAAGTGGTGGTGTTGGTAATTTGAGAAATTGAGGGAAAAAAAATCGCATGGGTTCGAATCCCACCACTTCCACTTACGAAAGGAAAAGATTATTATCAGCTTGCAAGCTTGTCTACTACACACATTACAGACCACGGTTGGGGTTAGGGGAAGTACAGATGGTTAAAAATGGCGTAAAGACCGCTCGGCGGAGTCCTGAAGTCTTTCACATTGCCACGACTATCCCCAAGGTACCCTCTCGGTGGAATCCTGAAGGTACCTTACCCTGACTGTACCCGGCCATCATATGATAGGTCCTGACACGCACTACACACGCCCGCCCGTTTCAAGGGCAAGCAAAGCAAGCAAAGGCAAAAAGGCAACACTGGTTACCTACTCACTTTCAATTATTTACGTTCCTACAAGTAGCCATAACATAATTTAATTTTTTATTTTTCATGGCCAAAAAGGTTTTGCACCAAAATGGTCGATATTCTAATTACATGATAATAACATTAGATATGATTGTCTAGACAAGGAAACAATTTTCTTTTATTGTAAGCACATACACAAGCTCACACACAGACAGACACATACAGGCACACAAATAAACTGTCGTGTTATTATTCAAGCTGCTTGAATGTATACGATCAAATTGTCAGTTATGATTTCGTACCTTTTTTTTTTCTAATCTAAATGATATAGAATTGTTATTCCATATAAATGAGAATCTACATGCTATTTATAATGAAAATGTACACTTAGATGTTCTTGAAAATTTATGTTTCAACTCTTTCGCATATAATGATGATGTTCAAGAGATTGACTTAGACACTGATAATTATCTTTTAAGCGTTCTTGATTATAAAAATCCATCAGTGTCACAGCCTAGCTCCCTGATACTTCTGATAATATATTTTCATTTCTGTGTTATGATATCAATAATTTAGCCCTCCATTTTGATCGATTTGTTGAACAGTGTTTAACTCCTCTAGCTCATAAATTTCATATAATAGGTATATGTGAGAGAAAACTAACCAATGATTCCTTACACCTATAGCTACAGCCTCCCTGGCTACATTTGTATTGCCAACAACCTAACACGCCACAGTGGTGGAGTGGCCCTATATATCTCAGTAAGGGTTACAACTATGTCTTGACAAATGACTTAACCATGCAACGTGAGAGTATTGAAAAAGTGTTTTTTGATATTTGGAAATTAAGAATAATATATAGGAGACCAAATACTGATTTCAGACACGTTCTTGATAAATCTATAGACCTAATATCAGTTGTAAGCGATGAGAAAAAAAACTTTGCTGTATTGCGGGAGACTTCAACCTTGATTTATTGCAATGTAAAGATGACGCAACAGTAGCTAATTGTAAGACCACAAAACCTAAACCTACTCGAGTAAATTCTTCATCAGCTACCAACATTGATCACATCTGGTCAAATAATTGTCCCAAAAATATTTCAAACGGCAAGATTTCTGATCATTTTCAAGTGTTTACGATTTATAAACATGACATGTGCCCAACTCATACTGAGGAGGATATTAACAAAACTATTGTGTACAGAGATTATAGTTGTAAGATTGAGGAATCTAGGAAAAATGTCTAGTGGGATGTAGTTTGGTTCAAATAATTCTAATGATAACTTTTCTACTATATTTTCAACGCTCTTTTCAACAAAAATTTTCCTTTAAGAAGTAAACATATCAATATTAACCACAAGTCCAAGACATATACAACACCAAAATTCAAAGACTTGATTAGAGAGAAGAAGAAAAAAGCGATCGAGCAAGTACGCAAAGAAACCCATCACGTGCGGAGAGAGATTCCGTAGACTTCGCAACCAAGTTACACAAGCAATATGAACGGCTGTGAAAATGTAAGTGTGGCTCTAGCGAGAAAGAGGGATACACAATATTGCATTTAATCGCTGATAACATAAATCTTGGTGGTGTAAGGTGTTTCATCCCAAGCAAAACATTGTTCCTCTTAACTGCCTCGTGTTTCGTGAAGATTAATTAAGTGCAAGTCACACGTGCATTCATCGACGAATATTCTCACATTTGAATATGAACTCGCTATGCATTAAATACATATATCAAACCATAAAGTTATGTATTGAAGCACATATATCAATCATAACAGTTATGTGTTGAAGTTCTTCTATCAATCATTAAAGTAATGTATTGATATCAATCATTAAGTTATGTATTGAAGTACTTATGTCAATCATTAAAATTATGTATTGAAGTACTTATATCAATCATTAAAAGGTTACGTGTTTAAGTACTTATATCAATCCTTAAAGTTATGCATTGATTTATTTTCATTAATCATTAACCATTAAAGTTATCGGTTTAAATACTTGTATCAATCATTAATCATTAAAGTTATGTGTTGAAGTACTTACATGAATCATTAATCATTAAAAGTATGTGTTGAGCTACTTATATCAATCATTAATCATTAAAGAGAACCGTCCCATAGGGTTGGGTCAACTCTGTGTTCGATTTCCTATCATGTATTATATTTCCGTGACTGGTAGTCACATTACAGTCCTCACTACTCAATTCATAAGTCTACCCTTGTAATAGTTATTAATGATCATTAGTATTGACTACACATAGTGGAAGTAAGCGCATAGTTTAGCAGCGTATTTAGTCCTGTCACACTTTCGGTGCGGCACAAAAAGTATGGGAAACGATCTTCGGATGCTGCTTAAATACAACTTTTCTCACTCTCATAGGTGGGCTCCCGTGGCCTAGTGGATAAAGTGGTGGTGTTGGTAATTTGAGAAATTGAGGGAAAAAAAATCGCATGGGTTCGAATCCCACCACTTCCACTTACGAAAGGAAAAGATTATTATCAGCTTGCAAGCTTGTCTACTACACACATTACAGACCACGGTTGGGGTTAGGGGAAGTACAGATGGTTAAAAATGGCGTAAAGACCGCTCGGCGGAGTCCTGAAGTCTTTCACATTGCCACGACTATCCCCAAGGTACCCTCTCGGTGGAATCCTGAAGGTACCTTACCCTGACTGTACCCGGCCATCATATGATAGGTCCTGACACGCACTACACACGCCCGCCCGTTTCAAGGGCAAGCAAAGCAAGCAAAGGCAAAAAGGCAACACTGGTTACCTACTCACTTTCAATTATTTACGTTCCTACAAGTAGCCATAACATAATTTAATTTTTTATTTTTCATGGCCAAAAAGGTTTTGCACCAAAATGGTCGATATTCTAATTACATGATAATAACATTAGATATGATTGTCTAGACAAGGAAACAATTTTCTTTTATTGTAAGCACATACACAAGCTCACACACAGACAGACACATACAGGCACACAAATAAACTGTCGTGTTATTATTCAAGCTGCTTGAATGTATACGATCAAATTGTCAGTTATGATTTCGTACCTTTTTTTTTTCTAATCTAAATGATATAGAATTGTTATTCCATATAAATGAGAATCTACATGCTATTTATAATGAAAATGTACACTTAGATGTTCTTGAAAATTTATGTTTCAACTCTTTCGCATATAATGATGATGTTCAAGAGATTGACTTAGACACTGATAATTATCTTTTAAGCGTTCTTGATTATAAAAATCCATCAGTGTCACAGCCTAGCTCCCTGATACTTCTGATAATATATTTTCATTTCTGTGTTATGATATCAATAATTTAGCCCTCCATTTTGATCGATTTGTTGAACAGTGTTTAACTCCTCTAGCTCATAAATTTCATATAATAGGTATATGTGAGAGAAAACTAACCAATGATTCCTTACACCTATAGCTACAGCCTCCCTGGCTACATTTGTATTGCCAACAACCTAACACGCCACAGTGGTGGAGTGGCCCTATATATCTCAGTAAGGGTTACAACTATGTCTTGACAAATGACTTAACCATGCAACGTGAGAGTATTGAAAAAGTGTTTTTTGATATTTGGAAATTAAGAATAATATATAGGAGACCAAATACTGATTTCAGACACGTTCTTGATAAATCTATAGACCTAATATCAGTTGTAAGCGATGAGAAAAAAAACTTTGCTGTATTGCGGGAGACTTCAACCTTGATTTATTGCAATGTAAAGATGACGCAACAGTAGCTAATTGTAAGACCACAAAACCTAAACCTACTCGAGTAAATTCTTCATCAGCTACCAACATTGATCACATCTGGTCAAATAATTGTCCCAAAAATATTTCAAACGGCAAGATTTCTGATCATTTTCAAGTGTTTACGATTTATAAACATGACATGTGCCCAACTCATACTGAGGAGGATATTAACAAAACTATTGTGTACAGAGATTATAGTTGTAAGATTGAGGAATCTAGGAAAAATGTCTAGTGGGATGTAGTTTGGTTCAAATAATTCTAATGATAACTTTTCTACTATATTTTCAACGCTCTTTTCAACAAAAATTTTCCTTTAAGAAGTAAACATATCAATATTAACCACAAGTCCAAGACATATACAACACCAAAATTCAAAGACTTGATTAGAGAGAAGAAGAAAAAAGCGATCGAGCAAGTACGCAAAGAAACCCATCACGTGCGGAGAGAGATTCCGTAGACTTCGCAACCAAGTTACACAAGCAATATGAACGGCTGTGAAAATGTAAGTGTGGCTCTAGCGAGAAAGAGGGATACACAATATTGCATTTAATCGCTGATAACATAAATCTTGGTGGTGTAAGGTGTTTCATCCCAAGCAAAACATTGTTCCTCTTAACTGCCTCGTGTTTCGTGAAGATTAATTAAGTGCAAGTCACACGTGCATTCATCGACGAATATTCTCACATTTGAATATGAACTCGCTATGCATTAAATACATATATCAAACCATAAAGTTATGTATTGAAGCACATATATCAATCATAACAGTTATGTGTTGAAGTTCTTCTATCAATCATTAAAGTAATGTATTGATATCAATCATTAAGTTATGTATTGAAGTACTTATGTCAATCATTAAAATTATGTATTGAAGTACTTATATCAATCATTAAAAGGTTACGTGTTTAAGTACTTATATCAATCCTTAAAGTTATGCATTGATTTATTTTCATTAATCATTAACCATTAAAGTTATCGGTTTAAATACTTGTATCAATCATTAATCATTAAAGTTATGTGTTGAAGTACTTACATGAATCATTAATCATTAAAAGTATGTGTTGAGCTACTTATATCAATCATTAATCATTAAAGAGAACCGTCCCATAGGGTTGGGTCAACTCTGTGTTCGATTTCCTATCATGTATTATATTTCCGTGACTGGTAGTCACATTACAGTCCTCACTACTCAATTCATAAGTCTACCCTTGTAATAGTTATTAATGATCATTAGTATTGACTACACATAGTGGAAGTAAGCGCATAGTTTAGCAGCGTATTTAGTCCTGTCACACTTTCGGTGCGGCACAAAAAGTATGGGAAACGATCTTCGGATGCTGCTTAAATACAACTTTTCTCACTCTCATAGGTGGGCTCCCGTGGCCTAGTGGATAAAGTGGTGGTGTTGGTAATTTGAGAAATTGAGGGAAAAAAAATCGCATGGGTTCGAATCCCACCACTTCCACTTACGAAAGGAAAAGATTATTATCAGCTTGCAAGCTTGTCTACTACACACATTACAGACCACGGTTGGGGTTAGGGGAAGTACAGATGGTTAAAAATGGCGTAAAGACCGCTCGGCGGAGTCCTGAAGTCTTTCACATTGCCACGACTATCCCCAAGGTACCCTCTCGGTGGAATCCTGAAGGTACCTTACCCTGACTGTACCCGGCCATCATATGATAGGTCCTGACACGCACTACACACGCCCGCCCGTTTCAAGGGCAAGCAAAGCAAGCAAAGGCAAAAAGGCAACACTGGTTACCTACTCACTTTCAATTATTTACGTTCCTACAAGTAGCCATAACATAATTTAATTTTTTATTTTTCATGGCCAAAAAGGTTTTGCACCAAAATGGTCGATATTCTAATTACATGATAATAACATTAGATATGATTGTCTAGACAAGGAAACAATTTTCTTTTATTGTAAGCACATACACAAGCTCACACACAGACAGACACATACAGGCACACAAATAAACTGTCGTGTTATTATTCAAGCTGCTTGAATGTATACGATCAAATTGTCAGTTATGATTTCGTACCTTTTTTTTTTCTAATCTAAATGATATAGAATTGTTATTCCATATAAATGAGAATCTACATGCTATTTATAATGAAAATGTACACTTAGATGTTCTTGAAAATTTATGTTTCAACTCTTTCGCATATAATGATGATGTTCAAGAGATTGACTTAGACACTGATAATTATCTTTTAAGCGTTCTTGATTATAAAAATCCATCAGTGTCACAGCCTAGCTCCCTGATACTTCTGATAATATATTTTCATTTCTGTGTTATGATATCAATAATTTAGCCCTCCATTTTGATCGATTTGTTGAACAGTGTTTAACTCCTCTAGCTCATAAATTTCATATAATAGGTATATGTGAGAGAAAACTAACCAATGATTCCTTACACCTATAGCTACAGCCTCCCTGGCTACATTTGTATTGCCAACAACCTAACACGCCACAGTGGTGGAGTGGCCCTATATATCTCAGTAAGGGTTACAACTATGTCTTGACAAATGACTTAACCATGCAACGTGAGAGTATTGAAAAAGTGTTTTTTGATATTTGGAAATTAAGAATAATATATAGGAGACCAAATACTGATTTCAGACACGTTCTTGATAAATCTATAGACCTAATATCAGTTGTAAGCGATGAGAAAAAAAACTTTGCTGTATTGCGGGAGACTTCAACCTTGATTTATTGCAATGTAAAGATGACGCAACAGTAGCTAATTGTAAGACCACAAAACCTAAACCTACTCGAGTAAATTCTTCATCAGCTACCAACATTGATCACATCTGGTCAAATAATTGTCCCAAAAATATTTCAAACGGCAAGATTTCTGATCATTTTCAAGTGTTTACGATTTATAAACATGACATGTGCCCAACTCATACTGAGGAGGATATTAACAAAACTATTGTGTACAGAGATTATAGTTGTAAGATTGAGGAATCTAGGAAAAATGTCTAGTGGGATGTAGTTTGGTTCAAATAATTCTAATGATAACTTTTCTACTATATTTTCAACGCTCTTTTCAACAAAAATTTTCCTTTAAGAAGTAAACATATCAATATTAACCACAAGTCCAAGACATATACAACACCAAAATTCAAAGACTTGATTAGAGAGAAGAAGAAAAAAGCGATCGAGCAAGTACGCAAAGAAACCCATCACGTGCGGAGAGAGATTCCGTAGACTTCGCAACCAAGTTACACAAGCAATATGAACGGCTGTGAAAATGTAAGTGTGGCTCTAGCGAGAAAGAGGGATACACAATATTGCATTTAATCGCTGATAACATAAATCTTGGTGGTGTAAGGTGTTTCATCCCAAGCAAAACATTGTTCCTCTTAACTGCCTCGTGTTTCGTGAAGATTAATTAAGTGCAAGTCACACGTGCATTCATCGACGAATATTCTCACATTTGAATATGAACTCGCTATGCATTAAATACATATATCAAACCATAAAGTTATGTATTGAAGCACATATATCAATCATAACAGTTATGTGTTGAAGTTCTTCTATCAATCATTAAAGTAATGTATTGATATCAATCATTAAGTTATGTATTGAAGTACTTATGTCAATCATTAAAATTATGTATTGAAGTACTTATATCAATCATTAAAAGGTTACGTGTTTAAGTACTTATATCAATCCTTAAAGTTATGCATTGATTTATTTTCATTAATCATTAACCATTAAAGTTATCGGTTTAAATACTTGTATCAATCATTAATCATTAAAGTTATGTGTTGAAGTACTTACATGAATCATTAATCATTAAAAGTATGTGTTGAGCTACTTATATCAATCATTAATCATTAAAGAGAACCGTCCCATAGGGTTGGGTCAACTCTGTGTTCGATTTCCTATCATGTATTATATTTCCGTGACTGGTAGTCACATTACAGTCCTCACTACTCAATTCATAAGTCTACCCTTGTAATAGTTATTAATGATCATTAGTATTGACTACACATAGTGGAAGTAAGCGCATAGTTTAGCAGCGTATTTAGTCCTGTCACACTTTCGGTGCGGCACAAAAAGTATGGGAAACGATCTTCGGATGCTGCTTAAATACAACTTTTCTCACTCTCATAGGTGGGCTCCCGTGGCCTAGTGGATAAAGTGGTGGTGTTGGTAATTTGAGAAATTGAGGGAAAAAAAATCGCATGGGTTCGAATCCCACCACTTCCACTTACGAAAGGAAAAGATTATTATCAGCTTGCAAGCTTGTCTACTACACACATTACAGACCACGGTTGGGGTTAGGGGAAGTACAGATGGTTAAAAATGGCGTAAAGACCGCTCGGCGGAGTCCTGAAGTCTTTCACATTGCCACGACTATCCCCAAGGTACCCTCTCGGTGGAATCCTGAAGGTACCTTACCCTGACTGTACCCGGCCATCATATGATAGGTCCTGACACGCACTACACACGCCCGCCCGTTTCAAGGGCAAGCAAAGCAAGCAAAGGCAAAAAGGCAACACTGGTTACCTACTCACTTTCAATTATTTACGTTCCTACAAGTAGCCATAACATAATTTAATTTTTTATTTTTCATGGCCAAAAAGGTTTTGCACCAAAATGGTCGATATTCTAATTACATGATAATAACATTAGATATGATTGTCTAGACAAGGAAACAATTTTCTTTTATTGTAAGCACATACACAAGCTCACACACAGACAGACACATACAGGCACACAAATAAACTGTCGTGTTATTATTCAACCTGCTTGAATGTATACGATCAAATTGTCAGTTATGATTTCGTACCTTTTTTTTTTCTAATCTAAATGATATAGAATTGTTATTCCATATAAATGAGAATCTACATGCTATTTATAATGAAAATGTACACTTAGATGTTCTTGAAAATTTATGTTTCAACTCTTTCGCATATAATGATGATGTTCAAGAGATTGACTTAGACACTGATAATTATCTTTTAAGCGTTCTTGATTATAAAAATCCATCAGTGTCACAGCCTAGCTCCCTGATACTTCTGATAATATATTTTCATTTCTGTGTTATGATATCAATAATTTAGCCCTCCATTTTGATCGATTTGTTGAACAGTGTTTAACTCCTCTAGCTCATAAATTTCATATAATAGGTATATGTGAGAGAAAACTAACCAATGATTCCTTACACCTATAGCTACAGCCTCCCTGGCTACATTTGTATTGCCAACAACCTAACACGCCACAGTGGTGGAGTGGCCCTATATATCTCAGTAAGGGTTACAACTATGTCTTGACAAATGACTTAACCATGCAACGTGAGAGTATTGAAAAAGTGTTTTTTGATATTTGGAAATTAAGAATAATATATAGGAGACCAAATACTGATTTCAGACACGTTCTTGATAAATCTATAGACCTAATATCAGTTGTAAGCGATGAGAAAAAAAACTTTGCTGTATTGCGGGAGACTTCAACCTTGATTTATTGCAATGTAAAGATGACGCAACAGTAGCTAATTGTAAGACCACAAAACCTAAACCTACTCGAGTAAATTCTTCATCAGCTACCAACATTGATCACATCTGGTCAAATAATTGTCCCAAAAATATTTCAAACGGCAAGATTTCTGATCATTTTCAAGTGTTTACGATTTATAAACATGACATGTGCCCAACTCATACTGAGGAGGATATTAACAAAACTATTGTGTACAGAGATTATAGTTGTAAGATTGAGGAATCTAGGAAAAATGTCTAGTGGGATGTAGTTTGGTTCAAATAATTCTAATGATAACTTTTCTACTATATTTTCAACGCTCTTTTCAACAAAAATTTTCCTTTAAGAAGTAAACATATCAATATTAACCACAAGTCCAAGACATATACAACACCAAAATTCAAAGACTTGATTAGAGAGAAGAAGAAAAAAGCGATCGAGCAAGTACGCAAAGAAACCCATCACGTGCGGAGAGAGATTCCGTAGACTTCGCAACCAAGTTACACAAGCAATATGAACGGCTGTGAAAATGTAAGTGTGGCTCTAGCGAGAAAGAGGGATACACAATATTGCATTTAATCGCTGATAACATAAATCTTGGTGGTGTAAGGTGTTTCATCCCAAGCAAAACATTGTTCCTCTTAACTGCCTCGTGTTTCGTGAAGATTAATTAAGTGCAAGTCACACGTGCATTCATCGACGAATATTCTCACATTTGAATATGAACTCGCTATGCATTAAATACATATATCAAACCATAAAGTTATGTATTGAAGCACATATATCAATCATAACAGTTATGTGTTGAAGTTCTTCTATCAATCATTAAAGTAATGTATTGATATCAATCATTAAGTTATGTATTGAAGTACTTATGTCAATCATTAAAATTATGTATTGAAGTACTTATATCAATCATTAAAAGGTTACGTGTTTAAGTACTTATATCAATCCTTAAAGTTATGCATTGATTTATTTTCATTAATCATTAACCATTAAAGTTATCGGTTTAAATACTTGTATCAATCATTAATCATTAAAGTTATGTGTTGAAGTACTTACATGAATCATTAATCATTAAAAGTATGTGTTGAGCTACTTATATCAATCATTAATCATTAAAGAGAACCGTCCCATAGGGTTGGGTCAACTCTGTGTTCGATTTCCTATCATGTATTATATTTCCGTGACTGGTAGTCACATTACAGTCCTCACTACTCAATTCATAAGTCTACCCTTGTAATAGTTATTAATGATCATTAGTATTGACTACACATAGTGGAAGTAAGCGCATAGTTTAGCAGCGTATTTAGTCCTGTCACACTTTCGGTGCGGCACAAAAAGTATGGGAAACGATCTTCGGATGCTGCTTAAATACAACTTTTCTCACTCTCATAGGTGGGCTCCCGTGGCCTAGTGGATAAAGTGGTGGTGTTGGTAATTTGAGAAATTGAGGGAAAAAAAATCGCATGGGTTCGAATCCCACCACTTCCACTTACGAAAGGAAAAGATTATTATCAGCTTGCAAGCTTGTCTACTACACACATTACAGACCACGGTTGGGGTTAGGGGAAGTACAGATGGTTAAAAATGGCGTAAAGACCGCTCGGCGGAGTCCTGAAGTCTTTCACATTGCCACGACTATCCCCAAGGTACCCTCTCGGTGGAATCCTGAAGGTACCTTACCCTGACTGTACCCGGCCATCATATGATAGGTCCTGACACGCACTACACACGCCCGCCCGTTTCAAGGGCAAGCAAAGCAAGCAAAGGCAAAAAGGCAACACTGGTTACCTACTCACTTTCAATTATTTACGTTCCTACAAGTAGCCATAACATAATTTAATTTTTTATTTTTCATGGCCAAAAAGGTTTTGCACCAAAATGGTCGATATTCTAATTACATGATAATAACATTAGATATGATTGTCTAGACAAGGAAACAATTTTCTTTTATTGTAAGCACATACACAAGCTCACACACAGACAGACACATACAGGCACACAAATAAACTGTCGTGTTATTATTCAACCTGCTTGAATGTATACGATCAAATTGTCAGTTATGATTTCGTACCTTTTTTTTTTCTAATCTAAATGATATAGAATTGTTATTCCATATAAATGAGAATCTACATGCTATTTATAATGAAAATGTACACTTAGATGTTCTTGAAAATTTATGTTTCAACTCTTTCGCATATAATGATGATGTTCAAGAGATTGACTTAGACACTGATAATTATCTTTTAAGCGTTCTTGATTATAAAAATCCATCAGTGTCACAGCCTAGCTCCCTGATACTTCTGATAATATATTTTCATTTCTGTGTTATGATATCAATAATTTAGCCCTCCATTTTGATCGATTTGTTGAACAGTGTTTAACTCCTCTAGCTCATAAATTTCATATAATAGGTATATGTGAGAGAAAACTAACCAATGATTCCTTACACCTATAGCTACAGCCTCCCTGGCTACATTTGTATTGCCAACAACCTAACACGCCACAGTGGTGGAGTGGCCCTATATATCTCAGTAAGGGTTACAACTATGTCTTGACAAATGACTTAACCATGCAACGTGAGAGTATTGAAAAAGTGTTTTTTGATATTTGGAAATTAAGAATAATATATAGGAGACCAAATACTGATTTCAGACACGTTCTTGATAAATCTATAGACCTAATATCAGTTGTAAGCGATGAGAAAAAAAACTTTGCTGTATTGCGGGAGACTTCAACCTTGATTTATTGCAATGTAAAGATGACGCAACAGTAGCTAATTGTAAGACCACAAAACCTAAACCTACTCGAGTAAATTCTTCATCAGCTACCAACATTGATCACATCTGGTCAAATAATTGTCCCAAAAATATTTCAAACGGCAAGATTTCTGATCATTTTCAAGTGTTTACGATTTATAAACATGACATGTGCCCAACTCATACTGAGGAGGATATTAACAAAACTATTGTGTACAGAGATTATAGTTGTAAGATTGAGGAATCTAGGAAAAATGTCTAGTGGGATGTAGTTTGGTTCAAATAATTCTAATGATAACTTTTCTACTATATTTTCAACGCTCTTTTCAACAAAAATTTTCCTTTAAGAAGTAAACATATCAATATTAACCACAAGTCCAAGACATATACAACACCAAAATTCAAAGACTTGATTAGAGAGAAGAAGAAAAAAGCGATCGAGCAAGTACGCAAAGAAACCCATCACGTGCGGAGAGAGATTCCGTAGACTTCGCAACCAAGTTACACAAGCAATATGAACGGCTGTGAAAATGTAAGTGTGGCTCTAGCGAGAAAGAGGGATACACAATATTGCATTTAATCGCTGATAACATAAATCTTGGTGGTGTAAGGTGTTTCATCCCAAGCAAAACATTGTTCCTCTTAACTGCCTCGTGTTTCGTGAAGATTAATTAAGTGCAAGTCACACGTGCATTCATCGACGAATATTCTCACATTTGAATATGAACTCGCTATGCATTAAATACATATATCAAACCATAAAGTTATGTATTGAAGCACATATATCAATCATAACAGTTATGTGTTGAAGTTCTTCTATCAATCATTAAAGTAATGTATTGATATCAATCATTAAGTTATGTATTGAAGTACTTATGTCAATCATTAAAATTATGTATTGAAGTACTTATATCAATCATTAAAAGGTTACGTGTTTAAGTACTTATATCAATCCTTAAAGTTATGCATTGATTTATTTTCATTAATCATTAACCATTAAAGTTATCGGTTTAAATACTTGTATCAATCATTAATCATTAAAGTTATGTGTTGAAGTACTTACATGAATCATTAATCATTAAAAGTATGTGTTGAGCTACTTATATCAATCATTAATCATTAAAGAGAACCGTCCCATAGGGTTGGGTCAACTCTGTGTTCGATTTCCTATCATGTATTATATTTCCGTGACTGGTAGTCACATTACAGTCCTCACTACTCAATTCATAAGTCTACCCTTGTAATAGTTATTAATGATCATTAGTATTGACTACACATAGTGGAAGTAAGCGCATAGTTTAGCAGCGTATTTAGTCCTGTCACACTTTCGGTGCGGCACAAAAAGTATGGGAAACGATCTTCGGATGCTGCTTAAATACAACTTTTCTCACTCTCATAGGTGGGCTCCCGTGGCCTAGTGGATAAAGTGGTGGTGTTGGTAATTTGAGAAATTGAGGGAAAAAAAATCGCATGGGTTCGAATCCCACCACTTCCACTTACGAAAGGAAAAGATTATTATCAGCTTGCAAGCTTGTCTACTACACACATTACAGACCACGGTTGGGGTTAGGGGAAGTACAGATGGTTAAAAATGGCGTAAAGACCGCTCGGCGGAGTCCTGAAGTCTTTCACATTGCCACGACTATCCCCAAGGTACCCTCTCGGTGGAATCCTGAAGGTACCTTACCCTGACTGTACCCGGCCATCATATGATAGGTCCTGACACGCACTACACACGCCCGCCCGTTTCAAGGGCAAGCAAAGCAAGCAAAGGCAAAAAGGCAACACTGGTTACCTACTCACTTTCAATTATTTACGTTCCTACAAGTAGCCATAACATAATTTAATTTTTTATTTTTCATGGCCAAAAAGGTTTTGCACCAAAATGGTCGATATTCTAATTACATGATAATAACATTAGATATGATTGTCTAGACAAGGAAACAATTTTCTTTTATTGTAAGCACATACACAAGCTCACACACAGACAGACACATACAGGCACACAAATAAACTGTCGTGTTATTATTCAACCTGCTTGAATGTATACGATCAAATTGTCAGTTATGATTTCGTACCTTTTTTTTTTCTAATCTAAATGATATAGAATTGTTATTCCATATAAATGAGAATCTACATGCTATTTATAATGAAAATGTACACTTAGATGTTCTTGAAAATTTATGTTTCAACTCTTTCGCATATAATGATGATGTTCAAGAGATTGACTTAGACACTGATAATTATCTTTTAAGCGTTCTTGATTATAAAAATCCATCAGTGTCACAGCCTAGCTCCCTGATACTTCTGATAATATATTTTCATTTCTGTGTTATGATATCAATAATTTAGCCCTCCATTTTGATCGATTTGTTGAACAGTGTTTAACTCCTCTAGCTCATAAATTTCATATAATAGGTATATGTGAGAGAAAACTAACCAATGATTCCTTACACCTATAGCTACAGCCTCCCTGGCTACATTTGTATTGCCAACAACCTAACACGCCACAGTGGTGGAGTGGCCCTATATATCTCAGTAAGGGTTACAACTATGTCTTGACAAATGACTTAACCATGCAACGTGAGAGTATTGAAAAAGTGTTTTTTGATATTTGGAAATTAAGAATAATATATAGGAGACCAAATACTGATTTCAGACACGTTCTTGATAAATCTATAGACCTAATATCAGTTGTAAGCGATGAGAAAAAAAACTTTGCTGTATTGCGGGAGACTTCAACCTTGATTTATTGCAATGTAAAGATGACGCAACAGTAGCTAATTGTAAGACCACAAAACCTAAACCTACTCGAGTAAATTCTTCATCAGCTACCAACATTGATCACATCTGGTCAAATAATTGTCCCAAAAATATTTCAAACGGCAAGATTTCTGATCATTTTCAAGTGTTTACGATTTATAAACATGACATGTGCCCAACTCATACTGAGGAGGATATTAACAAAACTATTGTGTACAGAGATTATAGTTGTAAGATTGAGGAATCTAGGAAAAATGTCTAGTGGGATGTAGTTTGGTTCAAATAATTCTAATGATAACTTTTCTACTATATTTTCAACGCTCTTTTCAACAAAAATTTTCCTTTAAGAAGTAAACATATCAATATTAACCACAAGTCCAAGACATATACAACACCAAAATTCAAAGACTTGATTAGAGAGAAGAAGAAAAAAGCGATCGAGCAAGTACGCAAAGAAACCCATCACGTGCGGAGAGAGATTCCGTAGACTTCGCAACCAAGTTACACAAGCAATATGAACGGCTGTGAAAATGTAAGTGTGGCTCTAGCGAGAAAGAGGGATACACAATATTGCATTTAATCGCTGATAACATAAATCTTGGTGGTGTAAGGTGTTTCATCCCAAGCAAAACATTGTTCCTCTTAACTGCCTCGTGTTTCGTGAAGATTAATTAAGTGCAAGTCACACGTGCATTCATCGACGAATATTCTCACATTTGAATATGAACTCGCTATGCATTAAATACATATATCAAACCATAAAGTTATGTATTGAAGCACATATATCAATCATAACAGTTATGTGTTGAAGTTCTTCTATCAATCATTAAAGTAATGTATTGATATCAATCATTAAGTTATGTATTGAAGTACTTATGTCAATCATTAAAATTATGTATTGAAGTACTTATATCAATCATTAAAAGGTTACGTGTTTAAGTACTTATATCAATCCTTAAAGTTATGCATTGATTTATTTTCATTAATCATTAACCATTAAAGTTATCGGTTTAAATACTTGTATCAATCATTAATCATTAAAGTTATGTGTTGAAGTACTTACATGAATCATTAATCATTAAAAGTATGTGTTGAGCTACTTATATCAATCATTAATCATTAAAGAGAACCGTCCCATAGGGTTGGGTCAACTCTGTGTTCGATTTCCTATCATGTATTATATTTCCGTGACTGGTAGTCACATTACAGTCCTCACTACTCAATTCATAAGTCTACCCTTGTAATAGTTATTAATGATCATTAGTATTGACTACACATAGTGGAAGTAAGCGCATAGTTTAGCAGCGTATTTAGTCCTGTCACACTTTCGGTGCGGCACAAAAAGTATGGGAAACGATCTTCGGATGCTGCTTAAATACAACTTTTCTCACTCTCATAGGTGGGCTCCCGTGGCCTAGTGGATAAAGTGGTGGTGTTGGTAATTTGAGAAATTGAGGGAAAAAAAATCGCATGGGTTCGAATCCCACCACTTCCACTTACGAAAGGAAAAGATTATTATCAGCTTGCAAGCTTGTCTACTACACACATTACAGACCACGGTTGGGGTTAGGGGAAGTACAGATGGTTAAAAATGGCGTAAAGACCGCTCGGCGGAGTCCTGAAGTCTTTCACATTGCCACGACTATCCCCAAGGTACCCTCTCGGTGGAATCCTGAAGGTACCTTACCCTGACTGTACCCGGCCATCATATGATAGGTCCTGACACGCACTACACACGCCCGCCCGTTTCAAGGGCAAGCAAAGCAAGCAAAGGCAAAAAGGCAACACTGGTTACCTACTCACTTTCAATTATTTACGTTCCTACAAGTAGCCATAACATAATTTAATTTTTTATTTTTCATGGCCAAAAAGGTTTTGCACCAAAATGGTCGATATTCTAATTACATGATAATAACATTAGATATGATTGTCTAGACAAGGAAACAATTTTCTTTTATTGTAAGCACATACACAAGCTCACACACAGACAGACACATACAGGCACACAAATAAACTGTCGTGTTATTATTCAACCTGCTTGAATGTATACGATCAAATTGTCAGTTATGATTTCGTACCTTTTTTTTTTCTAATCTAAATGATATAGAATTGTTATTCCATATAAATGAGAATCTACATGCTATTTATAATGAAAATGTACACTTAGATGTTCTTGAAAATTTATGTTTCAACTCTTTCGCATATAATGATGATGTTCAAGAGATTGACTTAGACACTGATAATTATCTTTTAAGCGTTCTTGATTATAAAAATCCATCAGTGTCACAGCCTAGCTCCCTGATACTTCTGATAATATATTTTCATTTCTGTGTTATGATATCAATAATTTAGCCCTCCATTTTGATCGATTTGTTGAACAGTGTTTAACTCCTCTAGCTCATAAATTTCATATAATAGGTATATGTGAGAGAAAACTAACCAATGATTCCTTACACCTATAGCTACAGCCTCCCTGGCTACATTTGTATTGCCAACAACCTAACACGCCACAGTGGTGGAGTGGCCCTATATATCTCAGTAAGGGTTACAACTATGTCTTGACAAATGACTTAACCATGCAACGTGAGAGTATTGAAAAAGTGTTTTTTGATATTTGGAAATTAAGAATAATATATAGGAGACCAAATACTGATTTCAGACACGTTCTTGATAAATCTATAGACCTAATATCAGTTGTAAGCGATGAGAAAAAAAACTTTGCTGTATTGCGGGAGACTTCAACCTTGATTTATTGCAATGTAAAGATGACGCAACAGTAGCTAATTGTAAGACCACAAAACCTAAACCTACTCGAGTAAATTCTTCATCAGCTACCAACATTGATCACATCTGGTCAAATAATTGTCCCAAAAATATTTCAAACGGCAAGATTTCTGATCATTTTCAAGTGTTTACGATTTATAAACATGACATGTGCCCAACTCATACTGAGGAGGATATTAACAAAACTATTGTGTACAGAGATTATAGTTGTAAGATTGAGGAATCTAGGAAAAATGTCTAGTGGGATGTAGTTTGGTTCAAATAATTCTAATGATAACTTTTCTACTATATTTTCAACGCTCTTTTCAACAAAAATTTTCCTTTAAGAAGTAAACATATCAATATTAACCACAAGTCCAAGACATATACAACACCAAAATTCAAAGACTTGATTAGAGAGAAGAAGAAAAAAGCGATCGAGCAAGTACGCAAAGAAACCCATCACGTGCGGAGAGAGATTCCGTAGACTTCGCAACCAAGTTACACAAGCAATATGAACGGCTGTGAAAATGTAAGTGTGGCTCTAGCGAGAAAGAGGGATACACAATATTGCATTTAATCGCTGATAACATAAATCTTGGTGGTGTAAGGTGTTTCATCCCAAGCAAAACATTGTTCCTCTTAACTGCCTCGTGTTTCGTGAAGATTAATTAAGTGCAAGTCACACGTGCATTCATCGACGAATATTCTCACATTTGAATATGAACTCGCTATGCATTAAATACATATATCAAACCATAAAGTTATGTATTGAAGCACATATATCAATCATAACAGTTATGTGTTGAAGTTCTTCTATCAATCATTAAAGTAATGTATTGATATCAATCATTAAGTTATGTATTGAAGTACTTATGTCAATCATTAAAATTATGTATTGAAGTACTTATATCAATCATTAAAAGGTTACGTGTTTAAGTACTTATATCAATCCTTAAAGTTATGCATTGATTTATTTTCATTAATCATTAACCATTAAAGTTATCGGTTTAAATACTTGTATCAATCATTAATCATTAAAGTTATGTGTTGAAGTACTTACATGAATCATTAATCATTAAAAGTATGTGTTGAGCTACTTATATCAATCATTAATCATTAAAGAGAACCGTCCCATAGGGTTGGGTCAACTCTGTGTTCGATTTCCTATCATGTATTATATTTCCGTGACTGGTAGTCACATTACAGTCCTCACTACTCAATTCATAAGTCTACCCTTGTAATAGTTATTAATGATCATTAGTATTGACTACACATAGTGGAAGTAAGCGCATAGTTTAGCAGCGTATTTAGTCCTGTCACACTTTCGGTGCGGCACAAAAAGTATGGGAAACGATCTTCGGATGCTGCTTAAATACAACTTTTCTCACTCTCATAGGTGGGCTCCCGTGGCCTAGTGGATAAAGTGGTGGTGTTGGTAATTTGAGAAATTGAGGGAAAAAAAATCGCATGGGTTCGAATCCCACCACTTCCACTTACGAAAGGAAAAGATTATTATCAGCTTGCAAGCTTGTCTACTACACACATTACAGACCACGGTTGGGGTTAGGGGAAGTACAGATGGTTAAAAATGGCGTAAAGACCGCTCGGCGGAGTCCTGAAGTCTTTCACATTGCCACGACTATCCCCAAGGTACCCTCTCGGTGGAATCCTGAAGGTACCTTACCCTGACTGTACCCGGCCATCATATGATAGGTCCTGACACGCACTACACACGCCCGCCCGTTTCAAGGGCAAGCAAAGCAAGCAAAGGCAAAAAGGCAACACTGGTTACCTACTCACTTTCAATTATTTACGTTCCTACAAGTAGCCATAACATAATTTAATTTTTTATTTTTCATGGCCAAAAAGGTTTTGCACCAAAATGGTCGATATTCTAATTACATGATAATAACATTAGATATGATTGTCTAGACAAGGAAACAATTTTCTTTTATTGTAAGCACATACACAAGCTCACACACAGACAGACACATACAGGCACACAAATAAACTGTCGTGTTATTATTCAACCTGCTTGAATGTATACGATCAAATTGTCAGTTATGATTTCGTACCTTTTTTTTTTCTAATCTAAATGATATAGAATTGTTATTCCATATAAATGAGAATCTACATGCTATTTATAATGAAAATGTACACTTAGATGTTCTTGAAAATTTATGTTTCAACTCTTTCGCATATAATGATGATGTTCAAGAGATTGACTTAGACACTGATAATTATCTTTTAAGCGTTCTTGATTATAAAAATCCATCAGTGTCACAGCCTAGCTCCCTGATACTTCTGATAATATATTTTCATTTCTGTGTTATGATATCAATAATTTAGCCCTCCATTTTGATCGATTTGTTGAACAGTGTTTAACTCCTCTAGCTCATAAATTTCATATAATAGGTATATGTGAGAGAAAACTAACCAATGATTCCTTACACCTATAGCTACAGCCTCCCTGGCTACATTTGTATTGCCAACAACCTAACACGCCACAGTGGTGGAGTGGCCCTATATATCTCAGTAAGGGTTACAACTATGTCTTGACAAATGACTTAACCATGCAACGTGAGAGTATTGAAAAAGTGTTTTTTGATATTTGGAAATTAAGAATAATATATAGGAGACCAAATACTGATTTCAGACACGTTCTTGATAAATCTATAGACCTAATATCAGTTGTAAGCGATGAGAAAAAAAACTTTGCTGTATTGCGGGAGACTTCAACCTTGATTTATTGCAATGTAAAGATGACGCAACAGTAGCTAATTGTAAGACCACAAAACCTAAACCTACTCGAGTAAATTCTTCATCAGCTACCAACATTGATCACATCTGGTCAAATAATTGTCCCAAAAATATTTCAAACGGCAAGATTTCTGATCATTTTCAAGTGTTTACGATTTATAAACATGACATGTGCCCAACTCATACTGAGGAGGATATTAACAAAACTATTGTGTACAGAGATTATAGTTGTAAGATTGAGGAATCTAGGAAAAATGTCTAGTGGGATGTAGTTTGGTTCAAATAATTCTAATGATAACTTTTCTACTATATTTTCAACGCTCTTTTCAACAAAAATTTTCCTTTAAGAAGTAAACATATCAATATTAACCACAAGTCCAAGACATATACAACACCAAAATTCAAAGACTTGATTAGAGAGAAGAAGAAAAAAGCGATCGAGCAAGTACGCAAAGAAACCCATCACGTGCGGAGAGAGATTCCGTAGACTTCGCAACCAAGTTACACAAGCAATATGAACGGCTGTGAAAATGTAAGTGTGGCTCTAGCGAGAAAGAGGGATACACAATATTGCATTTAATCGCTGATAACATAAATCTTGGTGGTGTAAGGTGTTTCATCCCAAGCAAAACATTGTTCCTCTTAACTGCCTCGTGTTTCGTGAAGATTAATTAAGTGCAAGTCACACGTGCATTCATCGACGAATATTCTCACATTTGAATATGAACTCGCTATGCATTAAATACATATATCAAACCATAAAGTTATGTATTGAAGCACATATATCAATCATAACAGTTATGTGTTGAAGTTCTTCTATCAATCATTAAAGTAATGTATTGATATCAATCATTAAGTTATGTATTGAAGTACTTATGTCAATCATTAAAATTATGTATTGAAGTACTTATATCAATCATTAAAAGGTTACGTGTTTAAGTACTTATATCAATCCTTAAAGTTATGCATTGATTTATTTTCATTAATCATTAACCATTAAAGTTATCGGTTTAAATACTTGTATCAATCATTAATCATTAAAGTTATGTGTTGAAGTACTTACATGAATCATTAATCATTAAAAGTATGTGTTGAGCTACTTATATCAATCATTAATCATTAAAGAGAACCGTCCCATAGGGTTGGGTCAACTCTGTGTTCGATTTCCTATCATGTATTATATTTCCGTGACTGGTAGTCACATTACAGTCCTCACTACTCAATTCATAAGTCTACCCTTGTAATAGTTATTAATGATCATTAGTATTGACTACACATAGTGGAAGTAAGCGCATAGTTTAGCAGCGTATTTAGTCCTGTCACACTTTCGGTGCGGCACAAAAAGTATGGGAAACGATCTTCGGATGCTGCTTAAATACAACTTTTCTCACTCTCATAGGTGGGCTCCCGTGGCCTAGTGGATAAAGTGGTGGTGTTGGTAATTTGAGAAATTGAGGGAAAAAAAATCGCATGGGTTCGAATCCCACCACTTCCACTTACGAAAGGAAAAGATTATTATCAGCTTGCAAGCTTGTCTACTACACACATTACAGACCACGGTTGGGGTTAGGGGAAGTACAGATGGTTAAAAATGGCGTAAAGACCGCTCGGCGGAGTCCTGAAGTCTTTCACATTGCCACGACTATCCCCAAGGTACCCTCTCGGTGGAATCCTGAAGGTACCTTACCCTGACTGTACCCGGCCATCATATGATAGGTCCTGACACGCACTACACACGCCCGCCCGTTTCAAGGGCAAGCAAAGCAAGCAAAGGCAAAAAGGCAACACTGGTTACCTACTCACTTTCAATTATTTACGTTCCTACAAGTAGCCATAACATAATTTAATTTTTTATTTTTCATGGCCAAAAAGGTTTTGCACCAAAATGGTCGATATTCTAATTACATGATAATAACATTAGATATGATTGTCTAGACAAGGAAACAATTTTCTTTTATTGTAAGCACATACACAAGCTCACACACAGACAGACACATACAGGCACACAAATAAACTGTCGTGTTATTATTCAAGCTGCTTGAATGTATACGATCAAATTGTCAGTTATGATTTCGTACCTTTTTTTTTTCTAATCTAAATGATATAGAATTGTTATTCCATATAAATGAGAATCTACATGCTATTTATAATGAAAATGTACACTTA
The DNA here is from genome assembly GCA_029783475.1 of Metacarcinus magister. Classification (NCBI taxonomy): domain Eukaryota; kingdom Metazoa; phylum Arthropoda; class Malacostraca; order Decapoda; family Cancridae; genus Metacarcinus; species Metacarcinus magister. The sequence continues at coordinate 7,403,614 of JAPQNM010000002.1, forward strand.
GATGTTCTTGAAAATTTATGTTTCAACTCTTTCGCATATAATGATGATGTTCAAGAGATTGACTTAGACACTGATAATTATCTTTTAAGCGTTCTTGATTATAAAAATCCATCAGTGTCACAGCCTAGCTCCCTGATACTTCTGATAATATATTTTCATTTCTGTGTTATGATATCAATAATTTAGCCCTCCATTTTGATCGATTTGTTGAACAGTGTTTAACTCCTCTAGCTCATAAATTTCATATAATAGGTATATGTGAGAGAAAACTAACCAATGATTCCTTACACCTATAGCTACAGCCTCCCTGGCTACATTTGTATTGCCAACAACCTAACACGCCACAGTGGTGGAGTGGCCCTATATATCTCAGTAAGGGTTACAACTATGTCTTGACAAATGACTTAACCATGCAACGTGAGAGTATTGAAAAAGTGTTTTTTGATATTTGGAAATTAAGAATAATATATAGGAGACCAAATACTGATTTCAGACACGTTCTTGATAAATCTATAGACCTAATATCAGTTGTAAGCGATGAGAAAAAAAACTTTGCTGTATTGCGGGAGACTTCAACCTTGATTTATTGCAATGTAAAGATGACGCAACAGTAGCTAATTGTAAGACCACAAAACCTAAACCTACTCGAGTAAATTCTTCATCAGCTACCAACATTGATCACATCTGGTCAAATAATTGTCCCAAAAATATTTCAAACGGCAAGATTTCTGATCATTTTCAAGTGTTTACGATTTATAAACATGACATGTGCCCAACTCATACTGAGGAGGATATTAACAAAACTATTGTGTACAGAGATTATAGTTGTAAGATTGAGGAATCTAGGAAAAATGTCTAGTGGGATGTAGTTTGGTTCAAATAATTCTAATGATAACTTTTCTACTATATTTTCAACGCTCTTTTCAACAAAAATTTTCCTTTAAGAAGTAAACATATCAATATTAACCGCAAGTCCAAGACATATACAACACCAAAATTCAAAGACTTGATTAGAGAGAAGAAGAAAAAAGCGATCGAGCAAGTACGCAAAGAAACCCATCACGTGCGGAGAGAGATTCCGTAGACTTCGCAACCAAGTTACACAAGCAATATGAACGGCTGTGAAAATGTAAGTGTGGCTCTAGCGAGAAAGAGGGATACACAATATTGCATTTAATCGCTGATAACATAAATCTTGGTGGTGTAAGGTGTTTCATCCCAAGCAAAACATTGTTCCTCTTAACTGCCTCGTGTTTCGTGAAGATTAATTAAGTGCAAGTCACACGTGCATTCATCGACGAATATTCTCACATTTGAATATGAACTCGCTATGCATTAAATACATATATCAAACCATAAAGTTATGTATTGAAGCACATATATCAATCATAACAGTTATGTGTTGAAGTTCTTCTATCAATCATTAAAGTAATGTATTGATATCAATCATTAAGTTATGTATTGAAGTACTTATGTCAATCATTAAAATTATGTATTGAAGTACTTATATCAATCATTAAAAGGTTACGTGTTTAAGTACTTATATCAATCCTTAAAGTTATGCATTGATTTATTTTCATTAATCATTAACCATTAAAGTTATCGGTTTAAATACTTGTATCAATCATTAATCATTAAAGTTATGTGTTGAAGTACTTACATGAATCATTAATCATTAAAAGTATGTGTTGAGCTACTTATATCAATCATTAATCATTAAAGAGAACCGTCCCATAGGGTTGGGTCAACTCTGTGTTCGATTTCCTATCATGTATTATATTTCCGTGACTGGTAGTCACATTACAGTCCTCACTACTCAATTCATAAGTCTACCCTTGTAATAGTTATTAATGATCATTAGTATTGACTACACATAGTGGAAGTAAGCGCATAGTTTAGCAGCGTATTTAGTCCTGTCACACTTTCGGTGCGGCACAAAAAGTATGGGAAACGATCTTCGGATGCTGCTTAAATACAACTTTTCTCACTCTCATAGGTGGGCTCCCGTGGCCTAGTGGATAAAGTGGTGGTGTTGGTAATTTGAGAAATTGAGGGAAAAAAAATCGCATGGGTTCGAATCCCACCACTTCCACTTACGAAAGGAAAAGATTATTATCAGCTTGCAAGCTTGTCTACTACACACATTACAGACCACGGTTGGGGTTAGGGGAAGTACAGATGGTTAAAAATGGCGTAAAGACCGCTCGGCGGAGTCCTGAAGTCTTTCACATTGCCACGACTATCCCCAAGGTACCCTCTCGGTGGAATCCTGAAGGTACCTTACCCTGACTGTACCCGGCCATCATATGATAGGTCCTGACACGCACTACACACGCCCGCCCGTTTCAAGGGCAAGCAAAGCAAGCAAAGGCAAAAAGGCAACACTGGTTACCTACTCACTTTCAATTATTTACGTTCCTACAAGTAGCCATAACATAATTTAATTTTTTATTTTTCATGGCCAAAAAGGTTTTGCACCAAAATGGTCGATATTCTAATTACATGATAATAACATTAGATATGATTGTCTAGACAAGGAAACAATTTTCTTTTATTGTAAGCACATACACAAGCTCACACACAGACAGACACATACAGGCACACAAATAAACTGTCGTGTTATTATTCAAGCTGCTTGAATGTATACGATCAAATTGTCAGTTATGATTTCGTACCTTTTTTTTTTCTAATCTAAATGATATAGAATTGTTATTCCATATAAATGAGAATCTACATGCTATTTATAATGAAAATGTACACTTAGATGTTCTTGAAAATTTATGTTTCAACTCTTTCGCATATAATGATGATGTTCAAGAGATTGACTTAGACACTGATAATTATCTTTTAAGCGTTCTTGATTATAAAAATCCATCAGTGTCACAGCCTAGCTCCCTGATACTTCTGATAATATATTTTCATTTCTGTGTTATGATATCAATAATTTAGCCCTCCATTTTGATCGATTTGTTGAACAGTGTTTAACTCCTCTAGCTCATAAATTTCATATAATAGGTATATGTGAGAGAAAACTAACCAATGATTCCTTACACCTATAGCTACAGCCTCCCTGGCTACATTTGTATTGCCAACAACCTAACACGCCACAGTGGTGGAGTGGCCCTATATATCTCAGTAAGGGTTACAACTATGTCTTGACAAATGACTTAACCATGCAACGTGAGAGTATTGAAAAAGTGTTTTTTGATATTTGGAAATTAAGAATAATATATAGGAGACCAAATACTGATTTCAGACACGTTCTTGATAAATCTATAGACCTAATATCAGTTGTAAGCGATGAGAAAAAAAACTTTGCTGTATTGCGGGAGACTTCAACCTTGATTTATTGCAATGTAAAGATGACGCAACAGTAGCTAATTGTAAGACCACAAAACCTAAACCTACTCGAGTAAATTCTTCATCAGCTACCAACATTGATCACATCTGGTCAAATAATTGTCCCAAAAATATTTCAAACGGCAAGATTTCTGATCATTTTCAAGTGTTTACGATTTATAAACATGACATGTGCCCAACTCATACTGAGGAGGATATTAACAAAACTATTGTGTACAGAGATTATAGTTGTAAGATTGAGGAATCTAGGAAAAATGTCTAGTGGGATGTAGTTTGGTTCAAATAATTCTAATGATAACTTTTCTACTATATTTTCAACGCTCTTTTCAACAAAAATTTTCCTTTAAGAAGTAAACATATCAATATTAACCACAAGTCCAAGACATATACAACACCAAAATTCAAAGACTTGATTAGAGAGAAGAAGAAAAAAGCGATCGAGCAAGTACGCAAAGAAACCCATCACGTGCGGAGAGAGATTCCGTAGACTTCGCAACCAAGTTACACAAGCAATATGAACGGCTGTGAAAATGTAAGTGTGGCTCTAGCGAGAAAGAGGGATACACAATATTGCATTTAATCGCTGATAACATAAATCTTGGTGGTGTAAGGTGTTTCATCCCAAGCAAAACATTGTTCCTCTTAACTGCCTCGTGTTTCGTGAAGATTAATTAAGTGCAAGTCACACGTGCATTCATCGACGAATATTCTCACATTTGAATATGAACTCGCTATGCATTAAATACATATATCAAACCATAAAGTTATGTATTGAAGCACATATATCAATCATAACAGTTATGTGTTGAAGTTCTTCTATCAATCATTAAAGTAATGTATTGATATCAATCATTAAGTTATGTATTGAAGTACTTATGTCAATCATTAAAATTATGTATTGAAGTACTTATATCAATCATTAAAAGGTTACGTGTTTAAGTACTTATATCAATCCTTAAAGTTATGCATTGATTTATTTTCATTAATCATTAACCATTAAAGTTATCGGTTTAAATACTTGTATCAATCATTAATCATTAAAGTTATGTGTTGAAGTACTTACATGAATCATTAATCATTAAAAGTATGTGTTGAGCTACTTATATCAATCATTAATCATTAAAGAGAACCGTCCCATAGGGTTGGGTCAACTCTGTGTTCGATTTCCTATCATGTATTATATTTCCGTGACTGGTAGTCACATTACAGTCCTCACTACTCAATTCATAAGTCTACCCTTGTAATAGTTATTAATGATCATTAGTATTGACTACACATAGTGGAAGTAAGCGCATAGTTTAGCAGCGTATTTAGTCCTGTCACACTTTCGGTGCGGCACAAAAAGTATGGGAAACGATCTTCGGATGCTGCTTAAATACAACTTTTCTCACTCTCATAGGTGGGCTCCCGTGGCCTAGTGGATAAAGTGGTGGTGTTGGTAATTTGAGAAATTGAGGGAAAAAAAATCGCATGGGTTCGAATCCCACCACTTCCACTTACGAAAGGAAAAGATTATTATCAGCTTGCAAGCTTGTCTACTACACACATTACAGACCACGGTTGGGGTTAGGGTTATTGTAAGCACATACACAAGCTCACACACAGACAGACACATACAGGCACACAAATAAACTGTCGTGTTATTATTCAAGCTGCTTGAATGTATACGATCAAATTGTCAGTTATGATTTCGTACCTTTTTTTTTTCTAATCTAAATGATATAGAATTGTTATTCCATATAAATGAGAATCTACATGCTATTTATAATGAAAATGTACACTTAGATGTTCTTGAAAATTTATGTTTCAACTCTTTCGCATATAATGATGATGTTCAAGAGATTGACTTAGACACTGATAATTATCTTTTAAGCGTTCTTGATTATAAAAATCCATCAGTGTCACAGCCTAGCTCCCTGATACTTCTGATAATATATTTTCATTTCTGTGTTATGATATCAATAATTTAGCCCTCCATTTTGATCGATTTGTTGAACAGTGTTTAACTCCTCTAGCTCATAAATTTCATATAATAGGTATATGTGAGAGAAAACTAACCAATGATTCCTTACACCTATAGCTACAGCCTCCCTGGCTACATTTGTATTGCCAACAACCTAACACGCCACAGTGGTGGAGTGGCCCTATATATCTCAGTAAGGGTTACAACTATGTCTTGACAAATGACTTAACCATGCAACGTGAGAGTATTGAAAAAGTGTTTTTTGATATTTGGAAATTAAGAATAATATATAGGAGACCAAATACTGATTTCAGACACGTTCTTGATAAATCTATAGACCTAATATCAGTTGTAAGCGATGAGAAAAAAAACTTTGCTGTATTGCGGGAGACTTCAACCTTGATTTATTGCAATGTAAAGATGACGCAACAGTAGCTAATTGTAAGACCACAAAACCTAAACCTACTCGAGTAAATTCTTCATCAGCTACCAACATTGATCACATCTGGTCAAATAATTGTCCCAAAAATATTTCAAACGGCAAGATTTCTGATCATTTTCAAGTGTTTACGATTTATAAACATGACATGTGCCCAACTCATACTGAGGAGGATATTAACAAAACTATTGTGTACAGAGATTATAGTTGTAAGATTGAGGAATCTAGGAAAAATGTCTAGTGGGATGTAGTTTGGTTCAAATAATTCTAATGATAACTTTTCTACTATATTTTCAACGCTCTTTTCAACAAAAATTTTCCTTTAAGAAGTAAACATATCAATATTAACCGCAAGTCCAAGACATATACAACACCAAAATTCAAAGACTTGATTAGAGAGAAGAAGAAAAAAGCGATCGAGCAAGTACGCAAAGAAACCCATCACGTGCGGAGAGAGATTCCGTAGACTTCGCAACCAAGTTACACAAGCAATATGAACGGCTGTGAAAATGTAAGTGTGGCTCTAGCGAGAAAGAGGGATACACAATATTGCATTTAATCGCTGATAACATAAATCTTGGTGGTGTAAGGTGTTTCATCCCAAGCAAAACATTGTTCCTCTTAACTGCCTCGTGTTTCGTGAAGATTAATTAAGTGCAAGTCACACGTGCATTCATCGACGAATATTCTCACATTTGAATATGAACTCGCTATGCATTAAATACATATATCAAACCATAAAGTTATGTATTGAAGCACATATATCAATCATAACAGTTATGTGTTGAAGTTCTTCTATCAATCATTAAAGTAATGTATTGATATCAATCATTAAGTTATGTATTGAAGTACTTATGTCAATCATTAAAATTATGTATTGAAGTACTTATATCAATCATTAAAAGGTTACGTGTTTAAGTACTTATATCAATCCTTAAAGTTATGCATTGATTTATTTTCATTAATCATTAACCATTAAAGTTATCGGTTTAAATACTTGTATCAATCATTAATCATTAAAGTTATGTGTTGAAGTACTTACATGAATCATTAATCATTAAAAGTATGTGTTGAGCTACTTATATCAATCATTAATCATTAAAGAGAACCGTCCCATAGGGTTGGGTCAACTCTGTGTTCGATTTCCTATCATGTATTATATTTCCGTGACTGGTAGTCACATTACAGTCCTCACTACTCAATTCATAAGTCTACCCTTGTAATAGTTATTAATGATCATTAGTATTGACTACACATAGTGGAAGTAAGCGCATAGTTTAGCAGCGTATTTAGTCCTGTCACACTTTCGGTGCGGCACAAAAAGTATGGGAAACGATCTTCGGATGCTGCTTAAATACAACTTTTCTCACTCTCATAGGTGGGCTCCCGTGGCCTAGTGGATAAAGTGGTGGTGTTGGTAATTTGAGAAATTGAGGGAAAAAAAATCGCATGGGTTCGAATCCCACCACTTCCACTTACGAAAGGAAAAGATTATTATCAGCTTGCAAGCTTGTCTACTACACACATTACAGACCACGGTTGGGGTTAGGGGAAGTACAGATGGTTAAAAATGGCGTAAAGACCGCTCGGCGGAGTCCTGAAGTCTTTCACATTGCCACGACTATCCCCAAGGTACCCTCTCGGTGGAATCCTGAAGGTACCTTACCCTGACTGTACCCGGCCATCATATGATAGGTCCTGACACGCACTACACACGCCCGCCCGTTTCAAGGGCAAGCAAAGCAAGCAAAGGCAAAAAGGCAACACTGGTTACCTACTCACTTTCAATTATTTACGTTCCTACAAGTAGCCATAACATAATTTAATTTTTTATTTTTCATGCAAAAAGTTTTGCACCAAAATGGTCGATATTCTAATTACATGATAATAACATTAGATATGATTGTCTAGACAAGGAAACAATTTTCTTTTATTGTAAGCACATACACAAGCTCACACACAGACAGACACATACAGGCACACAAATAAACTGTCGTGTTATTATTCAAGCTGCTTGAATGTATACGATCAAATTGTCAGTTATGATTTCGTACCTTTTTTTTTTCTAATCTAAATGATATAGAATTGTTATTCCATATAAATGAGAATCTACATGCTATTTATAATGAAAATGTACACTTAGATGTTCTTGAAAATTTATGTTTCAACTCTTTCGCATATAATGATGATGTTCAAGAGATTGACTTAGACACTGATAATTATCTTTTAAGCGTTCTTGATTATAAAAATCCATCAGTGTCACAGCCTAGCTCCCTGATACTTCTGATAATATATTTTCATTTCTGTGTTATGATATCAATAATTTAGCCCTCCATTTTGATCGATTTGTTGAACAGTGTTTAACTCCTCTAGCTCATAAATTTCATATAATAGGTATATGTGAGAGAAAACTAACCAATGATTCCTTACACCTATAGCTACAGCCTCCCTGGCTACATTTGTATTGCCAACAACCTAACACGCCACAGTGGTGGAGTGGCCCTATATATCTCAGTAAGGGTTACAACTATGTCTTGACAAATGACTTAACCATGCAACGTGAGAGTATTGAAAAAGTGTTTTTTGATATTTGGAAATTAAGAATAATATATAGGAGACCAAATACTGATTTCAGACACGTTCTTGATAAATCTATAGACCTAATATCAGTTGTAAGCGATGAGAAAAAAAACTTTGCTGTATTGCGGGAGACTTCAACCTTGATTTATTGCAATGTAAAGATGACGCAACAGTAGCTAATTGTAAGACCACAAAACCTAAACCTACTCGAGTAAATTCTTCATCAGCTACCAACATTGATCACATCTGGTCAAATAATTGTCCCAAAAATATTTCAAACGGCAAGATTTCTGATCATTTTCAAGTGTTTACGATTTATAAACATGACATGTGCCCAACTCATACTGAGGAGGATATTAACAAAACTATTGTGTACAGAGATTATAGTTGTAAGATTGAGGAATCTAGGAAAAATGTCTAGTGGGATGTAGTTTGGTTCAAATAATTCTAATGATAACTTTTCTACTATATTTTCAACGCTCTTTTCAACAAAAATTTTCCTTTAAGAAGTAAACATATCAATATTAACCACAAGTCCAAGACATATACAACACCAAAATTCAAAGACTTGATTAGAGAGAAGAAGAAAAAAGCGATCGAGCAAGTACGCAAAGAAACCCATCACGTGCGGAGAGAGATTCCGTAGACTTCGCAACCAAGTTACACAAGCAATATGAACGGCTGTGAAAATGTAAGTGTGGCTCTAGCGAGAAAGAGGGATACACAATATTGCATTTAATCGCTGATAACATAAATCTTGGTGGTGTAAGGTGTTTCATCCCAAGCAAAACATTGTTCCTCTTAACTGCCTCGTGTTTCGTGAAGATTAATTAAGTGCAAGTCACACGTGCATTCATCGACGAATATTCTCACATTTGAATATGAACTCGCTATGCATTAAATACATATATCAAACCATAAAGTTATGTATTGAAGCACATATATCAATCATAACAGTTATGTGTTGAAGTTCTTCTATCAATCATTAAAGTAATGTATTGATATCAATCATTAAGTTATGTATTGAAGTACTTATGTCAATCATTAAAATTATGTATTGAAGTACTTATATCAATCATTAAAAGGTTACGTGTTTAAGTACTTATATCAATCCTTAAAGTTATGCATTGATTTATTTTCATTAATCATTAACCATTAAAGTTATCGGTTTAAATACTTGTATCAATCATTAATCATTAAAGTTATGTGTTGAAGTACTTACATGAATCATTAATCATTAAAAGTATGTGTTGAGCTACTTATATCAATCATTAATCATTAAAGAGAACCGTCCCATAGGGTTGGGTCAACTCTGTGTTCGATTTCCTATCATGTATTATATTTCCGTGACTGGTAGTCACATTACAGTCCTCACTACTCAATTCATAAGTCTACCCTTGTAATAGTTATTAATGATCATTAGTATTGACTACACATAGTGGAAGTAAGCGCATAGTTTAGCAGCGTATTTAGTCCTGTCACACTTTCGGTGCGGCACAAAAAGTATGGGAAACGATCTTCGGATGCTGCTTAAATACAACTTTTCTCACTCTCATAGGTGGGCTCCCGTGGCCTAGTGGATAAAGTGGTGGTGTTGGTAATTTGAGAAATTGAGGGAAAAAAAATCGCATGGGTTCGAATCCCACCACTTCCACTTACGAAAGGAAAAGATTATTATCAGCTTGCAAGCTTGTCTACTACACACATTACAGACCACGGTTGGGGTTAGGGGAAGTACAGATGGTTAAAAATGGCGTAAAGACCGCTCGGCGGAGTCCTGAAGTCTTTCACATTGCCACGACTATCCCCAAGGTACCCTCTCGGTGGAATCCTGAAGGTACCTTACCCTGACTGTACCCGGCCATCATATGATAGGTCCTGACACGCACTACACACGCCCGCCCGTTTCAAGGGCAAGCAAAGCAAGCAAAGGCAAAAAGGCAACACTGGTTACCTACTCACTTTCAATTATTTACGTTCCTACAAGTAGCCATAACATAATTTAATTTTTTATTTTTCATGGCCAAAAAGGTTTTGCACCAAAATGGTCGATATTCTAATTACATGATAATAACATTAGATATGATTGTCTAGACAAGGAAACAATTTTCTTTTATTGTAAGCACATACACAAGCTCACACACAGACAGACACATACAGGCACACAAATAAACTGTCGTGTTATTATTCAAGCTGCTTGAATGTATACGATCAAATTGTCAGTTATGATTTCGTACCTTTTTTTTTTCTAATCTAAATGATATAGAATTGTTATTCCATATAAATGAGAATCTACATGCTATTTATAATGAAAATGTACACTTAGATGTTCTTGAAAATTTATGTTTCAACTCTTTCGCATATAATGATGATGTTCAAGAGATTGACTTAGACACTGATAATTATCTTTTAAGCGTTCTTGATTATAAAAATCCATCAGTGTCACAGCCTAGCTCCCTGATACTTCTGATAATATATTTTCATTTCTGTGTTATGATATCAATAATTTAGCCCTCCATTTTGATCGATTTGTTGAACAGTGTTTAACTCCTCTAGCTCATAAATTTCATATAATAGGTATATGTGAGAGAAAACTAACCAATGATTCCTTACACCTATAGCTACAGCCTCCCTGGCTACATTTGTATTGCCAACAACCTAACACGCCACAGTGGTGGAGTGGCCCTATATATCTCAGTAAGGGTTACAACTATGTCTTGACAAATGACTTAACCATGCAACGTGAGAGTATTGAAAAAGTGTTTTTTGATATTTGGAAATTAAGAATAATATATAGGAGACCAAATACTGATTTCAGACACGTTCTTGATAAATCTATAGACCTAATATCAGTTGTAAGCGATGAGAAAAAAAACTTTGCTGTATTGCGGGAGACTTCAACCTTGATTTATTGCAATGTAAAGATGACGCAACAGTAGCTAATTGTAAGACCACAAAACCTAAACCTACTCGAGTAAATTCTTCATCAGCTACCAACATTGATCACATCTGGTCAAATAATTGTCCCAAAAATATTTCAAACGGCAAGATTTCTGATCATTTTCAAGTGTTTACGATTTATAAACATGACATGTGCCCAACTCATACTGAGGAGGATATTAACAAAACTATTGTGTACAGAGATTATAGTTGTAAGATTGAGGAATCTAGGAAAAATGTCTAGTGGGATGTAGTTTGGTTCAAATAATTCTAATGATAACTTTTCTACTATATTTTCAACGCTCTTTTCAACAAAAATTTTCCTTTAAGAAGTAAACATATCAATATTAACCACAAGTCCAAGACATATACAACACCAAAATTCAAAGACTTGATTAGAGAGAAGAAGAAAAAAGCGATCGAGCAAGTACGCAAAGAAACCCATCACGTGCGGAGAGAGATTCCGTAGACTTCGCAACCAAGTTACACAAGCAATATGAACGGCTGTGAAAATGTAAGTGTGGCTCTAGCGAGAAAGAGGGATACACAATATTGCATTTAATCGCTGATAACATAAATCTTGGTGGTGTAAGGTGTTTCATCCCAAGCAAAACATTGTTCCTCTTAACTGCCTCGTGTTTCGTGAAGATTAATTAAGTGCAAGTCACACGTGCATTCATCGACGAATATTCTCACATTTGAATATGAACTCGCTATGCATTAAATACATATATCAAACCATAAAGTTATGTATTGAAGCACATATATCAATCATAACAGTTATGTGTTGAAGTTCTTCTATCAATCATTAAAGTAATGTATTGATATCAATCATTAAGTTATGTATTGAAGTACTTATGTCAATCATTAAAATTATGTATTGAAGTACTTATATCAATCATTAAAAGGTTACGTGTTTAAGTACTTATATCAATCCTTAAAGTTATGCATTGATTTATTTTCATTAATCATTAACCATTAAAGTTATCGGTTTAAATACTTGTATCAATCATTAATCATTAAAGTTATGTGTTGAAGTACTTACATGAATCATTAATCATTAAAAGTATGTGTTGAGCTACTTATATCAATCATTAATCATTAAAGAGAACCGTCCCATAGGGTTGGGTCAACTCTGTGTTCGATTTCCTATCATGTATTATATTTCCGTGACTGGTAGTCACATTACAGTCCTCACTACTCAATTCATAAGTCTACCCTTGTAATAGTTATTAATGATCATTAGTATTGACTACACATAGTGGAAGTAAGCGCATAGTTTAGCAGCGTATTTAGTCCTGTCACACTTTCGGTGCGGCACAAAAAGTATGGGAAACGATCTTCGGATGCTGCTTAAATACAACTTTTCTCACTCTCATAGGTGGGCTCCCGTGGCCTAGTGGATAAAGTGGTGGTGTTGGTAATTTGAGAAATTGAGGGAAAAAAAATCGCATGGGTTCGAATCCCACCACTTCCACTTACGAAAGGAAAAGATTATTATCAGCTTGCAAGCTTGTCTACTACACACATTACAGACCACGGTTGGGGTTAGGGGAAGTACAGATGGTTAAAAATGGCGTAAAGACCGCTCGGCGGAGTCCTGAAGTCTTTCACATTGCCACGACTATCCCCAAGGTACCCTCTCGGTGGAATCCTGAAGGTACCTTACCCTGACTGTACCCGGCCATCATATGATAGGTCCTGACACGCACTACACACGCCCGCCCGTTTCAAGGGCAAGCAAAGCAAGCAAAGGCAAAAAGGCAACACTGGTTACCTACTCACTTTCAATTATTTACGTTCCTACAAGTAGCCATAACATAATTTAATTTTTTATTTTTCATGGCCAAAAAGGTTTTGCACCAAAATGGTCGATATTCTAATTACATGATAATAACATTAGATATGATTGTCTAGACAAGGAAACAATTTTCTTTTATTGTAAGCACATACACAAGCTCACACACAGACAGACACATACAGGCACACAAATAAACTGTCGTGTTATTATTCAAGCTGCTTGAATGTATACGATCAAATTGTCAGTTATGATTTCGTACCTTTTTTTTTTCTAATCTAAATGATATAGAATTGTTATTCCATATAAATGAGAATCTACATGCTATTTATAATGAAAATGTACACTTAGATGTTCTTGAAAATTTATGTTTCAACTCTTTCGCATATAATGATGATGTTCAAGAGATTGACTTAGACACTGATAATTATCTTTTAAGCGTTCTTGATTATAAAAATCCATCAGTGTCACAGCCTAGCTCCCTGATACTTCTGATAATATATTTTCATTTCTGTGTTATGATATCAATAATTTAGCCCTCCATTTTGATCGATTTGTTGAACAGTGTTTAACTCCTCTAGCTCATAAATTTCATATAATAGGTATATGTGAGAGAAAACTAACCAATGATTCCTTACACCTATAGCTACAGCCTCCCTGGCTACATTTGTATTGCCAACAACCTAACACGCCACAGTGGTGGAGTGGCCCTATATATCTCAGTAAGGGTTACAACTATGTCTTGACAAATGACTTAACCATGCAACGTGAGAGTATTGAAAAAGTGTTTTTTGATATTTGGAAATTAAGAATAATATATAGGAGACCAAATACTGATTTCAGACACGTTCTTGATAAATCTATAGACCTAATATCAGTTGTAAGCGATGAGAAAAAAAACTTTGCTGTATTGCGGGAGACTTCAACCTTGATTTATTGCAATGTAAAGATGACGCAACAGTAGCTAATTGTAAGACCACAAAACCTAAACCTACTCGAGTAAATTCTTCATCAGCTACCAACATTGATCACATCTGGTCAAATAATTGTCCCAAAAATATTTCAAACGGCAAGATTTCTGATCATTTTCAAGTGTTTACGATTTATAAACATGACATGTGCCCAACTCATACTGAGGAGGATATTAACAAAACTATTGTGTACAGAGATTATAGTTGTAAGATTGAGGAATCTAGGAAAAATGTCTAGTGGGATGTAGTTTGGTTCAAATAATTCTAATGATAACTTTTCTACTATATTTTCAACGCTCTTTTCAACAAAAATTTTCCTTTAAGAAGTAAACATATCAATATTAACCACAAGTCCAAGACATATACAACACCAAAATTCAAAGACTTGATTAGAGAGAAGAAGAAAAAAGCGATCGAGCAAGTACGCAAAGAAACCCATCACGTGCGGAGAGAGATTCCGTAGACTTCGCAACCAAGTTACACAAGCAATATGAACGGCTGTGAAAATGTAAGTGTGGCTCTAGCGAGAAAGAGGGATACACAATATTGCATTTAATCGCTGATAACATAAATCTTGGTGGTGTAAGGTGTTTCATCCCAAGCAAAACATTGTTCCTCTTAACTGCCTCGTGTTTCGTGAAGATTAATTAAGTGCAAGTCACACGTGCATTCATCGACGAATATTCTCACATTTGAATATGAACTCGCTATGCATTAAATACATATATCAAACCATAAAGTTATGTATTGAAGCACATATATCAATCATAACAGTTATGTGTTGAAGTTCTTCTATCAATCATTAAAGTAATGTATTTATATCAATCATTAAGTTATGTATTGAAGTACTTATGTCAATCATTAAAATTATGTATTGAAGTACTTATATCAATCATTAAAAGGTTACGTGTTTAAGTACTTATATCAATCCTTAAAGTTATGCATTGATTTATTTTCATTAATCATTAACCATTAAAGTTATCGGTTTAAATACTTGTATCAATCATTAATCATTAAAGTTATGTGTTGAAGTACTTACATGAATCATTAATCATTAAAAGTATGTGTTGAGCTACTTATATCAATCATTAATCATTAAAGAGAACCGTCCCATAGGGTTGGGTCAACTCTGTGTTCGATTTCCTATCATGTATTATATTTCCGTGACTGGTAGTCACATTACAGTCCTCACTACTCAATTCATAAGTCTACCCTTGTAATAGTTATTAATGATCATTAGTATTGACTACACATAGTGGAAGTAAGCGCATAGTTTAGCAGCGTATTTAGTCCTGTCACACTTTCGGTGCGGCACAAAAAGTATGGGAAACGATCTTCGGATGCTGCTTAAATACAACTTTTCTCACTCTCATAGGTGGGCTCCCGTGGCCTAGTGGATAAAGTGGTGGTGTTGGTAATTTGAGAAATTGAGGGAAAAAAAATCGCATGGGTTCGAATCCCACCACTTCCACTTACGAAAGGAAAAGATTATTATCAGCTTGCAAGCTTGTCTACTACACACATTACAGACCACGGTTGGGGTTAGGGGAAGTACAGATGGTTAAAAATGGCGTAAAGACCGCTCGGCGGAGTCCTGAAGTCTTTCACATTGCCACGACTATCCCCAAGGTACCCTCTCGGTGGAATCCTGAAGGTACCTTACCCTGACTGTACCCGGCCATCATATGATAGGTCCTGACACGCACTACACACGCCCGCCCGTTTCAAGGGCAAGCAAAGCAAGCAAAGGCAAAAAGGCAACACTGGTTACCTACTCACTTTCAATTATTTACGTTCCTACAAGTAGCCATAACATAATTTAATTTTTTATTTTTCATGGCCAAAAAGGTTTTGCACCAAAATGGTCGATATTCTAATTACATGATAATAACATTAGATATGATTGTCTAGACAAGGAAACAATTTTCTTTTATTGTAAGCACATACACAAGCTCACACACAGACAGACACATACAGGCACACAAATAAACTGTCGTGTTATTATTCAACCTGCTTGAATGTATACGATCAAATTGTCAGTTATGATTTCGTACCTTTTTTTTTTCTAATCTAAATGATATAGAATTGTTATTCCATATAAATGAGAATCTACATGCTATTTATAATGAAAATGTACACTTAGATGTTCTTGAAAATTTATGTTTCAACTCTTTCGCATATAATGATGATGTTCAAGAGATTGACTTAGACACTGATAATTATCTTTTAAGCGTTCTTGATTATAAAAATCCATCAGTGTCACAGCCTAGCTCCCTGATACTTCTGATAATATATTTTCATTTCTGTGTTATGATATCAATAATTTAGCCCTCCATTTTGATCGATTTGTTGAACAGTGTTTAACTCCTCTAGCTCATAAATTTCATATAATAGGTATATGTGAGAGAAAACTAACCAATGATTCCTTACACCTATAGCTACAGCCTCCCTGGCTACATTTGTATTGCCAACAACCTAACACGCCACAGTGGTGGAGTGGCCCTATATATCTCAGTAAGGGTTACAACTATGTCTTGACAAATGACTTAACCATGCAACGTGAGAGTATTGAAAAAGTGTTTTTTGATATTTGGAAATTAAGAATAATATATAGGAGACCAAATACTGATTTCAGACACGTTCTTGATAAATCTATAGACCTAATATCAGTTGTAAGCGATGAGAAAAAAAACTTTGCTGTATTGCGGGAGACTTCAACCTTGATTTATTGCAATGTAAAGATGACGCAACAGTAGCTAATTGTAAGACCACAAAACCTAAACCTACTCGAGTAAATTCTTCATCAGCTACCAACATTGATCACATCTGGTCAAATAATTGTCCCAAAAATATTTCAAACGGCAAGATTTCTGATCATTTTCAAGTGTTTACGATTTATAAACATGACATGTGCCCAACTCATACTGAGGAGGATATTAACAAAACTATTGTGTACAGAGATTATAGTTGTAAGATTGAGGAATCTAGGAAAAATGTCTAGTGGGATGTAGTTTGGTTCAAATAATTCTAATGATAACTTTTCTACTATATTTTCAACGCTCTTTTCAACAAAAATTTTCCTTTAAGAAGTAAACATATCAATATTAACCACAAGTCCAAGACATATACAACACCAAAATTCAAAGACTTGATTAGAGAGAAGAAGAAAAAAGCGATCGAGCAAGTACGCAAAGAAACCCATCACGTGCGGAGAGAGATTCCGTAGACTTCGCAACCAAGTTACACAAGCAATATGAACGGCTGTGAAAATGTAAGTGTGGCTCTAGCGAGAAAGAGGGATACACAATATTGCATTTAATCGCTGATAACATAAATCTTGGTGGTGTAAGGTGTTTCATCCCAAGCAAAACATTGTTCCTCTTAACTGCCTCGTGTTTCGTGAAGATTAATTAAGTGCAAGTCACACGTGCATTCATCGACGAATATTCTCACATTTGAATATGAACTCGCTATGCATTAAATACATATATCAAACCATAAAGTTATGTATTGAAGCACATATATCAATCATAACAGTTATGTGTTGAAGTTCTTCTATCAATCATTAAAGTAATGTATTTATATCAATCATTAAGTTATGTATTGAAGTACTTATGTCAATCATTAAAATTATGTATTGAAGTACTTATATCAATCATTAAAAGGTTACGTGTTTAAGTACTTATATCAATCCTTAAAGTTATGCATTGATTTATTTTCATTAATCATTAACCATTAAAGTTATCGGTTTAAATACTTGTATCAATCATTAATCATTAAAGTTATGTGTTGAAGTACTTACATGAATCATTAATCATTAAAAGTATGTGTTGAGCTACTTATATCAATCATTAATCATTAAAGAGAACCGTCCCATAGGGTTGGGTCAACTCTGTGTTCGATTTCCTATCATGTATTATATTTCCGTGACTGGTAGTCACATTACAGTCCTCACTACTCAATTCATAAGTCTACCCTTGTAATAGTTATTAATGATCATTAGTATTGACTACACATAGTGGAAGTAAGCGCATAGTTTAGCAGCGTATTTAGTCCTGTCACACTTTCGGTGCGGCACAAAAAGTATGGGAAACGATCTTCGGATGCTGCTTAAATACAACTTTTCTCACTCTCATAGGTGGGCTCCCGTGGCCTAGTGGATAAAGTGGTGGTGTTGGTAATTTGAGAAATTGAGGGAAAAAAAATCGCATGGGTTCGAATCCCACCACTTCCACTTACGAAAGGAAAAGATTATTATCAGCTTGCAAGCTTGTCTACTACACACATTACAGACCACGGTTGGGGTTAGGGGAAGTACAGATGGTTAAAAATGGCGTAAAGACCGCTCGGCGGAGTCCTGAAGTCTTTCACATTGCCACGACTATCCCCAAGGTACCCTCTCGGTGGAATCCTGAAGGTACCTTACCCTGACTGTACCCGGCCATCATATGATAGGTCCTGACACGCACTACACACGCCCGCCCGTTTCAAGGGCAAGCAAAGCAAGCAAAGGCAAAAAGGCAACACTGGTTACCTACTCACTTTCAATTATTTACGTTCCTACAAGTAGCCATAACATAATTTAATTTTTTATTTTTCATGGCCAAAAAGGTTTTGCACCAAAATGGTCGATATTCTAATTACATGATAATAACATTAGATATGATTGTCTAGACAAGGAAACAATTTTCTTTTATTGTAAGCACATACACAAGCTCACACACAGACAGACACATACAGGCACACAAATAAACTGTCGTGTTATTATTCAACCTGCTTGAATGTATACGATCAAATTGTCAGTTATGATTTCGTACCTTTTTTTTTTCTAATCTAAATGATATAGAATTGTTATTCCATATAAATGAGAATCTACATGCTATTTATAATGAAAATGTACACTTAGATGTTCTTGAAAATTTATGTTTCAACTCTTTCGCATATAATGATGATGTTCAAGAGATTGACTTAGACACTGATAATTATCTTTTAAGCGTTCTTGATTATAAAAATCCATCAGTGTCACAGCCTAGCTCCCTGATACTTCTGATAATATATTTTCATTTCTGTGTTATGATATCAATAATTTAGCCCTCCATTTTGATCGATTTGTTGAACAGTGTTTAACTCCTCTAGCTCATAAATTTCATATAATAGGTATATGTGAGAGAAAACTAACCAATGATTCCTTACACCTATAGCTACAGCCTCCCTGGCTACATTTGTATTGCCAACAACCTAACACGCCACAGTGGTGGAGTGGCCCTATATATCTCAGTAAGGGTTACAACTATGTCTTGACAAATGACTTAACCATGCAACGTGAGAGTATTGAAAAAGTGTTTTTTGATATTTGGAAATTAAGAATAATATATAGGAGACCAAATACTGATTTCAGACACGTTCTTGATAAATCTATAGACCTAATATCAGTTGTAAGCGATGAGAAAAAAAACTTTGCTGTATTGCGGGAGACTTCAACCTTGATTTATTGCAATGTAAAGATGACGCAACAGTAGCTAATTGTAAGACCACAAAACCTAAACCTACTCGAGTAAATTCTTCATCAGCTACCAACATTGATCACATCTGGTCAAATAATTGTCCCAAAAATATTTCAAACGGCAAGATTTCTGATCATTTTCAAGTGTTTACGATTTATAAACATGACATGTGCCCAACTCATACTGAGGAGGATATTAACAAAACTATTGTGTACAGAGATTATAGTTGTAAGATTGAGGAATCTAGGAAAAATGTCTAGTGGGATGTAGTTTGGTTCAAATAATTCTAATGATAACTTTTCTACTATATTTTCAACGCTCTTTTCAACAAAAATTTTCCTTTAAGAAGTAAACATATCAATATTAACCACAAGTCCAAGACATATACAACACCAAAATTCAAAGACTTGATTAGAGAGAAGAAGAAAAAAGCGATCGAGCAAGTACGCAAAGAAACCCATCACGTGCGGAGAGAGATTCCGTAGACTTCGCAACCAAGTTACACAAGCAATATGAACGGCTGTGAAAATGTAAGTGTGGCTCTAGCGAGAAAGAGGGATACACAATATTGCATTTAATCGCTGATAACATAAATCTTGGTGGTGTAAGGTGTTTCATCCCAAGCAAAACATTGTTCCTCTTAACTGCCTCGTGTTTCGTGAAGATTAATTAAGTGCAAGTCACACGTGCATTCATCGACGAATATTCTCACATTTGAATATGAACTCGCTATGCATTAAATACATATATCAAACCATAAAGTTATGTATTGAAGCACATATATCAATCATAACAGTTATGTGTTGAAGTTCTTCTATCAATCATTAAAGTAATGTATTTATATCAATCATTAAGTTATGTATTGAAGTACTTATGTCAATCATTAAAATTATGTATTGAAGTACTTATATCAATCATTAAAAGGTTACGTGTTTAAGTACTTATATCAATCCTTAAAGTTATGCATTGATTTATTTTCATTAATCATTAACCATTAAAGTTATCGGTTTAAATACTTGTATCAATCATTAATCATTAAAGTTATGTGTTGAAGTACTTACATGAATCATTAATCATTAAAAGTATGTGTTGAGCTACTTATATCAATCATTAATCATTAAAGAGAACCGTCCCATAGGGTTGGGTCAACTCTGTGTTCGATTTCCTATCATGTATTATATTTCCGTGACTGGTAGTCACATTACAGTCCTCACTACTCAATTCATAAGTCTACCCTTGTAATAGTTATTAATGATCATTAGTATTGACTACACATAGTGGAAGTAAGCGCATAGTTTAGCAGCGTATTTAGTCCTGTCACACTTTCGGTGCGGCACAAAAAGTATGGGAAACGATCTTCGGATGCTGCTTAAATAC
This sequence comes from Metacarcinus magister, assembly GCA_029783475.1. Taxonomy (NCBI): domain Eukaryota; kingdom Metazoa; phylum Arthropoda; class Malacostraca; order Decapoda; family Cancridae; genus Metacarcinus; species Metacarcinus magister. The sequence goes on from JAPQNM010000002.1 coordinate 7,424,546, forward strand.
AACTTTTCTCACTCTCATAGGTGGGCTCCCGTGGCCTAGTGGATAAAGTGGTGGTGTTGGTAATTTGAGAAATTGAGGGAAAAAAAATCGCATGGGTTCGAATCCCACCACTTCCACTTACGAAAGGAAAAGATTATTATCAGCTTGCAAGCTTGTCTACTACACACATTACAGACCACGGTTGGGGTTAGGGGAAGTACAGATGGTTAAAAATGGCGTAAAGACCGCTCGGCGGAGTCCTGAAGTCTTTCACATTGCCACGACTATCCCCAAGGTACCCTCTCGGTGGAATCCTGAAGGTACCTTACCCTGACTGTACCCGGCCATCATATGATAGGTCCTGACACGCACTACACACGCCCGCCCGTTTCAAGGGCAAGCAAAGCAAGCAAAGGCAAAAAGGCAACACTGGTTACCTACTCACTTTCAATTATTTACGTTCCTACAAGTAGCCATAACATAATTTAATTTTTTATTTTTCATGGCCAAAAAGGTTTTGCACCAAAATGGTCGATATTCTAATTACATGATAATAACATTAGATATGATTGTCTAGACAAGGAAACAATTTTCTTTTATTGTAAGCACATACACAAGCTCACACACAGACAGACACATACAGGCACACAAATAAACTGTCGTGTTATTATTCAACCTGCTTGAATGTATACGATCAAATTGTCAGTTATGATTTCGTACCTTTTTTTTTTCTAATCTAAATGATATAGAATTGTTATTCCATATAAATGAGAATCTACATGCTATTTATAATGAAAATGTACACTTAGATGTTCTTGAAAATTTATGTTTCAACTCTTTCGCATATAATGATGATGTTCAAGAGATTGACTTAGACACTGATAATTATCTTTTAAGCGTTCTTGATTATAAAAATCCATCAGTGTCACAGCCTAGCTCCCTGATACTTCTGATAATATATTTTCATTTCTGTGTTATGATATCAATAATTTAGCCCTCCATTTTGATCGATTTGTTGAACAGTGTTTAACTCCTCTAGCTCATAAATTTCATATAATAGGTATATGTGAGAGAAAACTAACCAATGATTCCTTACACCTATAGCTACAGCCTCCCTGGCTACATTTGTATTGCCAACAACCTAACACGCCACAGTGGTGGAGTGGCCCTATATATCTCAGTAAGGGTTACAACTATGTCTTGACAAATGACTTAACCATGCAACGTGAGAGTATTGAAAAAGTGTTTTTTGATATTTGGAAATTAAGAATAATATATAGGAGACCAAATACTGATTTCAGACACGTTCTTGATAAATCTATAGACCTAATATCAGTTGTAAGCGATGAGAAAAAAAACTTTGCTGTATTGCGGGAGACTTCAACCTTGATTTATTGCAATGTAAAGATGACGCAACAGTAGCTAATTGTAAGACCACAAAACCTAAACCTACTCGAGTAAATTCTTCATCAGCTACCAACATTGATCACATCTGGTCAAATAATTGTCCCAAAAATATTTCAAACGGCAAGATTTCTGATCATTTTCAAGTGTTTACGATTTATAAACATGACATGTGCCCAACTCATACTGAGGAGGATATTAACAAAACTATTGTGTACAGAGATTATAGTTGTAAGATTGAGGAATCTAGGAAAAATGTCTAGTGGGATGTAGTTTGGTTCAAATAATTCTAATGATAACTTTTCTACTATATTTTCAACGCTCTTTTCAACAAAAATTTTCCTTTAAGAAGTAAACATATCAATATTAACCACAAGTCCAAGACATATACAACACCAAAATTCAAAGACTTGATTAGAGAGAAGAAGAAAAAAGCGATCGAGCAAGTACGCAAAGAAACCCATCACGTGCGGAGAGAGATTCCGTAGACTTCGCAACCAAGTTACACAAGCAATATGAACGGCTGTGAAAATGTAAGTGTGGCTCTAGCGAGAAAGAGGGATACACAATATTGCATTTAATCGCTGATAACATAAATCTTGGTGGTGTAAGGTGTTTCATCCCAAGCAAAACATTGTTCCTCTTAACTGCCTCGTGTTTCGTGAAGATTAATTAAGTGCAAGTCACACGTGCATTCATCGACGAATATTCTCACATTTGAATATGAACTCGCTATGCATTAAATACATATATCAAACCATAAAGTTATGTATTGAAGCACATATATCAATCATAACAGTTATGTGTTGAAGTTCTTCTATCAATCATTAAAGTAATGTATTTGATATCAATCATTAAGTTATGTATTGAAGTACTTATGTCAATCATTAAAATTATGTATTGAAGTACTTATATCAATCATTAAAAGGTTACGTGTTTAAGTACTTATATCAATCCTTAAAGTTATGCATTGATTTATTTTCATTAATCATTAACCATTAAAGTTATCGGTTTAAATACTTGTATCAATCATTAATCATTAAAGTTATGTGTTGAAGTACTTACATGAATCATTAATCATTAAAAGTATGTGTTGAGCTACTTATATCAATCATTAATCATTAAAGAGAACCGTCCCATAGGGTTGGGTCAACTCTGTGTTCGATTTCCTATCATGTATTATATTTCCGTGACTGGTAGTCACATTACAGTCCTCACTACTCAATTCATAAGTCTACCCTTGTAATAGTTATTAATGATCATTAGTATTGACTACACATAGTGGAAGTAAGCGCATAGTTTAGCAGCGTATTTAGTCCTGTCACACTTTCGGTGCGGCACAAAAGTATGGGAAACGATCTTCGGATGCTGCTTAAATACAACTTTTCTCACTCTCATAGGTGGGCTCCCGTGGCCTAGTGGATAAAGTGGTGGTGTTGGTAATTTGAGAAATTGAGGGAAAAAAAATCGCATGGGTTCGAATCCCACCACTTCCACTTACGAAAGGAAAAGATTATTATCAGCTTGCAAGCTTGTCTACTACACACATTACAGACCACGGTTGGGGTTAGGGGAAGTACAGATGGTTAAAAATGGCGTAAAGACCGCTCGGCGGAGTCCTGAAGTCTTTCACATTGCCACGACTATCCCCAAGGTACCCTCTCGGTGGAATCCTGAAGGTACCTTACCCTGACTGTACCCGGCCATCATATGATAGGTCCTGACACGCACTACACACGCCCGCCCGTTTCAAGGGCAAGCAAAGCAAGCAAAGGCAAAAAGGCAACACTGGTTACCTACTCACTTTCAATTATTTACGTTCCTACAAGTAGCCATAACATAATTTAATTTTTTATTTTTCATGGCCAAAAAGGTTTTGCACCAAAATGGTCGATATTCTAATTACATGATAATAACATTAGATATGATTGTCTAGACAAGGAAACAATTTTCTTTTATTGTAAGCACATACACAAGCTCACACACAGACACATACAGGCACACAAATAAACTGTCGTGTTATTATTCAACCTGCTTGAATGTATACGATCAAATTGTCAGTTATGATTTCGTACCTTTTTTTTTCTAATCTAAATGATATAGAATTGTTATTCCATATAAATGAGAATCTACATGCTATTTATAATGAAAATGTACACTTAGATGTTCTTGAAAATTTATGTTTCATCTCTTTCACTTATAAGGATGATGTTCAAGAGGTTGACTTAGACACTGATAATTATCTTATAAGTTTTCTTGATTATAAAAATCCATCAATGTCGAGAGTTCCCTGATACTTCTGATAATATCTTTTAATTTCTGTGTTACGATACTAATAATTTAGCCCTCCATTTTGATCGATATTTTGAACAGTGTTTAACTCCTCTAGCTCATAACTTTGATATAATAGGTATATGTGAGAGAAAAGTAACCAATGATTCTTTACACCTATACAGCCTCCCTGGCTACATTGTATGCCAAAAACCTAACACGCCACAGTGGTGGAGTGGCCCTATATATCTCAGTAAGGGTTACAACTATGTCTTGACAAATGACTAACCATGCAACGTGAGAGTATTGAAAAAGTGTTTTTGATATTGGAAATTAAGAATAATATATAGGAGACCAAATAATGATTTCAGACACGTTCTGATAAATCTATAGACCTAATACAGTGTAAGCGATGAGAAAAAAAACTTGCTGTATTGCGGGGAGCTTCAACCTTGATTTATGCAATGTAAAGATGACGCAACAGTAGTAATTGTAAGACCACAAAACCTAAAACCTACTCGAGGTAAATTCTTCATCAGCTACCAACATTGATCACATCTGGTCAATAATGTCCCAAAATATTTCAAACGGCAAGATTCTGATCATTTCAAGTGTTTACGATTTATAAACAGGACATGTGCCACAACTCATACTGAGGAGGATATTAACAAAACTATTGTGTACAGAGATGATAGTGTAAGATGAGGAATCTAGGAAAAAATGTCTAGTGGGATGTCGTTTGTTCAAAGATATGCCGGAATGATAACTTGTCTACATAGTTTTACAACGCTATTTTCAACAAAAATTCTTCTAGAAGTAACACATAGCAAATAATTAACACACAAGTCCAGACACTGATACACACACCAACATTCAAAGACTTCTTGATGTAGAGGAGAAGAAGAAAAAAGGCGATCGAGCAAGTACGCAAAGAAACCCATCACGTGCGGAGAGAGTCTTACGTAGACTTCGCAAACCAAGTTACACAAGCAATTTTAGGACGGCGTGTGACAAAGTGTAAGAGTGGCTCTAGCGAGAGAAGAGGTATACACAATATATGCATTTATCGCTGATAACATATAATCGTGGTGGTGTAAGGGGTTCATCCCAAGCACATGTTCCTCTTAACTGCTCGTGTGTCGTCCTGAAGATTAATTAAG
>JAPQNM010000002.1:7429459-7431959 GCA_029783475.1 Metacarcinus magister
AGCGGAGGAGGAAAGGGAGGGGAGTAGGAAGGAGGAGAGGAGAGGAGGAGTAGGAGAGGAAGGAGAAGAGGAAGGGACAGGGAGGGAGGGTAGGAGAGGAGGAGGAGGAGGGAGGGGAGGGAAAGGAGGAGAAAGTAAGAGAGAGGAGTGAAGGAGGACGGAGAGGAGAAGGAGAGAGGGCAAGGAGGCAGTGAAGGAAGGAGGGAGGGGGAGGAAGGGGGGCGGAGAGAGGAAAAGGGAGAGAGAGGAGGAAGGGAGGGAGGGGAGGAGGAGGGAGAAGGAAGGAGAGAGGAAGGAGGTAGGAAAAGGAGAGAGGAGAACAGAAAAGAAGAGGAAGTAAAGAAAGAGAAGAAGAAAGGAAGGAAGAAAGAGGAGAGAAAGAGAAAGAAGAAAGAAAGAAAGAATAGGAGGAGAAGAAAGAAGAAAGAACGAGGAAGGAGGAGAGGAAGGAGGAGTGGAGGAGGAGGAGGGAGGAAGAAAGGAGGACAGGAAGAGAGGACAGGAAGCGGAGGAGAGGAGGGAGAGAGGAGGAAGGGCAGGTGGAGGATGGAGGAAGGAGTAGGAGGAGGAGGGGAGCGAGGAAGGAGGCAGGGAGAGAGAGGAGTAAGGGGAGGAGTCGGAGAGGAAGAGGACAAGGAGGAGGGAGGAGGGAGGAAGGGAGGAGGAGGAGGAGGAGATAGAGGAGGAGGAAGGAGGAGGAGGAGAAAGGAGGAGGAGGAAGAGAAGGAAGGAGGAGGAAGGAGAGGAGAGGAGTCGGAGGGGAAGGAGGAGAAGGATAAAGGGAGGAGAGGAGGAGGGAGAGGAGGCAGAGGACGAGGAAAGGAAAGGGGAGAGAGGATGAGGAAGAGGGGGAGAGAGGGGAGAAGGAGGAGGAGGAGGAGGTAGAGAGGGATGGACAGGGAGGAGGAAGGAGGAAGGGAGGAAGGGAGAGGAGGGGGAAGGAGAGGGGAGGAAGGAGAGAGTGAAGGAGTGAGGAGGATGCAGAGGAGAGAGAGGAAGCAAGGAGGAGGAGAGGGAGGGGAGGAGGAGGAGGAAGGAGGGGAAAGTGAGGAGGAGGTAGGAGGAAGGAAGGGGAGGAAGCGAGGAAGGAAGAGGGGGAGGAAGGAGGGGAAGGGGGGAGGAAGGAGAGGGAGGCGAGGGGGGGAGGGAAAAGGAGGAAGGAGGAGTACGGGAGGAAAGGAGGAGGAGGAGAGCGAGGAGGAGGGAGGAGAAGAGGGACAGGAGAGGAAAAAGAAAGAAAGAAGGAGAAAGAAAGAAGAGAAGAAGAAGAAAAGAAAAGAGAAAAAAGAAAGAAAGAAGAAAGAAAGAAAAGAAAGAGAAAGGAGAAGAAGAAGAAAAGAAAGAGATGAGAGAGGAGGAAGAGAACAGAAAGGGAGTGTGAGGAGGAAAGGAGAAAGAAAGAGGTGAAAGGAGATGGAAGGAAGAAGAAGAGACGAAAGAAGAAAGAAGAGAAAAAGAGGAAGAAGCGAAGAAGAAAAGAGAGAAGAAGAGAAGAAGAAGAAGAAGAAGGAAGAAAGAAGAAAGAAGAAAGAAGGAAGAAGAAAGAGAGAGAAGAGGGAAAAGAAGAAAGGAAGAAAGAAAGAAGGAAGAAGGGAGGAGAAGGGAAAGAAAAAGAAAAGAAGTAAAAGAAAAAGAGAAAGGAGAAGGGAAGAAGAAAGAAAGGAAGAAGAAGGTAAAAAACAGGGAAGGAGTAGGGACAAAGGAGGAGAAGGAGAGAAGAAAAAGGAGAAAGGAGAAGGAGAGGGGGAGGAGAGGAGAAGAAGAAAGAAGGAGAGAAAGACAGGAGAGCAAGGAGAAAGGGAGAAGAAAAGAAGAAGGGCAGAAGAAAAGAAAGAAAAGAGAGAAGAAAGGAGAAGGAGTAAGAAGAAGGGAAAAAAGAAGAAGGCGAAAGAGGGGAAGAGAAAAAAGGAGGAGAGGCGAAGAAAGAAGAAGGGAGAAGAAAGAAAAAAAGGGAGGAGAAGAAAGGGAGGAGAAGAAGGAAGAAAGGAGGGAGAAAAGGAGAGGAGGAAGGAGAGAGGAGGAAGAAGAAGAAAGGAAGGAAGAAGAAGAAAAAGAAAGAGGAGAAGAAACAGAGGAGAAAGAATGGAAGAGAGAAGAGAAGAAGAAGAAAAAGAAGAAAAGAAAGGAGAGGAGAAGAAAGAAGAAAGAAAGAAGAAAGAAGAGGAGAAGAGGAAAGAAAAAGAAGAGAAGAAGCAAAGAAAAAGAGAGAAAGAGAAGAGAAAGAACGAAGGGAGAGAAGAAAAGAGAAGAAAAAGGAAGAAAAAAAAAGAAAAAAGAGGAAAAAGAGATCAAGGAGATTATAAAGAGGGGGGATCATAATAAGGGGATATATGGAGAGAGAGCAAAATAGGAATGAGAATAGACAGAAAGGGACAAGAAGAAGAAGAAAAGGAAAGAGGCAAGGGAGTGGTTAGGAGGCGAGGGGAGAATAAGGAGGAGGAGGAAGAGGAAGAGGAGGAGGAAGAGGAGAAGGAGGAGGAGGAGGGGATGCTGGGCTAAA
>JAPQNM010000002.1:7436959-7441959 GCA_029783475.1 Metacarcinus magister
CAGCGGCTCTACCCTGTCCTGGAGGAAACTGTTGTATTTTCTAAGCAGAAGCACCAAGGTTTCAAGCCACTTTAAGTAACAGTTTTGGGCTTATTTAAATGACTAGCAAAGTAATCAGCAATAAATTGTCAGAAAAAATAATTAATCACATTGTTAATGTTTCAAATAAGTCCCTGCACCGCGGCTCGTAGACATCCATAGGGCTGCCTTGCCGCCCGTGCCGTGCCACGGGTGTCTAAGGTGCATCACTCCGCCTTCCTCGACACCGTGGCCACGAATCATATTTTCCTCGGTTCAACATTGTAGACTACTGTGAGGTCACGTGGCTGCGCAACAGGAATAATATATTTGTGTAATAAGATGCAGTCAACTTTCCGGTCTCTCTGAGTAGTCTTTTCAGTCTCATCCTCAGGAAAGCTTTCAGTTCTCCGTCTCGGACACTCGCCATGGGGCGTCTGTGCACACGCACGTGACTTTCGCTATATTCCTTCATATTATTTTTTTTGAACTATTCAAAACGAGACACTATAAAACGCATCCTGACTACCACTTCGAGGACTTCTGTACCGTGCTTGGGTGCTTCTGTCACAGCCACGATTCATGGTCTCGTCCCCTGGATTGAAACTTATTTAATTTAGTGTTGAGGGGAAACGACAGTTGAAGAGAGAATGATATTACTACGCACACACACACACACACACACACACACACACACACACACACACACACACACACACACACACACGCACACACGCACACGCACGCGCACGCACACACACACACACACACACACACACACACACACGCACGCGCACGCACACACACACACACACACACACACACACACACACACACACACACACACACACACACATTTAATTCATCATCCTTGACCTAAGAATAACCATATGCTATTTCTTCTCGCAAATTATACTTCAGTTTATTTCCCTATGTACAGTCCTTGTCTTGCTTCCCCTTCAGTTACGTCAACCCTCCTATGTTAGTATATTGTTACCAGACCAAACTCCTCTTCAATCAAAGTAAACAGTTGTCCTTCTCTGCCCCTGTGGTCGTGTCCTGCCGTATCCTGCGTGGCTGAGACAGGAATGAGGTACTGGAGGTGGATAGGAGTCATGGCTTAGGTGACCTTGGACCAGTAAAAGGATCGCTGGCTCTCTGTCTCTTTTCTGTCTTCGTCCTCGTGTACTTCTCTCTGTGGAAAGGCGTCAAGTCTACAGGCAAGGTAAGAAGGCACAGCGAAGGGGGAACATGTTAGTTGGGAGGAGAGACAGGAAGAAATATACTTATAGGAGGGAAGAGGATATATATGTAGGTATGGTGATTGAGAGCAAGCAAAGATCAGTGAAAAGATGAAGTTTATTTGAACAGCAAGCATTGACAGACAAGACAAGGGAATAATTTACATGTACTTAGTGTCTATCTAGGTGTATTTATTTTTCTAGACATCACGTGTTGCTATTTCTGGGAATATAGAGGAATAATAGGGAACAGGTAGTTGCTAAGATGATTCGAAAATGTATAGAAAAGATCAAGAGATGAGAAAGAAATAAGGATGTATAATGAGGTAATGAGAGTTAAGAACAAGACGAACATTAGAATAGAACATGATATTAACTTAAGTGTTATTAAAGCAAGTAAAATGTGAAAGGGAGAGCAGGAAGGGTTAGGGATCTGCTGGTTTCATGAGAGACAGAATGGACCGTTGAGACAGAGGGAACAGCAGCAGGAGGAAGGGGATGTCACAGAATCACGACAATAACCTGTTCTGTTGTCCCTCAGCTGACGAGTGCCACTTGGGGAAGGCTCTGCATTGTCTTGTGCATTACTCTCCTTCCCATCATCACTGCCCCCGCCATTGCTTTTCTCCATCACTGCTCCCCATCTCCATTACCTCCATCACTGCTCCTCATCACCTTTACCTCCATCACTGCTCCCCATTTACATTACCTCTATCACTGCTCCTCATCCCCATTACCTCCATCATTGCTCCCAACCACTGTCCCCAACCAAAGCCCCACAACATTCCCTCCTCCAACCCTTCACCACCTCTTCTTTCTACCACTGCTCCTCCCACTCACCCACTGGTTCCATTTACCGCCTTACACCATCACCACTACACTCTATTTTCCCCTCACCGTCTCTTCCACCGTTACTTCCAGGCGGTGTGGGTGACGGCGTTGTTTCCTTACGCGGTGCTCCTCATCCTCCTGTTTCGAGGTGTTACTCTCCCAGGCGCCACAGACGGTATCCTCTACTACCTCACGCCTCGCTTCCAAATGCTCCATAAACCCAAGGTAAGGTCACGTACCCTTCCCTTAGCCTGTGCTTCTTCCTAACACCTTCTGATAGTATCCTGGTTTGCCCCATCTCGTTCACCTCCTATTGGTTCCCTCCATCTTCCTTTGGTCTCCTATTCTTTTTCTTTAGTTGTTTAAGTCTTTTATGTCTCCTTTTGTTTGATGTTCTCCACGTTCAGTTTCTCATCCCCATGCGTCTAGTTCACCCCCTGTTGTCTGGCACGTATCCGGTCTGGTGTCTGATTGCGTCCCTTTCTGTTCCTCTAATGTATTCTTGGTCTTGTAGTGTATGTACATGGCTTTCATGGGACTGTATACTTTAACGATGTATTCTTCTGGTTTTTTTTTTCTCTCTCTCTTTTTATCGCTCTCTTTTTCTATCTCACATGGTCACATTTTTTTCCTTGTGACCTCCATAGTATGCATACGTTTTTTTTTTATCTTTCATTTTTTTAGGTTTTGTGGCTTCCAGATTGTCCTCTACCACTCTTAGTTTCAATGTTCTTATAATGGTCTTCTTTTTATGGCTTCTGTTTTCTTTTTTTTTATCATTAACTTGCTTGTTCTGATGTGGTTTCCTAATCAGCATTATGGTGTCCTAGTTCCTGTGTGTTTAGACTTATTTATTCTCTGTTCTGGCATCCTCTTGGTGTACCTCTCTATGTATGGTTGTTTAAGAGATCCCTGTACGCTTGTAGCCTTCTAGTTTTCCCTTTATCTTTTTCCCTTAGAGGAATTCCATACTGTTTTTCTTTCTTTCTTTTTTTTTTTTTTTTTTTTTGTTTACTCAAGTTTTGGGATTCTCTCGCTTTTTTCGAACTTTTTTTAATCTACTTTTTTTGTCTACTTTTTTCAACCTTTTTTTACTTGGCTTTTTTTTTATTATTCACTTCTTTTTTGTTGCTACGCCTCACGAATTTTGGAATTGTCTCACTTTTTTTTTCTTTTTCACTTCTTTGTCTTCCATGTCATCGCATCTTTGCAGTTTGCTTTTGAGTTTGTATCTAATTTTTATAACTTCAAATACCTCCTTTTTTTTTACCTTCACCTGCTTTTCCATCTGCAGGTGTGGGTTGATGCCGCCACTCAGATCTTCTTCAGTCTCGGACCTGGCTTCGGTACCCTCCTCGCTCTCTCCTCCTACAACAAATTCAACAACAATTGCTACAGGTGAGGAGGGGTCACCGCTGCCCGATGTCAAGGGTGGACCGCTGCTGCATGTGTTAGGCGGGCTGGGAATGGGGCGAGGCCAGACCTGCACGTGTTAGAACAATCCCCTGGAGGGTGTTGTTTTGTGTTGTTGAATGTTGCAGCGAGAAGGGAAGGAGAGAAGAGGAGAGAGAGAGAGATAGATAGATAGAGAGATAGATAGAGAGAGAGAGAGAGAGAGAGAGAGAGAGAGAGAGAGAGAGAGAGAGAGAGAGAGAGAGAGAGAGAGAGAGAGAGAGATACTCACAAACAGTTCTAACTATTATCATTACTTATCTAAGTTGTCGACACGTGTGCACCTCTTTGATTAATCAAACTTACACAATAACTTGCACAATAACCTCACTCCCTCATTTTCCTAATGTTCCTCCTGTTTCTCCTGCTTCTTGGCGTTCTCTTCCTCCTCTTCGTTTCTCTCCTTCCTTTACTTGGTATATTGCTGCTACTACTGCAGTCTTCTTCTTCCTTTTCTCCTCCTCCTCCTCTTCCTCCTTTTCTGCCTCATCCTATTTCTTCCACCTTCTCCTCCAACTTGCCTTCCGTACTCACTCACCTTCGTAAGTGAGACAATAATAGATTCGTTTTGTAATCGTTGGCATCAGTGCATGGAAGACGATAGACAAGGTATCATTATATATTTAACTTTTTTTTGATACCAGACGCGTTTCAGGTTACAGCCATAATTTTTTATTTATATTTATAAGCTCATACAGTCAAGTATGTCCATCTGCAATACTAAGTTGATCACAATACATAACCTTTAAAAAGTATATCTAGTGCACGGGTTAATTTTCCATCACTAAGAAAACTTCCACTATGTTCTCCACAGTGGATATGTGTGGTGTTACTTTGCACTGGTTTCCTTGCTTGCCATACGACGTGGGGGGAAGGGTGGGAAGGGGGGCGGGTGATGAGACGAGAGGAGCTTTCTCACTTTTCTGTCCCTCTCTCAGACCACTAATAGAGCAGGTTCGTAAAATAGCGTCGTCTGCTCAAGCGGGTAATCTCGTTATAGGCTGGAGGCTTTGTGTTACCTGCTACGCCTGTCCTCTTACGTTCTTCCTACTCTTTCTCTTCCTTTTATTCTTCTTTCCTTCTTTCCTGTGTGCCCTTCGCGCTCTTTTCGTCATTATTGTCGTCATAGTCTTCCTCTTTCTCTTTCTGTTGTAGTAATTGTCCTCTTCTTCCTTGTCCTTTTCCGCTTCTCTCTCTCTCTCTCTCTCTCTCTCTCTCTCTCTCTCTCTCTCTCTCTCTCTCCTCTCTCTCTCTCTCTCTCTCTCTCGCTCTCGCTCTCGCTCTCGCTCTCGCTCTCGCTCTCTCTCCTCTCTCTCTCTCTCTCTCTCTCTCTCTCTCTCTCTCTCTCTCTCTCTCTCTCTCTCTCTCTCTCTCTCTCGCTCTCGCTCTCGCTCTCGCTCTCGCCCTCTCGCTCTCGCCCTCGCTCTCGCTCTCTCTCTCTCTCTCTCTCTCTCTCTC
>JAPQNM010000002.1:7444459-7446959 GCA_029783475.1 Metacarcinus magister
GGTAAGACTGCTGTCGGTCAGTGGTGAGGTTGTGTTATTGGTCGTCCTTGCTGGCCATCCCCGAGGAGGGTGACGGTGGGGTTTTCTGAAGACAAACTTGTTCCAATAAATTATGTTGGGATGAGGAGGTGCAGCTATGTATCTTTAGGTGTTGGTTTTCTAGCCTTGAGATTTCTAGAAGCCCTTCATAAAATCGTGTTTGTGTAGCTATTGAAACCTTCCTTGTTAATTCCCTCGTTTCACCTGCATATCTTCAGAGCGTCACAGCATTATTTAATTTGTCGTCACATCTACCAGCACCAGACGTGCTAGCCAAGGTAAGGTTCAGGTAGTACGTCTGGAACAGCCTGGGTTATCTGGGAATCTCCAGCTTCCCTGCCTCACCCTTTCAACGTCAATCACAACTTTGCTCCACAAGGGATGGAAGACCTTTCCTGATGACTCCCTGGCTGGTCGATGAGTTTGCTGGGGCGACGCACCCTCAGGGAAACAACCTTGAATGGGTCTTTAAAGTCGGAAAGTTGATGGTTAATGACCGATTATGTCCAGACGGTCATCATGGCTCAAAATCAATGGATACATCTATCTATCTACTCATTTGCCCAACTGCCTCTGTGTTTTATAAATACTTTTTATGTTTGTAGATATAAGTTTTGGTATACATGTGAATTCTTATTTGGCTGTACATGTACTATATCTATCAATCTATAGGTAGGCAGCTGTATCTATTTTGCCAGTTAATAGTATGTTGAATGTGAAGTTCCAGGCTCCTAACGTGAATACAAGTGCACTAATGGCCATTTATTTTATCACAATTCTTTACAAATACTATTAATCTATAAGGTATGTGTGGGTTGTGGAAAGAGAAACACAGTGTATACTGAGGTTTTTTATTCCTGACCGGTTTCGCTCACAGCTTCTTCAGAGGAAGCTGTGAGCGAAACCGGTCAGGAATAGAAAACCTCAGTATACACTGTGTTTCTCTGTCCACAACCCACAACTGTCAAGATGTCTATACTATAAGGTATCATATTATCCATAAAGTGCTACAAAATAGTTTATTAATACAATACAAGCAAAATAGACACGCAACAAACCTTTTTGTGTGACAAATACTTAATAGTATGAAGACATTTAAACGGCAGATTTTACCCATCAAATACGCTTCCCATGTGAAGAAAGTGGGAATAGTTTGTAGGGATCTAGGTGACGTCGTTCATCATATACGTGAAGTGTGATCCTCTTCCTTCGTGCCCTCAGGACCTGGTCTGGTGTTCACTGTGTACCCTGAGGCCATCGCCACCATGACTGGTTCCGTGTTTTGGTCCATCATCTTCTTCCTCATGCTCATCACGCTCGGTAGGTGATCCCTCAGTTTCCCAGGTGAGAATCGGTAGGTGGCCCCTCTGCCTCCCAGGTGAGGCTGAGTAAGTGGCCTTCCAGTCTATTTGGTAAGGCTAGTTATGTGGCTCCTCAGCCTTCAGGTTAGGCAGGAAAGTGGCCGTCTAGTGTGTCTTACTTTATTAAATGTAACCTTTTCGTTGTACTTTTGACATCATTTACACTCTTTGAGGTTAGTTTTGTGTTTTAAGCTACACCTCGTCACACTTTTTTTCCTATTACCATTAGATTTTCTTTTATCATTATAGTTTTGCTGTCCATTTTTTCCGAACAACCTCCTTTCCACCATTGTAGTCCCGTCCTCCCCTTCCTGGTGCATTGTGCATAATTTTGCCTTAAATCTCACGTGTCAGAGATATCCTAAAATGTCGTCAGCTATTGTCTCGTAAGAGGGAAGAGGTGGAGGCAAAAAAGGAATGCGACGGAAATAAAAAGGAAAGGAGATGCAAAATAGGCTGGAGATAGACAAAAAAAAATGGGAATAGGTTAAATAGGAAGAGAATGGAAACGAGATGATTGGAAAGATAAGGAATAGGGAGTAAACAAAAACCAGAGGAGTAAATGTGAAAGATCTAGTCATTTTTCTGAATTTATACATTGACATCTGTACAGGTTTGGACAGTACCTTCGGTGGTCTGGAGGCCATGATTACTGGTCTGTGTGATGAGTACCCGCGTCTTCTGGGTTGTCACCGGGAGTTGTTTGTGCTGGGACTGCTCTTCTTCATCTACATATGCGCTCTTCCCACCACCACTTACGTGAGTCTCTCCTTCATTGTTTTCTCTGAAGGTAAATCCACAGTGACTTTTGTGAATGGTAAGCTTGTATTAAATTCTCGGGTCTTGTAGCTTTAGCACACAACGAGAGAAGTAGCGTTGCACCATCATTGTGATGAGGTATTGAAAAAATGTGTGCCAATTAAAACGTTTGCAGTATTTCGTTGACCCTGATTGGTAATGTTTTGTGAGTAGCAGCAAGCAGGCTTCGTGTTTCTGTCTTTTAGGGAGGAATGTACATCGTGGACCTCATGAACGTCTTCGGCACCGGGAACCCCATTCTCTTCATCGTGTTCGTGGAGGCCACGGCGGTGTGTTGGTTC
>JAPQNM010000002.1:7449459-7459459 GCA_029783475.1 Metacarcinus magister
GCTTGCCAGGTGTTCAGTCCGTAGCGTTCACTGTAGTCTGTATGTCTTTGACTGTCTATGCTTACTGTGCATTTAGTCACTGGAAGTGGCGTAGGTTTGAATAGCTTAACGTCAACGCGCTTTTGAATTATTAGAGCTCATTATTATTAAGAATTATTTCCACTGTGTACATTCCTACAATCACTGTTTTTGACGTGCCGAATGCGTCTCTCGGTACTAAGTGAATATAAATATTTATCTTCCCGTGCTACATAGCGCTTTGTCCCCTTGTCTGCCTTCCAAAGTGTTCCTGTTTCCTCTGGGCTTGGTCTCGTGCCCCTTGGGCCTCTAGTGCTCCCTCTCCAGGTGTCTTGTGCGGCGCGGTGGTCGTCAAATGCCGCGACCGCATGTGTTGTGGAGTCGTGCGGCGCTGCGGTTTTGTATGCCGCAGTTTTTCTTGTCTTACAGTTAAGTGAGTCGTTTTGATGTTGAAATCGTCTGGCAATCAAAAGTATATTCGTTGACACTGTTACTAGCCGGTTATAGGTGTAAATATATGTTATGTTGAGGTATTGCATAGATATATGAATATGACGAAAGGATTGCCAAGTTACTAGAAGGATTTTGTTTTGCTATATCATATATGTGTACGTCATTAGTGCTTAAGTTTATAGGCTCAAAAGAAAGCATTCGATAGATGTTTCACGTGTGTATGCTTATATGTAGACTAGAAAATAGTAGCTACAAATAAACAAAAATCCTCTGGTAACTTGGCTACCCTCAATAGGATTACATTTCATGCCTGTAGTATATGACTTCAACTGAGTGGACAAACCCCATCCATGACATAAATATGCAGTGTTTAATGTAGTGAGGAGCCAGGATGTCGTAGTCTCCCCTGCAGTAGAGTACGGTTCTCTGTGTTGCAGCCCGGGGCGGGGGGAGGCGCCCCACGCCCTCTCCGCCCTGCTCACAGACATCGAATAGTTTGTTTGTTGACCTTAAGTGATATTCCTGGTGGAGGTGATCCGCCACGTACAACACATAGCTGTAGGTCCCCTTGTGGTAGTGGCGATGCTTACTGTCTTCGCCATTGTCGTTGTGTAGGTGAAGTAAATGTTTAAATGGATAAAATATAAAAGGGATATTTTGTCACAGCAAATACAAATGGATATTTTGAATAATGACGGTAACGTTTTGTACAGTTTACTGATTTATTTTCTTAGTTGATAAGGTACAGACATTGTGTTTGTGTGCGTATATGTGTGTGTGTGTGTGTGTGTGTGTGTGTGTGTGTGTGTGTGTGTGTGTGTGTGTGTGTGTGTGTGTGTGTGTTTGTGTGTGTATGTGTATGTGTATGTGTCGTGACGTCCTGTGTAGATGTTTGTTACCGGTGTCACTAGAGTCCCGTCGTGGTGGTTTCTCTGTCTTAAAGATTCTCAAAGTATTATAGTAGATTAATACCTCCTGTTGTGTATGCGGGGAAACGTGTGTGTGTGCGTATGTGTAAGTGTGTGTGTATGTGTGTGAGGGAGGGAGTGGTGTGGGGCAGGGGCGGGGGCAGTGCAGGTCGCCGCCTCCCCCGTGGCCGCGCCCTCCCAGACAAAAGCACGTATCACTCGTCGTCTTCCGCAGTAAATGTTGTGGCGTGAACTCTCGTTTTAACACTAAGGGCCTTCATGTCCCCCTCAACTACAGCCATGTTGAGTGGGACGCCCCGAACCTCGCCGCCCCCAGTCCGCCAGCTGCCCTGTGCCTCATCCCCAAATCCTCGTGACTCCCACCCATGTTCCCTGCGGCGGCGGTGGCGGTGAGGAGGGGAGAGGAGATGCTTGGTAGGCAGTATCAGGGCTGCCGCACCTTGCACTCCGGTAGTCATAGTGCGCGTGACATCATGGAGAGCTGCCTGGAGCGACGTCATCTTCAGCCATACATGTCGACGCCTCCGGGTGGACTGTCTCGATGACGTCACGCTTGTGTAACGTCATTTTCTTTGATTACAATTTGTTTTGAGTGAGTAGTTACCTTAGCGGTGTTGTCCCTCACGTGTCATGTGTAGGACTCAACTGTTTTTGCCCCACTGAAACACGGACGATGAAACAGGTCAAAATGAAACTCTGGATCCCAGGTTTTCATAATTTTATACTTACGGTTATTTGGTAGGCATGTTTCAATATGTAGTGTTGTACTATATATACAATTGTCAAATTCGTGGTCGTAGTCCTTCCTTGAGTCGAAGTGAATCAACAGATGTTTAGGAAGGTAATAGTTGAGTGTCAGTTTTAAAGCAAATCCGAAATGTACCAGACTCGGTCATATTCGTGTACAACAGTTACGTAGCTTGTGTACGGCCTGCTTCAGGCGGCTTGCAGGTGAGGACGGGAGACGGGTCGTTACGGAGGGCAGCTGTCTCGGGCGTGGGACGGACCCCTAGAGCCTCGCGTGACGGCCCGTGTCCCCCCACTCAAATATACACCACTGAAGTGTTTATCCGAGTTTCTTTAACATGCATTATGGATATGTAGACAACCTCTTACTTAGGTCAAACTTAGTTTTTCGTTATTTACAGTCAGTACTCCCGAGAGGGCCATGACGTTAATATGAGTCTACCATCTTTATTGATTGTTTTATATAATGATTCCTCTACATGTGAATCGTTTACTCTCAAGCTTTGATGCATATAGGTTCACATCTCTCACTTGTTTGGGATTTGTTACTTCCACTTAGAATTGGAGTATATTCAGGTGAACACAAGTTACTCAATTCTGATGTTAAGAGTGTTGTACCTGAGCCAGTCTGGCATCCCTGTCTTCAACGGTTTGCCTCAAGACACAAATTGCTTCACAGATGGTAAGGAAAACCCTCAGGTACTTCTATATTTTCTTTTTGGCGAGTTGTGTGTTTTTTAACTTTTGTTTTACGAATAAGGCACAGGTTTATGGCGCTGAGAGCAGTGGAGGACAAGGTAACAGTCCGTGACGTCACTAATAACACCCGCAGAAGGAAAATACAAATTGAGGAGGCTTCGTGTAGATCACTCAGCCCACTACACGAACATCAGTGTAATGAAGGTGCGACACAGTCATTTGAATTATGTACATATGCGAATGTGTGTGTGTGTGTGTGTGTGTGTGTGTGTGTGTGTGTGTGTGTGTGTGTGTGTGTGTGTGTGTGTGTCTGTGTGTGTGTGTGTGTGTGTGTGTGTGTGTATGTCTGGTGTGTGTCTGTGTGTGTGTGTGTGCGTGCGTGCGTGCGTGCGTGCGTGTGTGTGTGTGTGTGTGTGTGTGTGTGTGTGTGTGTGTGTGTGTGTGTGTGTGTGTGTGTGTGTGTGTGTGTGTGTGTGTGTGTGTATGGGTGTGGGTGTGGGTGGGGGTGGGTGTGGGGGGGTGTGGGTGTGTGTGTGTGGGTGGGTGGGTGGGTGGGTGTGTGTGTGTATATATGTATATATATGTATACATATATATATATATATATATATATATATATATATATATATATATATATATATATATACTCATATTGAAGATAAAATGCTGTCTATATGGAAATTTATTTGTAAATTAGATTTTTTTTCTCTCTCTTTTTTTCTCACTCTGGCAAGTCTTCCAGCCAGTAAGAAGTCCCGCAGTTTAATCAACTTGCATGACGACATCGAAGGTCGACGAATTGGAGAGCAATACAGAGTCGGCGTCACGCTCACTGGCCGCTACTGATGACCGGACCAACGCTACGCGAGGCTTGGTGCAGAGCCACCCACGCTTCAGGCCCGAGCACACCGGCGCGTCAGGTGAGACTAAACTAAAGGGAAAACCTTGCCTTATCGACACATGCAGTTTAAGGCATTTATAGTTATTTCAACTTTATATACACCTGGCACGACTAGTGTTGACTGATGGAAGGGGAAAACCAGGTCAAAAGTTGAGCTGTTTTATTTTTTTTACCAGTATGTTGATACAGGTCAACTTCCTACATTGCTTTAGTTATCCTAAGGAAGCCGTGTAAGGTGAAGCTAGTCGGGGAAATTTAACAGCTCAACCCTTGTCCCGGTTTTCCCTTTCCCATCAATCAACACTATTTCAACTGTCAAGTTTGAAATTACACCACATTTGGCTCAAGATACACGTTACCGTCACTGCTGTGTCTTTGAACAGAAGTATTCAAGTATATTAATTGCTTTTGTGGCGTGTTTTTTGTTTCTTGTATCATTATTTCATATATTTTTTCCTATGATAGTGTCAATATTACTATTAAATGATCCCTGTTTTTATAATGAATGTTATCACTATTTCATCGGTGTCTTCATCATACTTTGATGTCGCCCACACACCCGCCCACACACAATAACACCTGGATGCTTTTCACTGACTCCACTATGTCAAGGTTATGTAATCAATTTCCGGAGGTGTCCCATATGACATTTTCGTTGACCTTACCTACACACTAAAAGGGCAATAGTTACGTCAGTAAAATGGCGACGATAAAAGTTCCTTTCACGGCTTGAATGTAAAATTTTAATCATTTAATTCTACTGACGTGTCGTTGACTTTGACAATCATGCCTTTCAACATCGATTTGTCCTGTGCTGTGTGGATGAAATGTGTTCTCTAGTAGTCTCCACATATCCAAGTCTTTATTTTCCTCTTGACTTTCGTCCATGAATATTGCACGTCAGGCCATACCCGACGGAGGATAGGGCCAAAAAAAAGTTAGTTGCATTATGTTATCGTTTCGAGCTGAAATCTTGAAGTGTGAACTTTCTTGAGTATTTGTTAAGTCGTAATTCATTAATCAAAGGGATCCTCAGTTGCCTTCTTATGCATCACGTTTCTGTTGTTTCGAGTGTTCCTCTTGTTTTCTGCGCTTATTTTTATGTTTCACTTCCATATTTCATCGTTGAATATGTAAATTGTTTTAGGGGCTTTAAGTAGTGTGTTGATGTGAATATGTAGGTTTGCAAGGATGGCTTACATGTTTTTGAATCCCTTTTTGGTTATCACAATTCGTTTATTTATTTATTTATTTATTCTCTTTTTTTATTTTACTTTTGTACGCGTTACCTCTCTTCTTGGGTCAAGGTACTTCTGAGCTATACAAAGGACCGGAAATGATTGGTACTGCTATAATATCAGTGTTCATTATCATATCACAGCGCGGGAGATTTGAGTTTTTCCAGATTCTTACAATTTCTGCATCCCTATTTTAATCTTTATATCCTGTTCTTCAATAACTTCCCATGCTAAGATAAGTAATGTCTGTAGTTTAGCTTATGTGTCAGCAATCATTACGGTGCTATCAGCATGTATTTCTTATTTACATTCTTTCCCCCGACTTTTATCGTTCCATTATTCTTAAAATAATGTTTATGTATAGTGAAAATGTACTGGCGACATTACGCCACTTTGGAGTAGTTTTCGTATGATATTTCACCAGAGAATTAATTGTTTATTGACACTCAAAGCGTCAAAGTATCCTCTTGATTCCAATACAACTTTCTGATGAATTATAAATCCTTAAATCCTTGCCATCGATTCCTCTTACTTGAAGCATCCTTATTTCCACGTCGTAGTTCACGCATTCGAACACTTTCTCAGTAATCAATGTAGCATAAACAAAGGTCGTGTTGCATTACTATTCATCATTCCTCGCGCATTCGCATAATGAAAATCGTATTCAGTGTCACTTTTTTCTTCAATAATCCGTATTGCTCCTCTGCTACTTCCATTTTTATTATAATGCTAACTATTTCAAAGATTTTTTTTTTAATCCTTTTTGTGACAACTCTTCAAGCTTATTGTCATTTGTTGGCTGCATTCTTTCGCCCAAGGATTTTTTTCGGCATTGTTATGTATATGAACTATATCATTTAGTGCCATCTACAATTTACATGCCACCAACATCATCATTATTCTATAATTTCCTGCGCTCTTTCCATTCTTCATATTTTCGATTGCTTTCTCATTTTCCTTTTTTATGATTCTAAAACCTTCAATTGGTTCAGCTGTTTGGGAGTATCTTCCCAATCGTTGTCAAACTATTTTCCGAAATATTTATCCCATCTTTTATTACCATTACTATATTGCTGCTTGTAAACGTTGTTTAATTCATCACACTACCTCCTATGTCTCTCCTCTTTCCACAGAGACATTCCATTCCATATTTCATGTATGTATCATATTAATTAATCCAACAGCATCACAGCTGCTGCTTTACCGGTGTCGCGGCGAGACGTCTTCAAGTGGCCAATTGAGTAGAGGCTTATGATTTCAATCGATGTCTTAGATAATGATGAAGGTATTTTTTAAATGCATTTTGTTTTCACATGCAGGTACTGTACAACATAACGAAAGGGGACCAACACTGCGAGACGAAAATAACTCGTATACGAACAATCAGGTAATAACAGTAGTGCCATTGAAATGTATGGTATAGGCGACAGAATATAATAGGAAGTAAATATGTTGTATTTCATCAGCACTTCATTACCCATATTATAATAACTCCAGTATATTGTGTTATTTCAGCATGACGCTCACTTCTTTACTTCGGTCATGGACATCTCGATTATAGTTGTACAATGTTGTCCCTTTTTTTGGAAGTTGATTTACAAGATGAGTAATGATAGTGACTACCAGTTTTCCGTAACAATTATGTTCTCAGTATGATGCACGTTGCCTCACCCTGATTTACTTTAATGGAGCATTAGACATAAGGTAGCTAGTGTCAGGTGAAAATCACAACAAATTGCTTTTCTTTTTATTTCCAGCGTGGCGAAGGCGTTGCGGAGACTGAATATGACTACTAATGAACGCAAATGAGATTGTGCAGCTTACAGCCACATCGTTTCGTTGTTGATTTAGAGAATAATATGGTCCACGTTGAAGCAGAATCACCTTAGTTGTGACCAAAACAATCGCCATTGTTTTGGGGCATCGCTGGTCCATTAGTGAACTCAACATGGAAATCAACTTCTTCAGGAATTTGTGTTTGAGCTGCATCTCAAATTCTGCAAACACTCAACCTTTAGCGCGTTGACTGAAGTAACTCGTGAACATTAAGGCACCAATCTGCTGAATAAAAATACAGAATTCTTGAGTAAAGAACTTGCGTATCGTTTGTCGGAGGTTGGTGATGGTGAACGTCAGGACTGTAGCCTTACTGGCGGCTTTGCTGGCATCAGTGGCAGATGCTCGAAGCCATACGCAAGATACCACGTCATCTCCCACCCCAACAGATGTGCGTCGGCTGCTAGGTAGAAGGCGCGAAGCTAGGGTACTTGAACGAAAAATAATTGTGACTGATCCAACTCCATTAGTAATATCACAAGTGGTGAATGAAATCGGTGGTGGCTTAGCCGGTCACTGCCAAGTTCTCCTTTATTATGATCCTCGAACGGCACCGCCTGAGAAGGTGGCCAGCCTTCAGGCAGCTCTGGACGTGCCACTGATTTTGGTTGATGTGTCCCGGCTTGCCTTTCCGCTTATCACAATGAAGCGGCGCCGCGTCCCATTATTGGACTTGCTGTCGCGCAGAACAGACAAACGCTGCCGCCTCCTGCTGGCCTGGGCCTCCACTACCTACCAGCGCGGACTCCTGTTGATGTCGCAGTTCGAACCTAGAGTCATAATGCCTGAAGACACCCTCGTACTTCTTGTAAATAACAGGCGCCTCGACAGCTTCATGCCCAAGCTGCGTCGTCGAGTGTTCATCAGGGAGCAAACGCCGGAACGGAGTAGCCGAGGACGGCGCGATATCGGCTTACCGGGATTTCAGGTCGAAACAGTTTGTGAAGTGTGTCCTAAATACTCCATCCATCAGCTCGGAGAGTGGCAGTATCCTGTAGGCTGGTCCTGGGAGGGAGCACAATCTTTTCGTCGTAGTGGTCTCTTAGGAATGACCTTTACCGTGTCCTACACGCCTTCGGTGCCCAATATCTTCCCAGTGACGGAAGGCAACGAGCAGCATCTGGAGGGCGTTGAACTACGTTTGTTACAGTATGCAGCGTCTGCCCTCAACTTCAGCTACCGTCTGGTAATGCCGGAGGACGGCGAGTGGGGCCGCCCCGTCAACGGTACTTGGACAGGCAAGGTGGGACAAGTCCTGAAGAAACGTGCAGACCTGGCGGTGGGGGGGCTGGTGTACACGAAGGAACGGGCGGACGTAGTGCAGTACTCTGACCTATTCCACAACGAACTGTGGGGAGTGGTGTGTCCTCTGCCCGCCCGCCTCCCTGTTTGGCCCTACATCATGTTCCCCTTCAGGACGGAGGTGGCCCCCTCTGTATTCAGCTTTATGGTAGTGCTTCATGTCATGGCCTTCCTGGTGAGCACGCTTGTGGGGAAACACGACCGACACGAGCCACAGAACCCTCTTGCCGAGTCCTTAACGAGGGTGATTCGCTCTGGTGTATCCCTCTACTTAAGGTTCATGGCTTGTCTTTATTTTTGGAATATCTTTTTCTGCCTCATGAAGCCTAAATATGAGCCGTCCGTGGACACCGCCTCCGCCTTGCTGCGTTCCGGGAACAGCTGGGGTGTGGTCACTGGCACCACCGTTACTCGTGTGTTATTAGACTCGCAAAACTCTGCCTATCGGGAGCTGGTCACCGGGTCCAACCCTCTTTCTTCTATTGGGGAAGGTTTCCGGCGCCTCAGAGAAGAAGGCTTGTGCCTGGTAGGGGTACCCAAGCGGTACGCCAGGGCCACAATTGCTACGCGACATACTACTCGGTGCGGGGAACCGGGGCTACAAATTAGCTCAGAGAACCTTAACTCTGTGTTAGGGGGATGGGTGCTTTCTCGCGGATCGCCTCTCACCCCGTATTTAGACAAAATAATTCACCGACTGAAACGCTGGGGCCTCTTGGAGATGTGGCAAAAGGAACTTCACTCACTGTTGCTCACTCGCGGCCCTCGCGACCTGCCCTGCCTTAATCCACCTCTGTCTGGTCTTTCTCTCTCCAATCTTCGTCTCGCCTTCTTCATGTTGCTGGGGGGATGGGGTTTCGCTTTCTTTGTGTTTATATGTGAAGTGGTGGTCGTGGTGATGGCGCGAGAATCACAATGGAAGCGTCAGGTGGTGCGACTAAATACCCCTATTACTACCCTTGATCCGCCTCCCCCTAACCCGCCCTCCACCCCGGCTACCAACGTTAGGAGGTGGCTCTCCGCCCTCGTGGGTACTGTTCCATCCTTGAATATTAATTCTGCGAATACGAATTTCCGAAGGCAGCTCAACGCTGTCTTGAGAGAAATGTATGGAGTGAGAACAGCCTGAGGAGGGACCCCAGGGGAGAAGGCAGTCTGGCCCTCACCCCTGGGGCACTCAAAGAACCATTACGATTCCACAGAACTTTCTACACTCCGTCAGCGGCGCTCAGGGTGTGAAGGAGAGAATGTTGTGGAGACCGTCCAAGAGGCGGAAGACCTTTACAGAAGTGGGTCACCAGAGAAAAGAACTAAGGGATTTAAGGTTATCACGCCTCGCTGCCCATCACGCCCAGGCAATACCATCACTATCAAGCCGATTTTCCCCAAGGAGGTGCCTATCTGTAGGATCTTGGAGATTCCTGACACACCCAAAACACCCAGAATCTCGCTTCCTGAAAGGCCCTTGACTCCTATTATGGTTGGGCTTTCTCCTGCCTCCACCCGCCGCTACCCACAACTCCACGCTACTGCTCTCAAGTATGTGGCTGAAATCACCGATCTTGGAAGCGACTCTGAGCTCGATGATCAGTGACTCTCGGTGGGTGATACCTCTGTTCCCTTCCCTTTCCTCCCTTGCTGCACACTTCCCACGCAACACAACCTCGTACGCAGCACAGCTTAGCACGTAACACTACTTCGCATCGCAGCACAGTACCTTTCATCACTGCAGACATAATACAACATGCATTACATACACATCGACATTTAATTTGCCAGTTACCGTGGTTATAGTGAGGCTTTTCCTTTCCTTTCCCAGATCATCAAAACAACAACCGATTCGCACAGCTTCGAAATAGACATTCGGTAGCATCATG
>JAPQNM010000002.1:7469459-7479459 GCA_029783475.1 Metacarcinus magister
GAGAGAGAGAGAGAGAGAGAGAGAGAGAGAGAGAGAGAGAGAGAGAGAGAGAGAGAGAGAGAGAGAGAGAGAGAGAGAGAGAGAGAGAGAGAGAGAGAGAGAGAGAGAGATACAAACAAACACAAACAAACACAAACAGACGAAGACAGACATACAGAAATATACCCTCTCATGAGGGAATATATCATGGTAAGGAGAGAAGAACACTCGCAATTCAGTGGTGGAGTTCAAGCTCACCCGAAGATGCAGTGTGAAGCGGTGAGGATGAAGCGGTCACTTATGATGGAACCGCCGCAGAAGAACTTGCTTTTGAACACCAACCCTACCTGCCGGCACGTCAATCACATGTTACCACACACGTCATACTTTTATTATAATCAATAACTCGTCACTCGACACTCACATGTTACTCATCTTTGTTAATTAAGTAATGATTTTTTTTAACATACGTACGCTGTGTTCAGGTCTCCTCCCTCGTCCCTTACCCTTTGTTATTGGCATTTATATTTGTCAGAGCTCAGGCGTGTGACCGAGTAAGGAAGGGCAGTTCTAAATTTAGAATTCAAAAAGCATTCGGACACGACACCTGGACTATCATGAATTATTTCTAAGTATATGCTTTGATTCCAATAAATCATGGCCTTTTTTTCGCCCATGAGGAACACAAGGAGATAACACTGTGCTGCTCACCTGCCACGGGTACTCATTGAGGTTGGTGTAGGAGCCGCCGATGATTCTGAAGCCTGCGACTTCCTCTTCCTCGTACTGCCAACACCTGTCATTCACCTTCATCTCGAACGCTGTTGTTAGCGTCCATGAGAAGGATGGATTGTTTTAAGTTTTGTAATAACTCTTAACAAAAACCAGTTGTGTGAAGTCGAACAAAAATTATAATGTATAAATGACACATGTACTTGACGCAAATGTCAGCATAATCAAGAGTTACATCAATATCTATTGAGACCAGAGTTGCAGAGGCATAATAGCGTTGCAAAGGAATCGATCGGGGAAGGTGAATGTTGCTAGAAAGGAACGAAATGTAGAGAAAGAATAGCTGTGAAGAGTTGGAGGGAAGGGGTAGAATGAAAAGGTAGGATGGACAATGCCGTAGGAGGGTTAGGGGAGGACGCGGGAAAATAGCGTCTCAGAGGAGAGGATGTACTACTTACCATTTTTGTAAGCTGAGGTGATGGGTACAGAGTTGATGCCCTCATCTGCTATGTAATCCTCTTCATCGTACAAATCATCGAGAACCACCTGTCAGGAAGTAACAAATGAGGTTTAGCAGCGGTCCATCAGGTACAAGGATGAAATGCTTGTTACCTACATACACTATTTTGCTCAGATTCTTTTTTTCTCTCTCACCTTGTCGTGCTTCGCGACAGATATCTTCCCTGGCTTTAGCGTGGTGGGCTGGGGTGGCCCTTCTGTCACTGGGACGCCTGGGGTAATAGTGGTCGGAATGTCGGTGGTCATCTCAGTGATTGTCGTCGAGGGTACATCTGTCGTGATATCGGTAGTGGTCTCTGGGGTCTCTGTCGGTTCTGGGGTGGTGGTGGGTGTGTAGGATTCAGCGTCGTCGTTCCTTACCCCGGAGTAACTGGGAGCTGCGGATTGGTGATGAAATGAGTATGGAGAAAAGACGCATGTTATATTCAGTATTATTATTATTATCATTATTGATTTTGTTTTGTTGGTGTGTGTGTTGTGTGTGTGTGTGTGTGGGTGGGTGGGTGGGTGGGTGTGTGTGTGTGTGTGTGTGTGTGTGTGTGTGTGTGTGTGTGTGTGTGTGTGTGTGTGTGTGTGTGTGTGTGTGTGTGTGTGTGTGTGTGTGTGCGTGTGCGTGTGCGTGTGCGTGTGTGTGTGTGTGTGTGAGACCTTTCTTTTCGTGATATTTAGAATTTTTTCACACTCAAATATCACCTCCACTCTATGAAGGGCATTTTACATTTTTTTTCATTTATTTATTTTTTTCTCTTTTTTTTTCTTTTATTTTTCTTTTTCCATTTTGTTTTTCATCAGGAATCCTTGGTGCCTGAGATTGACGCACTGCACGATGATACGTTGATACTTTGGTAGCAGAATAAAAGAAACATAAAGTTCACGGGTAAAAGACCACAGAATGCCTGCACTGTACACACCAGTCTGCGGAGAATACCAACATAACATAACATAAGTACATAACAACCCAACACAGACCTTAAGAGGCTACTGGGCGTCGTTAGGAATGAGTAAGAGGATGAAAGCCAGAGGGGTATGGTGAAGCGAGTCCAGAGTTAAGACAGGTTTTGAAGGAGAAACAAGCATATCATTATTGGAAGGAGGAAAGAGGAAACACGAACTGGCTTGTATTTCTCTTTGCTCCTTCAGGATATTTTATTTGAGACAGAAAGGCAGATAAATAGATAGATATATAAATAGAGAGAGAGGGAGAAAAAAAAACACAAACATACAGACAAGACGGAACAAGACAAGAGAAATAGTTACACCCAAAGCTCATAATAAATGCATTTAATTAAAAAAAAATTCAATCAAGCGAGGCGAGTGTGTAGTATGTGTGTCATGCTGCAGCAGTTATATACGGAAGGCTCCTGTCTTGCATATACAAAGAAGCGGGAGTAGAGAAGGGCAGGTGTAGGCAACTCACAATTGAAAACGGTGATCTGGGAACAGGGCAGCTGAGTTACTCTAATAGAAAACTTGTGTGAGGGTATCCCTTGCAGCACCATGGCCAGTGTCACTTCACTCCTTGCTTTCACCGCAAACGTGGCTGAAAAGAAACGCAAATATAAAGAAATAGTTGAAGATAACTCTCTCTCAACTCTCTCTCTCTCTCTCTCTCTCTCTCCTCTCTCTCTCTCTCCTCTCTCTCTCTCTCTCTCTCTCTCTCTCTCTCGCTCTCGCTCTCGCTCTCGCCCTCGCCCTTGCCCTCGCGCGCGCGCGCTCTCTCTCTCTCTCTCTCCTCTCTCTCTCTCTCTCTCTCTCTCTCTCTCTCTCTCTCTCTCTCTCTCTCTCCTCTCTCTCTCTCTCTCTCTCTCTCTCTCTCTCTCTCTCTCTCTCTCTCTCTCTCTCTCTCTCTCTCCTCTCTCTCTCTCTCTCTCTCTCTCCTCTCTCTCTCTCTCTCTCTCTCTCTCTCTCTCTCTCTCTCTCTCTCTCTCTCTCTCTCTCTCTCTCTCTCTCTCCTCTCTCTCTCTCTCTCTCTCTCTCTCTCTCTCTCTCTCTCTCTCTCTCTCTCTCTCTCTCTCTCTCTCTCTCTCTCTCTCTCTCTCTCTCTCTCTCTCTCTCTCTCTTCTCTCTCTCTCTCTCTCTCTCTCTCTCTCTCTCTCTCTCTCTCTCTCTCCTCTCTCTCTCTCTCTCTCTCTCTCTCTCTCTCTCTCTCTCTCTCTCTCTCTCTCTCTCTCTCTCTCTCTCTCTCCTCTCTCTCTCTCTCTCTCTCTCTCTCTCTCTCTCTCTCTCTCTCTCTCTCTCTCTCTCTCTCTCTCTCTCTCTCTCTCTCTCTCTCTCTCCTCTCTCTCTCTCTCTCTCTCTCTCTCTCTCTCTCTCTCTCTCTCTCTCTCTCTCTCTCTCTCTCTCTCTCTCTCTCTCTCTCTCTCTCTCTCTCTCTCTCTCTCTCTCTCTCTCTCTCTCTCTCTCTCTCTCTCTCTCTCTCTCTCTCTCTCTCTCTCTCTCTCTCTCTCTCTCTCTCTCTCTCTCTCTCTCTCTCTCTCTCTCTCTCTCTCTCTCTCTCTCTCTCTCTCCTCTCTCTCTCTCTCTCTCTCTCTCTCTCTCTCTCTCTCTCTCTCTCTCTCTCGATCTCTCTCTCTCTCTCTCTCTCTCTCTCTCTCTCTCTCTCTCTCTCTCTCTCTCTCTCTCTCTCTCTCTCTCTCTCTCTCTCTCTCTCTCTCTCTCTCTCTCTCTCTCTCTCTCTCTCTCTCTCTCTCTCTCTCTCTCTCTCTCTCTCTCTCTCTCTCTCTCTCTCTCTCTCTCTCGATCTCGATCTCGATCTCGATCTCGATCTATCTCATTCTTCCATCAAGCATTTCTCCTACCATCCTATACTCGTATTCTTCAGAGCTTGTTTTCTTCCAACCTGCTTCCTCCCTCACTCTAAACCTCTTACATTAATCACAGTATAACTTCCTCATAGCCTCTTTCACCCTATTATTTAAGCTTCCCTCCTTTTCTCCTCGAGGCATGTCTGTCACTACGACCTACCTCCCGCTCGCCAAGGTTGTCTCTATCTACTTCCCACCCCGCTAAGTTAATCATCCTAGTCTTAGTACTCACTCCCCCAGTTAGTCATGTTGCCACAGATGGGGGTGGCTGAGTACTTGGCTGGCGCTGAGCCGAGTACGGTAAGTGTATCCCGGATGCACACGCCGCTCTGGTATTTGGCCAGCTCAAAGAAGTCGAATTTGAGTCTGAAAAAAGGAAAGTAAGGAATAAGGGAATAGGATGAGATTGTCCTCAGTATGTGAGAGGAGTGTTGCCTAATAGTGAAGAGATAATAATGAAGTAACAACGTAATGAAAGAAAAGAGAATTATGGAAGGGAATTATTTTTTTGCATGAAGTGCTATTCAAGTATGTGGTTGTTTCAGTTGTAAGGTTCTCAGCTGACTATACATAATATAGCGATATTTGTATGATGATGATTCTTCTGAACAGGTAATGAAAGAATTTGACTCATAATATTTCAATGTTAAGAAGGAAGCGTACAAAAGCGATCTGTGATGCCTTGACATGGATGACTGGAGTTACGTAACGATAAAAAAAAATAATAGTAGCCATATACGAAACTCGTAAACGTCACACACATACCCACACACACACACACACACACACACACACACACACACACACACACACACACACACACACACACACACACACACACACACACACACACACACACACACACACACACACACACACACACACACACACACACACACACACACCTGGAAGGGTTAGCGTGGCTGGGCATGAACAAGAGTTGCCGAACTTTTTCTAATGATAGATATGCATGAAAGGTTTGCGTTTATCGGGTTATTTTGGCACCATGTTGTTGTTGCTGGATTTAGAGTGTTGATATAGTTAACAAATAAACGCTTGTGGATGTAAGACAGTTAGAATAAAACTAATTATCACCACCTGCTGAGGAGTGACCTTGAAATATAACCTTGCCATCATCTGAGCTCACTGTGGTCGTCGCACCTGCCCCTAACTGGAATAGGTTGCTGTGGCTTGGGGCTTCCTCTCACGTGGCTACCTTACCCTTACGATGGTGATGAAGGACATTAGGTTACGTAAGAATAAGAGATACATAATAGGTGATGTAACTGAAATGACGTACAACTGTTTTGCCATAAGGACGGTAGGTGTTCAGTAAACCGTACACTGCCTTTGATTTTAACTCCAACTTCTGCTCACCCTCTACACCATCCCCACCACCACCACCACCACCACCACCACCACCACCTACCTGACGCCACACACATCCTGGCCGATCTCCATCTTGAAGCTGCACACCCTGGCCTGACTGTCCCTATTCGGGTAGCTGGGGTTCCTGAAGATGGCATGGTGGGAATCGGTTTTCTCCTCACACGTCTTGATAACTGCAGAAGGGAGGAGGCTGGTTAGAGGGAGGACAGGAAGTGGTCGAGGGGAATTCGTAGCATTTTCTTTATTATTATTATTGTATATGCTAAATTTTGACTGGCCTAAGGTAGGAAATGGGACGGCTGATGATGATGATGATTCGGTTGGAAAGCAAATGAACAGTATTTTGTTGCAAGTTTTAGTGGCAAGTAAATGGTAGCACAGACACACATACACACATATACACTACTCCCATGGTTCAGTGGTTAACGACCCCGTCTGTTACCAGGCAAGGGTGGGTTCGAATTCTGTTCAGGTCGCTGAGAAATTTTCACTGACAGCGGTTACTATCCCCCTTGAGCAATGGAAAGGGGGTGTGTGATGTGTGAGAGATCTCAGCTTTACCCATAAATCCGTCTCTATGAGCTCTGAGCTTTTTCGGGGAGGGTAATGGCTGACGATCATTAGTCCAGCGCATGATCCTCCAGACCATGGTGAATAACACACACACACATACACACACACACACACACACACACACACACACACACATACACACACACACACACACACACACACACACACACACACACACACACATACACACACACACACACACACACACACACACACACACACACACACACACACACACACACACACACACACACACACACACACACATACCCTTGCAGCAGTAGGTGTCTTTGTTGCCACAGTACCCGATGAACTTTCCATGTTGCTGACAGATCCTCGAGGGCAGACAGGCGCCAATGAGTCCTTCCTTCTCACACAGCTGATACTTCGGACCGCCAAGGGTTGTATAAGACGTCGGCCGCTGGTTTATCCCTACCACAGGGAAGGATGGCAAAATTCAGTGACTGGCGCTGCGGCAGGCATGAGCGACGCGTTATGGAGGGTAGTTAGGAATAGGTGAAGGCTAAAGGGAAAGTCATTAGTGATAGGAAATGCTACACACCACCATCTTCATCTTCGTAATTACTCATGATACTAATATCCTATCGTCATCTCATTTCAGATTTTTTTTTTTTTTCTATATCATAAACCGTTGACCCCAGTAAGCTTTATAGAAGCAAAGATGGACTTGCCTCTTGCCTGTTATTTGGTGTCAGATATAATCTGCAGGAGCTTTCTTAACCTTGGGTGCTAGCACTATTAGGCTGACATCAATTTTATAGTGTGCTGGGAATGGGTTTCAACCAAGTCCAATGTAGTATGTTTGGATAGTTAGGCTACACGCAAGGAGTCACTAAAAGAAAAGTGACTTCCTCCAGTGTGCAGCCATTACCATTTTTTCAAACTAGTTTTTGCTTACTAATGGTATTTTTGAAGTTTTATTTATGGAGCATGAATAAGAAGAAAAAATCGCTAAACAGTAACTTCTATTCATCTAAGTCCTGTAGCAAATGTAGTTTCTGCAACCAAATTACTCCTACTGGTATTAGGTAATTTAAAGTTGACTTAAAACCTAAGAGCAGTGGTGCGGACGTTGACAAAGGTTAAGAAACGCTGGTCTACAGGTTTAGGATCAGGTTATATAACGAAGTTACTAATCAGGAAAAGGTGTTTCCTTATACTTTACGACGGGTGACAAGTGAAGAGTAGTCCTCGGAGCACACTGTAATGGTGCGGCGTTAACTATAGTTACAGGACTGTTCATAGTAATGAATCATCTCTTATATTTACAAGGGAAATATTAAAGCAATTATATATAACTCCGAAAAGATATATGATATGCCACAGCATCGAATACTACTCACGTCTGCCTTGCCGATCACTGGCTTCTGCTGCTATTGTCGCTGCCGTGAGCCTGTGACGAAAAAAAATTATTACCAGTAGTACTATTCCGGCGTTATAGATGAGTTGCAATACATATGCCCAAGTTTCAATGCACTGGAATATACAACACATACCCACACAGTAAAAAAAGAAAAAAAAGGTAATACTCACGCGATAACTAGTAGAGAGTAATACATTTTCCTTATGAGGACAATATTGCTGACTGAGAGATAGTGTGTGACTGGACTGCTCGTGGAACTTTAATCACGTAGATGTGTTCACGTCCTTTCCATCACAATTACCTGGAAATAACAATGGTTCAGTAAGTTATGTATGGGTCAGAGAGAGAGAGAGAGAGAGAGAGAGTGAGAGAGAGAGAGAGAGAGAGAGAGAGAGAGAGAGAGAGAGAGAGAGAGAGAGAGAGAGAGAGAGAGAGAGAGAGAGAGAGAATCAATCCTGCAATGATCTACAAACAGGTCTGACCACTTATCTGTTTGGACTATAAAGAAGTTTTCCTCGTCAATAATTCATGTGATAGTCATGTAAGAGTGTAAGAGAAGCAAGCGGAAGGGGAAAGTCGAAGGAGGGCGGCGTCTGGCATCACTGTCCGGGCGTGATGATGACTTGGGGTTTGATGATCTCAGGATACAACATTGGTGCTGGAATGTGCTCCTCGCCTTGCTTGACGCCCTCCTGATCTTTCCCCAACACGTAATTTCCACGTGCGTACATTTTCTTTCTTGTATCTTTCCTCTCGCCTGTGTTTATTTTTTCTGAAGCTTGTCATCACATTTATCGACGAGGGCGTCATGACGTTCTGTAACAAGTGGGTGGTGTGTTTGTTGGCTTGATCGCGTGTCCCTCGACTGTCCTTTACGTCTCGGTGCCCCCAGAGGTTTTCTTGATGGCAGGAGTGTTGTTGTGGTGAAGGGGAGGGTGTTGAAGGAGGTGCTGTGGTGGTGGTGGTGGTGGTGGTAGTGAAGGTGAGTGACCCTCTGGCCACGCCTCACCGTGTTTGGCCTTCACCTTGGGGCTGAGAGACACACACAGAGAGAGAGAGAGAGAGGAGAGAGAGAGAGAGAGAGAGAGAGAGAGAGAGAGAGAGGAGAGAGAGAGAGAGAGAGAGAGAGAGAGAGAGAGAGAGAGAGAGAGAGAGAGAGAGAGAGAGAGAGAGAGTATGTGTGAGTGTATGTGTATGTGTATGTGTTTGTTCTCATGGGCGTGTGTGTGTGTGTGTGTGTGTGTGTGTGTGTGTGTGTGTGTGTGTGTGTGTGTCTTTTGTCTTGTCTGTTGTCTGTTATGAGTTGTCGTTATTGTCGCTACTTTTCCTCTTGCTGTTATGAGTAACGAGCATGGTTGCCCCGTAATAAAAAAAGGACTGGCTGATGCGCGAGACCTTTGTTGTTCACTCTCGACTGGGGCATCAACGCAGGCAGCCCCATCACATAGGGTGTACCATTGCTGCCTTGTTTTATACAAGTTTATATACCTGGAGAGCGACGATGCCCAAGGGGTCAGTCACTCCCCACGCAACCCTACCACCACCACTAAACCCTGTCCTCGCCTGTTCCGCGCAACCCTTCTCTTGCCTGGGGCGCCACCTCTCTATACACACACACACACACACATTCTCTCTCTCTCTCTCTCTCTCTCTCTCTCTCTCTCTCTCTCTCTCTCTCTCTCTCTCTCTCTCTCTCTCTCTCTCTCTCTCTCTCTCTCTCTCTCTCTCTCTCTCTCTCTCTCTCTCTCTCTCTCTCTCTCTCTCTCTACTCTCTCTCTCTCTCTCTCTCTCTCTCTCTCTCTCTCTCTCTCTCTCTCACACAT
Source organism: Metacarcinus magister (assembly GCA_029783475.1). NCBI lineage: Eukaryota > Metazoa > Arthropoda > Malacostraca > Decapoda > Cancridae > Metacarcinus > Metacarcinus magister. The sequence continues at coordinate 7,478,663 of JAPQNM010000002.1, forward strand.
ACACACACACACACACACACACACACACACACACACACACACACACACACACACACACACACACACACACACACACACACACACACACACACACACACACACACACACACACACACACACACACACACACACACACACACACACACACACACACACACACATACACACTTACACACACACGCACAAACGCACTTATATACACATACATAAATAAACACACAAACACACATGCATAAACATACATAAATACTCACACATATTGCCCGTAATACCGTGAAGTCTGTAACACGTTTTGGTTGCATTAAAAGGTGAGGTAATAACTCGACCGTCACACTCCTACAAGTTTAACGATGAAATTAGCGGTAGAGAAACTGGGACTCTTCCATTATCTTTGTTTTCAATAGTAGTAGTAAAAGAAGTAGTAGAAGAAGAAGTAGTAGTAGTAGTAGTAGTAGTAGTAGTAGTAGTAGTACTAGTAGAAGTAGTAGTAGTAGTAGTAGTAGTAGTAGTAGTAGTAGTAGTAGTAGTAGTAGTAGTAGTAGTAGTAGAAGTTGTAGTAGTAGTAGTAGTAGTAGTAGTAGTAGTAGTAGTAGTAGTAGTAGTAGTGGTAGTAGCGAGTAGAGAGTGAAGTGAAGAAAAAAATGTTCATTAATACTAACGGGGGCACAGGATTATGTACGAGAATCTAACAATAACCTTTAGTAATAATTTCAGTGTCACTTGTTTATTTTTTCCAGGCAACAAGAAAACTCTGGTTCGGCACATCTATGTTTGGCTTTCGTACATCCATTTGTTCG
>JAPQNM010000002.1:7486959-7489459 GCA_029783475.1 Metacarcinus magister
TTGGTTGAAGGTGGTGGCAGGAAGTTGAAGACTTGTGCAGCCTTTGGGGGAAAAACATCAACGTATTAATTTTCGTTACTCACATCAACTGTATATTTTTAAGTATACGGGTACCCTGTTTATCCATCATTCATGACTCAATTATTAAAAGACTGAACACACTCAATATATGATTACCTGAGTCTTCGGAATGAACGTAATAGGTTCCAACAACCGTGGACAGATTAGTCACCACACACACACACACACACACACACACACACACACACACACACACACACACACACACACACACACACACACACACACACATACACACACACACACACACACACACACACACACACACACACACACACACACACACACACACACACACACACACACACACACACACACACACACACACACACACACACACACACACACACACACACACATTTCTCTTATATTCATGCTTCCACTTATACATACATACATACAAATTTACGAAATTAAATAGCTTGACACTAGAATAACGTTGTTTCAACAACAACAACAACAACAATAACTCTGCGTGAGGGGAAGAATGGAGGAGGAAGAGAGAGAAAAGAAAGGTATTGAATAATAATTATCTGCCTCCCAAACTCCACACTTAGAATGTCAAGCACCATGGGGGAGGATGCGGTTGGGATCAGCAGGTTAGGTTAGAAAAAGAATGCTTTGATTACGCACTTGTCCTCCGCCTCAGTAGATCAGCAATTATTCATGCCACAAATACAGTGGCCTCGGTTCTTGTCTTTTAGTGTCTCGATCACTTCTGTCCCCAAATGAAAGGTCGAGGCCAGCTCTAAACTTTACATTTTTATCTTTTGTAACACCTCCACGCACTAAGATACCGACCACCCACAACAGCACCTCAGCATTCTCAGTAATATATGTGTGTGTGTGTGTGTGTGTGTGTGTGTGTGTGTCTGTGTGTGTGTGTGTGTGTGTGTGTGTGTGTGTGTGTGTGTGTGTGTGTGTGTGTGTGTGTGTGCTGGGGGGGTAGGGGATTTGACTCTTTAAACCAATGAGTCACCCATCAGTACTTTCCAGGTAAGATTAAATTACACTTAAGTAACTGAATACCGACACACTCGACACATATAAAAGGATAAAAGCAACATTGCATCCAACAGCATAGCACATTTTCACGAAGTTGTCTCACCTAGTATTTCTTTCTTCTCCATTGAATATATAAGTGAATCCAGACAAGTGCTTCATTTCTTATTTCAATGTTGGCTTCACCGTAATTGAAGAAGGGAGTCTGGATCATTACCAGAAGGGGAGGGAAGTAATAAGGTGAAAGAGGAGGAGGAGGAGGCATTGACAGTGTGGGTAGTTTGAAATTCAACTGTGTAGATCAATAGTCCGAAAAAGGTCAAGGTTATAGTGGTGACTCGTGATGGTTCCTGGTGAGTCTACACACATCCTCGCCACAAGGAAGGAAGGATGGCCACCCCGGCGCACAATTTGTACTACTAACCACCTCAGCGGGGTGCTCACACTTAACATAGAGAACATTTCATAATGAGCTGCATGTTTATAAAGCAAGGCTGACAAAGGATGAAACTAATATAAGCGTAAGGCACACACACACACACACACACACACACCCACACCACCCACACACACACACACACACACACACACACACACGAGGAGTCCAGCGCGTGATGCTTAATATCGTGGTGAATAGATGACACATACAGTACATACACACCTGCTGACCCGACAGGTGGGTGCTGGAGTAACTCTGAGACCAACCAAGGTGAGGCTGGATGACCATGCTGCTGCTCTCCAGGTGACTCACGGCTACAACCTCTATCGTGCTTCTCCTGCCACCCCACATCACGTCCTGTACGAGAGAGAGAGAGAGAGAGAGAGAGAGAGAGAGAGAGAGAGAGAGAGAGAGAGAGAGAGAGAGAGAGAGAGAGAGAGATTGATTCATTAACAATATTACAGCATGAACCTTTAAACAATGTATCATCACACAGCATGGTATATTTCCTCAAACAGAACAACTCACCTGATGCTGGGAAGGTTTTGGACTGAAGGAAAATGTTGTGGATTCGTTATAAGAGGGAGAAGAAGGTGGAGGGGATGAAGAGGGTTGTGTATGGAGGGGAGATGGAGGAGGAGGAGGAGGAAAAGAGTGAGAATGAGGAAGAAATGAAGAAGGAAAAGGACGAGGAGGAGGATGAGAAGGAGGACGAGGATGAAGAGGAGAAGGAGGAGGAGGAGGAGGAGGAGGAGGTGGTGGTGGTGGTGGTAGTGGTGATGTAGGGTGAGGAAGAGTAGAGGGGAGAAAAGGATGAGCTGGGTTAGTAGGAGGAGGAGGAGGAGGAGGAGGAGGAGGAGGAAGAGAAGGGGGAGGAAGAGAAGGAGGAGGAGGAGGCATCAAGGGGTTCCATAGACGACATGGTGCAGGGGAAGCTCTTTGCGGTTCTCCCTCCATGCGTATGTTGCCTGTGTTGAG
>JAPQNM010000002.1:7494459-7504459 GCA_029783475.1 Metacarcinus magister
CCTCAACATTGCAGTACTGCACCATGTTGGACATTTGTTATCAGCTGAAACCACATTTCTTTATGGTAAAGTCCAAGTTGAGTGTTACTGAAGGACCAAAAAATGTTAACACTTACCTTGCAAATAATTGTATAATGAAACGTTCTAACAATTTTTTTCTCTGTAACCAACACCCTCAAAGCCACTATTAGATACAAACTACATTTTCACAACACACATTCCTTTCAGTATCTCTGTTCATTATTGTTCAGCAGTCTTTACCAATCTATTTATATACAATAACCTTTCTCATTTTTAACGAGTATTGTGTTCCTGGAGTGTTCACGTATTTTAGATTTCACTTAATGTAAATAAAATTGTGTAATTAAAGCTAATATATTGGTTTCATGACATCATATTAAACCCAAAATGTAAGTTTTTAACTCATGTTAAACGAGTTTACTGTACCTGGTATATATCCTTACGAAAAAGGAGTAGTAAAAACAAGACATTGGAGACTCCGTGAGAATTTACACTCCCTTACCTCTCTCTCGGGTGCAGTGGTTAGCACGTCTAAGAATCCACTGGCCCGAGTTTGATCCCAGACGAAGGCAGTCGGCACACAGCTCACCCAACTGTTCATCCTCCTAAACGGGTTGGTAGATGAATGGGTACCTAGGGAAACCTGGGGAAAGCAAACTGTGGAATGTTGGATGTCAGTGGCCCTGTGTCCCAACTTAACAGATTCATTTCAACCACTGACTCAAAGGCCTATGTGACGGGAGATGAGCGCCCGCAGTTACAGCGTGTGCCCCCAATTTATCTTACCTCTCTGCATCCTGTCTTTTTGTTGGAGAGAATACAGAGAAGGGCCTTTCTATACCCCTTGCTCCATCCTCCATTCTTTTACAATCCGCAGGGAATAGACGTATTTTTGCAGTCTCCACCAGGACTTTCGTTATTTTTCTAAGTGAGTGAGTGAGTTTATGCAAAAAAAAAAGTAAGTGCCATACAGTGAAGGTCATATGGCATTCTATTAAGATTTGTATAGAAATTAAAATTTTGATAAAAAAACAATAACATATCAGCTGCCATCACTGTAGGCTGCATTATTAACATTTATTATATCTGACATCAGAAGCACCATTGCTCACCTGAATTACCACAGTACCATCACATACTTGAAAATACTCATAAGTTCACTTAGATAAACAACTTTTAGTAATATATTTATAGATAAAATTCAGTTTCATGCACTTGCAGAAAGTAGCTTTAATTAGAGTAATGAGGTTGCAATTTGAATGAGAAGGAAATTTGTCCTGGTCTTAAGATAACCCTGTGCTTTAACCTGTCATTTTAATTTGGGAAGACATGGGAATTTTTTAAGTTTTAAAAATGTGATAATCCATTTATATCCATAGGAAGAGGAATTTAAGAGTGAATGGGAATAAAGCAAGTAATGAAATGCACAAGGGAGATTAGTGGTAGAAGGATAAATTTTGCATTGAATGGTGGACTGCTCAAAGATTTAAAAGGTGAGTAAATAATTCCCCCGAACTAGTTAGCTGTAGAACATATACTTCTGCTTGGGTTAATGAGAACCTAAGAAGCTGCTTTAAATATGTAGGGTCTAAGATTACTGTAGATGTAGGAATAGAGACGGAGGTGAAATTAAAGATCAATAATGTAGGAAATGTTAGGAGGAATCAGTGTTTAGTTATAGTGATTAGAATTAATATAAAGAGAAGGTTGTATGAAGGAGTAGCTATGCCCACTGCACTGTATGAGGCTAAAACAAAGAGAATGGCAGGAGTGGAAACAAAAGAGGTTAAATGTAATGGAGAGGAAGTGTCTGAGAAGTATGAGTGAAGTAACTCATATGAACCGAGTGAGAAATGAAGAATGTAAAGGTGAACTGTTATTATGAAAGATTTGGCGGGTTGAGCAGAGCAGTGTGTTGAGAATGGAGGAGGATGGATTGGTGGAGAGAATAATAGGATCTTATGTGAGAGGAAGGCCACAAATGGGATGGATGGATAGCGTGAAGGCGATTCAATAATCCCCCCAAACTAGGCAACTATAGACCATATAGTTCTCACTAAGAAGTTGCCATGAGCCAGAATTGAATTCACAACCTTTAGGTCATGAGCTGAGCACTGTACCTCAGAGCCACCCGCCCCTCTGGACAGCGTGAAAGGAGCGTTGAATGAAAGAGGAGTGTCTGTGGAGCAAGGAAGGATGATTGTGCATAATAGAAGTGAATGGAGAACCAAGCAGTGGTGAATGCACAAGTAATGAGGTGACTTTGATGACCCATGGAGGAAGTCCCTACACATCTGGTGACCCGTGGATCAAATTAGGTGTGGGGAGAAGAGGGGCACAAGTTACCTATAAAGTGACCCTCTTGTGGATAAGATCCTCGCCCCATTTGTGCGACTGACCTGACATGGTGTTGGTTGGGGTGCCTTTCCCTTATCCTCTAGGGGCCTAGGGGCTACATAAAAGGAATGTATGGTATATACCTATACATACCTTGTCTTGGCTGCACCCTTTAGGGGGAAGATGGTCTGATGTATAGATAAGTTGACGTTTATATATTCAGTGCTAAATAAGCAAGGTCCATTAATAACTTTATGAAGTTTTCAGCCAACCTTGCCATATACAAGCAACCTATTCATTACAAAATTCTTCGACAATGTATGCCCAAATAAATGAGTTTTGATATAAATTCATAAAATTCATAATTTGTAGAGGGATTGCTTGATATATCATGGTATGGTTTAATGAAAGACTTAGGGAAAAATATATATTTATATATGTATATGTAAGGAGATAGAAAGATAAATAGATAGATATTTCTTTTCACAATCAATCAATTGGTATCCCCTGGGTCAGCAGGAGCAGTAGAACTATCTTCAGAAGCCCACCAGCAAGTACTTCCCAATGGTGGCTTCTCATCCCTAAGATGAGACTCGTGTAGGGTAGTCAACCAAGCCTCAGGTCCCATCACACTTCCTGTCTCCTCAAACAGTTGCACTAGGCGGTGTATAGTCTGTGGTGGAGGGATGTCGTGTGTGCCAAACTCCTCCTCATATTTTTTCTGCACATGGTCTATGGAGTTTTCATTTCGATAGAACTCCTTCACCAGGAACACTCTCTTCTCCAGGCTCCAGGACGCAGGCTGAGGAAATTCAATATTATTAATATAACAAGGATCTATAATGCAAGGCTCCTCTCTGCTCCTCGCTAACCTTCCCTTAAGTTACTTCCATCAATAAAAATCTCTGTTAAGACTCATACACTTCCTGGCACATTAAGCAATATTATCCCTCTATAATTACTACACTCATTTTTACTACCTTTACCTTTATGCAGAGTCACAATTATTGCCTTATTTGCTTTCTTTACTTCCTTTCTGCACACACACTTTCCATCTGTTTCCACACCCATGCCCGACACTATTGCTTCCATTTCTGTCTTCTCATTCATTAAACTTTGAAAATGACTTGCATACTTCTTTCACCTCCTCTTTACTACTTACATGAACTCCATCCTCTCTCTTAATTAATTCTCATTCACACCCCTTACTCCTCCTTTCTCTTTCATAACTTACTTCCAAAACAACTTTTATTTTCATTAAACTTCTCACTCGGCCTTATACCAAACTCTTCTACTTTCCTTTCACTTTCTTTCACCAATCGATATATTACATCTGTCTTCCCTAAGAAAAATGTTGACTGCACAGAAAGCTAACAAAGTACAGTAGAACCTGGTAGTACAAGTGCACCATTGGGCGAGCAATTTGCTTAACGAGCCGCCCTTCGTGAGCATTTTTCTACCATACGAGTAAAAATTCACAGTACGAACGACCATCACATACATCATACACGTCATACAAGCCAGTGTAGTAGTTTAAAGTGAGACGCCAGGATAAAGGGAGCCGCTGCCAGTCTCCCATCTCCCTCCCTGCCCCCCCCCCATTTTTTTTTCTTTTTCTCTCTCTCTCTCTCTCTCTCTCCTTTCTCATTTTTACGTATAGGAATTGTATATAAATACAAATATTAACTATACTCTTTCTATACCCATACCTTTATTTTTTTTACAGTGTATGGAACAAGGAAAATATATGTAACAGTATCCTTAGTATGGAAAGGAGGTGGAGTAAGGAGGGAAGCAGAAGAAAAGAGAGAGAGAGAGACACGGAGGGGAGACAGGGGAGACGGGAGACTGGCAGCATGTAACAGACTGGCGGTGGCTGTCTTGCCTCTGCCAACTGCTGCCTCCAAGTGATCCCATGCATGCACCCCTACCATGTCTCACTTTAAACTGTTTAAAAGCTTATTACAATAGAGTTGAAAAAGGAAATCATCAAAAAACATGACAGAGGAGTGCGCATAGTGAACTTAGCACGCCAAGTGAAATGAAGCACATCGACGATCTGCACTTTTTTTGTTTTAAAAACTCATAAAAAAGGATTTTTTGGGTGTTGTTTTGAAGTTGTGATGGATTAATTATATTTCAATGAATTTCAATAGGAAAAATTGATTGGTAAGAAAAGTAAATCTTAAAACAAGCTCTGTCTTGGAACGAATTCAGCTCGTACTGCATCATTCTACTGTATTTCAAACTACTGAAGGTTTTTTCAATTGTTGCAAAAGCCAAGTAATATTTTTCATCTCATCTCATTTTGTAAACAAATATGCAGATACAAACACATACAAGGATTCTTTAACAATCATGCCAACTGAACATGAAATGACTTCTCAACTAAAGTTGTAGAATAGGGAAGAAAAACAACCTCAGTAGCAGTTATCTGCTATAATGGACTTGTGACATCTACTATTCCCTCACCAGTACTTTCTAAATGCATAAACCACTAGTGACACAATAATAGTTTCTACTATCTTCTGTTTCTTTTGTTTTGAGTGCTATTATCATGCAATATTCAATTACCTGTTTGTGAGGCTGTCGAGGCTTTGTGGCTGTCAACTCCACTACACACCCGGGGCAGTACTTGCAGTGTAGGCGAATATAACTACGAGGTATGCCAAAGTATTCATGTTTCGACCTTTCATACACTGGCCTGTACCCACAATGAGTGTTCTTGTTGGAGTCTGTGTGGATGTAGTGCACCACATCAAACAGCTGACCTGCATGGATCACACGCCTGTAGTCAGAGAACGCCAAACATGCATCCAAATCTGAAACATAAGTAATTGTTAGTCACTGATATTGTTATCCACCAACGGAAAAATTATCTTTTTCCTGTATACACATTCAAGATGTATTATGATTAGGCTTATTTGAGCTGGTTTGGGGAAATACAGCCTAACAAAGCTAATTTTATTTATTCTAGTGTAGGAATTTATCTATCAACATACCCCATTACCCACATACCCCATTAAAAGGAGGTAGCCAAGACAAGACTTTAGAGTTCAGGGAGACTTTGCTCTCTCTTCCCCCTCTGTGCCCTGTCTTTTCATAGAAGAGAATACAGAGGAGGGGTTCTCATACCCCTTCCTCCATTCCTTTTGGGTACATTTTACGAGTTGCAGGGAATATGGTGGTAGTATTCTTGCAACCCCTAATGCAGGGCTAAAAGAATGAAATCCAAATGCTATGCTGTATTCTTGAGTATTTTACTCTTCAAGGCTGTTGGCCTTGCACAGCTGTGCCGCCTCGTGCAGCAGGGCTTGAGGCACGTCCACTGATCTAGAGTAACATAAATGGAAAAGAAGAATATATATGAAATAGGTTGACAAGATTATATGGAGGGGACAATGAGGAGGTGAGCTGGGCTAGTGAGTGGGTGCCTTAGTAGATAAGGAGAGAACACTAATAATAGGAGAAGAGTATAGTGGGTAGAAGGGATAAGGTTGTGGGTAAACAGCATGATTCACTTAACAGTTGGAAATAGATATTAATGGTATCTAAATAACCACTATCAGGATATCTTGTCTTTCAGAGGAATTGCTACATCAGTGAAATTAAGAGTATAAAACTAATAAGGGAGGAAAACGTGTGATAAAATATCATAAATTGTTCATGGATAAGTAATTTGCATATTTCATTAAGTTTGTAAAAATTGGAAAACTAGTGAAATATTATACAAATACAGATGTAAAAAGGTTTGGGAAGATAAGCACAATTTTCCCCCAAGACTATCATTCTTCAAGGTGTGAATGGGGGGCCGGATGGCTCTGTGGTACAGTGCTCGGTTTGTGACCTAAAAGTTGCGGGTTCGATCTTGGCTCACAGCAGCTTAACTTGGTGAGAGAGGTAGTGCTCTCTTGTCAACCCTAGCAAAACTATATGGTCTATAGTTACCTAGTTCAAGAGAATTATTTAATCACCATTTTTTAATTCAGATGTGAATTGGGTTATTTCAGTTATGTCTGAGTGATTAAGTAGTTCCCAGCCATATTGCTGTAGGAGAATTATGTACAACACTCCATCCCCTTTAATTTGAAACTATTTCACGTTTGCATAACATCTATACTTTGTAAGAATGAGAACATGACATTTTTCACTATATTAGTGTTAATTCTTTCACAGAAATGACAGTGCCGTGGCCTTGTCTCAGCAAACAATGAGGGAGCAGTTTCATCCTCTTGAGCCAGAAGTGCTTCAAGATAAACTCATGGTAAGACAACAGATAGTAGAACAGTGAAGGACAATCAGAAGTGGTACTTATTCAGTTCTATAAAAATGTATTAAAAACTAATGACTAATACCATTATACTTTGTCTGAGCTTATGGCAAGAGCCACTTCACACACCACCCACAATTAGTGTAATTAAACCAACCTACCTAACCTATTCTGTGGGATGAATTTATGTTTGTTGTCAGTCTTTAAGGTATTTTATACAACTGAAAAGAACCACAGATAATTTGCTGTTTCAATTAACCAATGAATTTCTAGTGCCTCTGCTTTACTATTTATTTTGGTAGTTAATTGATTTATTTCACCCTTCAATTTGATCTCAAAACTAGACGAGTTAAGTAATGACACATTTTAACCCGCCTTACCAATCAAACCATAATGATTCAGTCACTACATAGTGTGTCTATTTGGTGGTTAGGATGTTATTAAATTGTATCAAATTTAATTTTAAAATGACAATTCTCCACTGGTCCCCTAAGAGGAAGGCATGAATTAGAAATAAGGTTTTCAAAATGAAAATAAAGGCTAAAATCAATCAGTTTGCTACTTTCCTCAGAAAAAAAAGTGCACCATAAATCTGGGGTTTGTTGAAACTAAATTGACCAGAACCACTTGTTTTCTCGGCAATCTGTAGAACAATGACTCCAAACTGATCTGTGTAATATTTTGATATTGTCAAGATACATACTGTAGTGAACATCTGTGAAGGTTTCAGTATGAGGTTGACTATGAAACCCATAGTTCTAAATAATAGGATCACATAGCTATGAGATAGCCAACTCCTTACGACTCTATTTGAAATTTATCAAAATTTACTTTTTGTAACCTCACATAAACTATTGTAACCCACTGTATGATATACTGCAATACCTTACAAAAACTAGGTTACAAAGATTTGGTTTGACTAATTTCAAATAGACCAATCGAGTCAGGAATTTTTCTAAGAGCGAAGCGGTCCTATTATCTGGAATTAACATGAGTTTCATAAAGTCAACTGCACACTAAAGCCTTCACAAATGTTAAGTACAGTATCTATCCTGTGCAGTACTTTAATATTACGTATAGCTACAGATCAGTTCGGAGCTGTAGTTATGCAGATTTACTATTGTTTTTGACCTTCACTCTATTATTATAGTATGTAATGAAATTATAAGTAATAAACTTTAAAGTCAGCACTGGGTTCTTAAGCTGTATGAGTACTATAAAGAGATTCTCCCAGCTACTTACAATGACTTTCTAGAATACTCTTAGTCTATCCAGTTGTCATTATTGTCTGTATAAGACTAGGGCATTGGTAGCTATAGACTCTTTGAATAATTTTCATTAAGAGGTTCTCAATATGTATGGGATTTTTTAATTTACCATTCAATGTTTCTCTTTTTTCCTGACCACTTTTCTTCTATAAGTTTTTTGAGGCCAAGGTTTAATAACAGTTACGGGAATACTGTAAGATCTTAGTAGCTGCCAGGGGAAGGTTGAGTCACTGTGCAATACCACCTTGTGCTCATGCTGACTCCTGCTGATGAGTATGAAAATCTTTTGAACACTATCTAATGACAACTCGATATCCAGACATTAACCAATTATGTTTCAGTATTTCATATCTACCTTCCCCTTTTTCACTACGAGAGATTTGAATTCAGTAGCCATGGCAGTCTCATGTTCCAAGTATACGCATGACCCTTGGCAGCCTCAGTGGTGCAGTGGTTAGCACGTCTGACTACAAATCCGCTGGCCCGAGTTCGATCCTGGGCGAGGGCAGTTGATACACAGTTCACCCAGCTGTTCATCCTCCCCAAAAAATGGGTTGGTCGATAAATGGATACTTAAGAAAATCTGGGGTAGGTAAACTGGAAACTTGGATGTTACAATAGCCCTGTCATGGGGTAATTGAATACTTTCCACCACAGGCTCAAAGGCCTATGTGACAGGATATGAGCACCTGCAACTACGCACAGCTACAGCTTATACCCCCACTATACCTTACCTTACCTTGGCAGGCAATCAGGTAGGAAGCAGTTTTACGAGGAAGAAAAAGCCTCAATTGACTTTTTTTTAGGCACATAGAGTTCTGCCTTCTGTTGTAGTGCCTAAAGTGCTAAAAAAAATTGTATATATCATGACAAAGTCACCAGCTAGTGGAACTGTTCCAACTTCCACAACTTCCCAGGGTCAAAGAGGAAGAATCCTCAGATGGCTCTGAGTAGGGTTTATGTTTAGTTTGGTTACAGTTCTGGTTGTGGCAGAAAGGCCCTAAAATTATTTCAATTCAACTTAATTAGGTTAGGTTAGCAAATGTTAAATTTAATTTTCAAAAAATCGAAAATTTGCGGTGTGAAAGGGTTTTCAAATGCTAAGTTTGGTTAGGTTAAGAAAGGTAAATATAGAAAAAAAAAATAATAAAAAACTGCCAGGTCAGAGGAAGGTTGGTGGCGGGCCAGTGGGGAGGCAAGAACAAAAATTTCTGGTGTTTTGATGTGCTTTGATTGATTTTGCACCTAATTTATACTGCAAATATCTCATTCTGATGTTCCCCATCCAGAAAACCCGGTCCCTAAATTACTTGGTTTGAGAACTCGAAAAGTGCTTTGCCCCAGAAATTAATCTCAAAATTTGTAGAATCACATAAATAATACAGAAAAACTAGTTTTCCATCAAAATTATTTGAGAACTTCTTTCTGCTAATTAATACTTTTCTACTCTGCTTGCAATCGTACATCTAGATGGAAGTGTGTTTGGTGTCTAGCAACAACAGCATTATGCATTTATACTGTTAATTCCGTTATCATGGCTCATTCATGGGTTAATTTAAGCATAATTCAGCATTAAAGACATTTTAAAATCTTATATATGGCCTTTTCACCCTTAAGGAAAAACATTACTTCCTACGTGTTACAGTTACAAAAGATAGGGTAAAACTTTACATCTTCACCATAATGGCGTCTGTTTACGAAATAAAATAGCGTCTGCACCTCGTCCAACTCCCTACTTTTGATCATAGAGAACATTTGATAGCTTCTATATTACTATAACCTAACCTAACCTAACCAAACCAAACCTTGACAAATAACAGAACCTTATTCAAACAAAACTAAACTTTACTTTTCGAAGAGGTCTCACAGAAAACATTGAATATCTCACAAACTAAGAATTAACGACGGAAATGTATTTAAGAAAACCTTCTCAAAATGCATTAGGTATTGCAAAAATATAACCCTGAATTCTCTAGAGCATTCTGGTGAAGATGTAAAATAATACCAAAGATAGATATCTAACTATTTCCTCACCTGTATTTTTTGGTATGGCAAGTACATTGTAGAGACCTAAATCTGGCACATCAATCAGCACCATCCTTTT
>JAPQNM010000002.1:7520153-7525153 GCA_029783475.1 Metacarcinus magister
ATGGTAATAATAATGATAGTAACAATAATATTGATAATAATGATAATAATAATAATAATAATAATAATAATGATAATATTAATAATAAAAAAAATATTAATAACAATCTTAATAATAATGATTTTAATAGTAATGATAATAATAATAATAATAATAATAATAATAATAATAATAATAATAATAATAATAATAATAATAATAATAATAATAATAATAATGAGAGCAATAATAATAATAATAATAATACTGATAATAATAATAATAATAATAATAATAATAATAATAATGATAATAATAATAATAACAATGATAATGATAATAATAATAATAGTAATGACAACAACAGCAACAACGACAATATAAAGTAATGGGAGACGTTGACCAATCAGGAACACACCATTAAGTTCTTTGTAACTTACGTAGCAAACACGCGGATGAAATGACATGACTGAGAAGTTATTTTTAATATTCTCAGAACAGAGCTAAGAAAGCCTCAGGAAGGCGTTATCTTGGGTTTAAGGGAACATTATTTCAGATTTGCACATCACTATGCTCCCTCCCTCACAGGTGCATGTATAACACATGTTCAAGTAGTCTGTCGTCAGCACACTTTCCTAGGAACTATGGTAATGAGACACACAGATGATTACTTGTGGTGAAATAATATGAAGGTACTAACTTTGTCTCTCCTTGGCTAATATTTAAAAGTGTCTTATATGTCTTGGGTCTGGCTGCAAACTTCATCCTTCTCCTCGAGGTAGACAGAATCTGCTGAAATTTCCTGCAAGAGACTAACTTCGCGTAGTCTGGATCTGCATTTGCAGCTGTTATGTACCGTATGTATACATATGTGTGATGAAATTAGTAGTTAACTACCATGTGCTTAGAGAGTATCTGAGATCAGAAACTCTACATCGGACTTAATCATCTTGTTCCAATCATCATAATTACTATCATCATCATAATCATCAGCCTCTATGATTCCATTGCAGGACAAAGTCCTCCCCAAACCTCAACTCATCGCAATGCCCGTCTGTTCCAGGCTATATAGTCTATGCAGAATACACTAAACCACTAAATCGTTCGTAAGTTGCTCCTAACTCTGATGTCATTCATTCGTTATTACCTGTATTGATGGAGTGATATACAATGACTCATCAAAGGCCACGCCACGTACAAAGTCAAACAGAATAGTGGATGAAATAAGTAAGCATTGTTAGCTCTGCTTTTAGTCAAGCCCATAGTGATGTTTGACTACATCCACCATGAAGCTAGGCGGTAGTAGAGTGGCTAGCATTCGAGCATGCGATCCTAGGGTCCCGGGTTCGATCGCCCGATATCCGCTGGCCACTTTTCTTTCTTTGTTATTACCACCGAGTGGCCAAAGATTACCCAAATTGCTGCCATACTGTCCTCAGACGGGACTTACAATGTTATATGCATTTGAAGCTGTAGCAGCAATAAGCCTCTCTCGTTCTCAACATATTCAAGAGAGAACGTAAACATTCGAGGCGTCACTATAAAAAATCTAAACCTACGCCAAATAACGGGCAAAAAGCAGTCCATCTTCGCCTTCATTAAAAGTCTACTGGCGCCAATGGTTTCTGATGTAGAAAAAAAACCAGTCCTAAGTCACGATGCAAAATCCTATAAACATTCTTTGATTGCTATTAGTAAGTTCTATAGGAAATACAGGGGTGAATTATAATAAGTAATCACCTAACATTGTTCAGCCAATTACAACATGACATATATTTCGATTTATTTATAGTTACATCAAAAGTAATCACATAACAACACTTTTTTTCCAATGACTGAGACGGTGTTAAGATATATGAGGTAGTTCTTGGTATCGTATGGATAAAGTTCCCCCAAGCAGATGGTATGCGTGTACTTTCTGGATATGGCTACCGTATACAGAAAGTTTCTTATGTATTAGATACACACGGTCTGTTTCGTCTTCATGTTAAAAGCTCGTTTTTTTCGAGCCCTGCACAAAATCAAAGTGTTTCAGTAGGTGTCTAGCAAAGAGCAGGGTTTCATGAATCATAACATGTGACAAGACCATTACTCAGCAGAACTAAAAACATAATGCAAAGTAAATATGATAGCAATGGCGTTGTAAAACTCAATTTGTTTTATCATTAAAGCATCTTAGATTATTCTCTTTAACGTTTTACACACAAGAATTTTTAATGTTTCTAATGTGAAAATAAAACATACTTTCTGCACGAAGAACTCTGTGCATACGACCACGGTCTGCACTCATAGGATGATATTGGAATTAAATAAATATACTTAAATGCATCTGCCTACTTCCACTTGGTGGTGTATATTTAGAAGATGAGACTTCAAACTATTATCCTGATACACAAATGTTTTTTTTTTCTTTTCTTTTTTTCTATATCATTAACCGTTGGCGCCAGTAGGCATATGGAGGCACAGATGGACTTGACTCGCCTGTTATTTGGCGTAGATGTGACATATTAATATGAAATAAAGATGAATTTTGAGTTACAAATGGATATTTACTGCATAAACATGCCAGGAGAGAGCTACGACGCATCATAGTACGGCAAAGCAGAATTTTTTTTGCATGTGAAAACTTTGTGCATTCGACACTGGCCCTGTTTCTGCAGCCAGTCTTTCGTGACGACGGATGTCTAAAGCATGTAATGCATGCTAGCATCGTTCTGCAAGATGACTTCAAAGTAATTTTAGAGTAATTTACAATGTGTCTTTCTTCTGAACAATCATATCCAAATTTTTATCACCAACAGGTAGTGTCATTTCTACCGCTGTCGCATCTTTGACGGTAAATCATGAATTGCCTCAATCTGAGAAACGTTATGTATATAGATTTTTTGTCTTCTTACACACAAGCACACCCACACGCACACGCACACACACACACGCACACGCACACGCACACGCACACGCACACGCACACGCACACGCACACGCACACGCACACGCACACGCACACGCACACGCACACGCACACGCACACACACACACACACACACACACAGAGAAAGAGCACACACACAGACGCACATACAGGCAAACAAAAAGTCGGGTGCACGCTTGCACACACGTGTACAAACCAGCATATACCAGCCTGGCATACAACTAGTAGAAGACTGCACTCAAAACTATTTTTAATTTCATTCACATGTAATTCAAACTTTCAAACATTTCATCGATCATTTTACACAAACGTGCAAATTTGTACCACTTTATGCTGTTGTTTATTATTATTTACGAGATGAAACGGTTTGTCACATCCCCGCCAACCCACCACGCAATGAACGCTTTATGGACCCCTTGCATGGCAATTTTGTCCCGTTTTTGTAACGTCCCTATTAAATTGTATGTATGTATATGTATATGTGTGTGTGTGTGTGGGTGTGGGTGTGGGTGGGTGGGTGTGTGTGGGTGTGTGGGGGTGTGGGTGTGTAGGTGTGTGTGGGTGTGTAGGTGTGTAGGTGTGTGTGTGTGTGTGTGTGTGTGTGTGTGTGTGTGTGTGTGTGTGTGTGTGTGTGTGTGTGTGTGTGTGTGTGTGTGTGTGTGTGTGTGTGTGTGTGTGTGTGTGTGTGTGTGTGTGTGTGTGTGTGTGTGTGTGTGTGTGTGTGTGTGTGTGTGTGTGGTGTGTGTGTGTGTGTGTGTGTGTGTGTGTGTGTGTGTGTGTGTGTGTGTGTGTGTGTGTGTGTGTGTGTGTGTATGTGTGTGTGTGTGTGTGTGTGTGTGTGTGTGTGTGTGTGTGTGTGTGTGTGTGTGTGTGTGTGTGTGTGTGTGTGTGTGTGTGTGTGTGACCTGCGACCACTTCACTTTTAGATGTAAAAGATCACAAAACTATTAATGGACTTTACAACCCTAGTTTTATGTGCGTGTGTTGCCTTAAAGCATTGTAAGGTCACGGTGTACTGCCATCACAAAATGCATGACTTAATGGCGTGACTCTCAGGTCCTCAGTGAACCACATATAGAAAACATTATTGCACGGCTTGACCCACTATCATCATCCCACTAACGTACGACTACTTCATGTACCCTATTTTCTATTATACTGTAAATATATAAAAAAAAGTGTGCGTGAGATATAACTTCAGGGCCGCAATTCTTGGTACTCAAACACGATGATTAGTAGATGAAGTATTCAAAAGGTGGCATTCGGAATGTCACCCAATCAAAACCAAGGAGGGTTAATCAATGGGCTGAGTATGGACAGCCAAGTATCAGTCAGTAGAACACGGATTCACAGTGTAGTGACGGCCGTGGTGGTGGGTGGACGTGAGAGAGAGAGAGAGAGAAAGAGTAAAGCGACCAAATGAGACACTACAAGGTAACCAAACCATGTGATTAAGACGGCTTTGTACTTTAATTAATTAATGTGCCATACAACTGTACTTATCACGATTATGAGTTTTTTTCTTCTTTTTTTTTTTCTCTCTCTCTATTTCTCTCATTTTCCTTTTTTTCCTATCATTGCTGGCATCAAACTTTTACTGATGGAGTCGAGTCGGTGGAGGAAAAAAAAGAAACTTGGGGGTCCGTGTGGAGTCAAGTTAAGTTCCGCGTTTTTTAGACTTTTTCAGCCCACGTTGACACAAATTACAAAAAAAAATGCGCAATGTGAGAGGTCTGGCGGGATTTTAGACAAATATTGCAGAGAGGGGGGGGGAGAGAGAGAGAGAGAGAGAGAGAGAGAGAGAGAGAGAGAGAGAGAGAGAGAGAGAGAGAGAGAGAGAGAGAGAGAGAGAGAGAGAGAGAGAGAGAGAGAATACATACATACATTCATCGAAATAGATAGACAAACGTTTTTCCTGGCTTTTCTATAATAACGATTTAGATTCACTTCAATTTTCACACATTTCAAACACACTTAGTTTTTTTTTCCATATACGAAACATTCATCAACATTATATCTTTCAACTCGATACTAACTTGACACCTATTACAGCCTCTAGGGGAAGGATGTTCCTCTAAGTCAAACTCCT
>JAPQNM010000002.1:7530153-7537653 GCA_029783475.1 Metacarcinus magister
ATCTCTGTTTTCCTCTTTCTTTCACTGTTCTCAATGACATTCCGTTATTCCTTGCCTGTTTTATTTATGTGTGACCCAAGTTGTTTAATTTTTCCTAGTAGTTCCTTTTTTTTTAAATTATAAATGTTCTGTTTTCTGAGCTGTGTATTGATTGAGGTGATTTATTAATACCTGTAATTCATGTTACCTGAGGAACTCTGTTTCTTCTCTCTCTCTCTGTCTATCTATCTATGTATCTATTTATCTATCTATATCTATCTATCTATCTATCTATCTATCTATCTATCTATCTATCTATCTATATATATATATATATATATATATATATATATATATATATATATATATATATATATATATATATTTATTTATCTATCTCTTCCTCTCAGTTCACTATATTATACAATCTTGGTGATGTCAGCGTTCTTTCCATTACCAAGCCCTATGTATCATTCACACCACACACTATCATCAACTGTCATTACTACACTAATAATTGTTCTACACCACTCACTATTCACGTTTTTCCTTCTTCCATCACTGAACAATCACATGTAACAGGTGAAGTATTGTATAATTTCTGGACGTGATAATTGTAAGCAGCCAAGTGTCACCTCACTCGGTACTCCTACGATCCAAAGAGTACTATGTATTTGGGTCATGGGTTCTTCACAAATATGACAAATCCATCTTATGAAAGAGACCTGAGTACGCAAACTTGTGGTTCAATTATTTTCCATTAGTATCGATATATGGTTTCGTGTGTTGTACGTATGAACTTTAACAATTTGTCATAATTTATTTATCTTTCGTATTATGTCATAGTTTTGGAACACTGGAAACTGTTTGTAATCAATACGAGAAAATCTTCTGAAAATGCCGCCATACATGTGTACACTACATGAATACAAGCAGTCGTTCAAATAACACACATTTCAAGTTGTTGTACAGTTGAGTGCATCACCCACCATAAATTCACCCAACGAATATATGCCAAGTTAAGGATATAAACTACTATTTTTGCACACGCGTGAACGTAATTCAAAACCAAGGACTGCAAGACGACAAACAGTGATAGACGAGGAATACAAGGCTGCAGAGATGCCACTTTTTCAACAATCAAGATATCAAAATAACTGTCTAGAATGAAAGTTCGATGGATTTCTAATGGATTACTTGTACTGTTTCTTTTAGATAGTTGGGGTTTTTTTTCTCTGCCGTAACCATTTTTCGCACCATTCCTATTGCATTCGTAGTAAAAAAGAAATAGTAATCATATCTTAAGTAGATAGTCTTAATAATGCATTAGAGCATCACGTGTTCGATGGATCATTGACTTTGTAAAAATATATCATTTAAGTAACAATGTATGTTATAAACATACAAAAATTATTCTACAATATTGAATAATTCAAAAGTATACCTTAATGCTATGCATTTATACATTCATATTACATGTATAAGATCAAGTTTCATAGTGATGTACAACACAAGTTAATAAGATACTTAATCTACGTATAATTAGTATGCAGATAAGTAAATTGCTGAGTTCCTTGTACTAATTCATTTTAAGTTTACAAAAATCAGTCACTAAAACCAAAATCAGATAAATAAACTATTATAACAGCACATCAAAATCTATATACAAGCAAAACTGATATTACAAAAACCTTCCCTGCCATCTATTTTATATCAATAAGAACAGGAAAATTAAGACAAACGTTTAACCAGATTTCACAAGAGCAAAGTGTTGTACTCACGTAAGCAGTGCCTCGTCAAGGCCACGGCGGCACCAAAGGAGATATTGCAGCATCGTCAAGGTGTGAATTGTATGTTCGAGCATCACTGAATCTGCAATCAAGAGGCTGAGTGTTAGATGGAATAATTTCAATAAACACAGAAACATCGTTATAGTAAATTAAAGGATTATTTGTGAAAATGATAATACATATATATTCAATCATTTCCACCAGTTTTGACTTGCAATCACAAACAATAAAATAAGAAAATAAAAAAAGAGTATGACAACCTTCAGAGACAGATTAATGCTATGCAAAGATTTATGCAAGAAAGTTGGAGTTGGAAAATCATACTGATCTATAATATTCTACAAGCATAGAAATGGCAACCTTGATTTTGCCACACCACACACACCTGTGGCCTTCCTTCTTACACGTTTTTCAAACACTCCTCTTGAAATATTATCATTCAACAACAGAATTGCAGCCTGTCTGATTGATTTCCTATACACATCACTGACTGTTCCAGACTTGGTAATCTCGCAATGTTTAAAAGCTATAGAGTGATCCCAAAACACAGCTTTCTTCGACCTACTTATTGCTATATATTCAAGTTCCTTCATAACTTGAGCAAATTATGAGCACATTTTTCAAGCGTTGTATTTTTTGGTTGATGAAGTGAATCACAAAACAACACATGATTCAATGCTAAAACTTTTCACCAATAACGGATCCCAGGAGTGCTATCACGTGGATATTAAAGAGTTAGAATCTTCACATATTCCCCTCACTCGTTCTCGTCTGGCATATCCTCCTTGACCCTCTGCAACTTCTGCCATAAAACATAAGGTTATAGCGCTGACAAACTCAAAACACGAAAATAATCACGAGGTAAAATGATGGATACATCTAACTGAGCAAAAGTTTGAAGCTAAAATGCATCCACTACATTAGTAAGATGCAATCAAATATCGATACCGATAATCAGCAACATTTATGAAGGGGCGCCTTTCTGTATCTTTTAAACTATATACATTTAACCGTCTGTTACTTTCCATTATTTCCAGATGGCACCACCTGTGTTTCACCTATAGTCACGACAAGAACCTGATCAGCACTTTCCTGGATGGTGAACTTAACAACGTCCAGGAATTCGTGTTGAAGAGTCCCGTGTTTGGCAACTGGGCGAGGCTCGGCCAGAACTTTGAGGCTCGGAACAGCTTCAGTGGAGACCTTACGCAGGTGAGCTGCCTCGACTGGTTCTCATTGTGTACTTTCAAGAAGATAATGTTGGCACATCACAGTTTAGTCATGAAATTCAAACCTAGCAAATTAATCTCATGTTTAGAGTCACGTTTCATAGGTTTTTATCAAGTATTTCAATATGCGTGGACTCGTGTGCCAATACTCATTCAGTAACTGAGCAATGTATATTTTCTTGACATTTATTGTTTTGAGAGTAGAAAAAAGAACAAAACAGCTGTTATTAGCAGTTACAGATGGGTGAATGAGGGAGTATGGTTGAGTCAGACGCCATTATGATTGATTAGGTGAACGTGTGGGACCGAGTGTTGAACGACGCCGAGATCCTGAACATCGCCCGTTGTGAGACTGACCCTCAAGGCAACTACATCTCTTGGGAGGCCGGTTGGGATCTGAAGGTTGTCTCTTCCTACAACCTCTCCCTCATAGAGTTCTGCCAACAAGAAGTTGGCACATCATACTTTTGGTTCCCTTCGGCGCCTGTGGTGACGGCCCACTACATCTGCGAGGCGCTTGGGACAGATCTACCTTGGGCTACCTCTATTACGGACATCGAGAGGCTTCAGAACGTGTCGGCTGCCACGCACCCCGACCATGACAACTGTCACTACAACTTCTGGACGTCGACGACAGATATAGCTGAGGAGAACGTTTGGAGGATGAACAATGGTAGCATAGTGACAGATATCTTTTGGGCGCCCTACGAACCAAATGGCTTGCGATACGAAAACTGTGCAGCACTCAGTCGCTACGGAATCGCAGACATCAGCTGTGAAATGCAAATACGCTGTGCCGTATGCACCTTCACAAAACAGCAAAGATTTTCGCTATTCGGCATATGTGAACAAGAGTTACGAAACGTGTATTTCGTGGCCTACCAGCGTGCCATCGGGCAAGTGATATTCATTGGCTATGGCAAGTACCACATCCGACTGGAGAACGATATATGGACGTGGGTGGACGTGGTTAATAACATCACGATGGCTTACATGGAGGAGGCAGTCCCTTACTTTCCGATGGGACTCCGTTGGTGGCGTCTGGAGGTGCCTGTATGTGACCAGAAGGAAGGGAGACGTCAGCTGACGCTCTCCCCTTGCCCTAGCAGTCATTTCACATGCAACGACGCCACCTGCGTCCCTATTCATCACCGCTGTGACCTTAAGTATGACTGCCGTGATAACAGCGACGAGTGGGACTGCGCACGTATCTTCTTCCCACAGGTAAGACACCAACACACCGAAACACTTGCAAACACATGCACTTAAGACGACCTAAAGCCAATATTGTGCTAATACAATGAAAATCTTTAGGACTACCAATCTCATCTGCCCCCTCGCCTGAGTGGAAACGAGGACCTCAGTTTGCCCATCACCCTCGACGTCATCATGGAGACGATCGCCGTCAAGACCATTGAAATGACGATGGAAGTCGCCTACGAGATTGCGATGACATGGATCGACAACCGACTCAATTACCTCAACTTGAAGGCAAACGACAGTCTCAACAGACTAGACATGAAAGCCGTGCAGCGGCTCTGGATCCCACAGGTAAATTTCATCAACACAGACAACATCCACCGCACCCGCATTGACGAGGACGTGGTAATGTTTATTCACCGCCGCCTCCACAAGTTCTATATGGACCCCGCCGCCCCAGCCGAAGGTAAGGAAGGCTTTATAACTGCTGTCTCCCACAAAATACCACGAATCTAACTTTAACATCTCCCAATCTTATGAAACATGAAAACAAATATTTTAATTTCATCTTCATGTGCGAAGAATCATGGTGTATTTGCCTAAAACAAAATAGTGTACCTGACAATTAGAAAATCATAACTTAGTAGAGAAAAATTTCAAGTTTTTTGTTTCTCCACATTATACATTTTTCTTTTGCCACAATTTGGACATATGGGGAAAAAATAGGAGGAGAATAATTTTTTTTAGATTAAACAAGAAGGATGACGAGAACATTTGCTGGACGTTTAGTGGAAGTAGTAGTAGTAGTAGTAGTAGTAGTAGTAGTAGTAGTAGTAGTAGTAGTAGTAGTAGTAGTAGTAGTAGTAGTAGTAGTAGTAGTAGTAGTAGTAGTAGCAGTAGTAGTAGTAGTAGTAGTAGTAGTAGTAGTAGTAGTAGTAGTAGTAGTAGTAGTAGTAGTAGTAGTAGTAGTAGTAGTAGTAGTAGTAGTAGTAGTAGTAGTAGTAGTAGATAGAGTGAGAGAAAGAGAAAACCTTGCATACAAACCACAGTACTATATGCTAACACCTATCCTAGTTGAGCACCCCAACAACCCCTCTGACACACACTTAAACTAACCCTGTGTTCCGTGTGTCTGCAGTGGAGGTGTACAGCGGCCGGGACAACACCCTCACCATCAGAAGAAAGTATGGCACACTGTATAAATGTAACTTCAATCTCGCCCTGTACCCGTTCGACGCCCAGCAGTGTGAAATGCACTTCAGGATCACCTCGGAGCTCAAGTCTTTCCTCATCTTTGATCCTAACAACTCGACCGTCCAGTACCTCTCCAACCCATTCCTTATTGAGTACGAGGTTAGTACTATCTAACTCATGATGCTGATAAAATTGATTAACTTCTGTTTCTGATAGTAATACGAATACTAATGCATGCGTGACTGTGTGTGTCTGTGTGTGTGTCTCTCTCTCTGTGTGTGTGTGTGTGTGTGTGTGTGTGTGTGTGTGTGTGTGTGTGTGTGTGTGTGTGTGTGTGTGTGTGTGTGTGTGTGTCTACAGGTGGGGGATGTGAATCTGGTGCATGATAACAGTGGACAGTTCAGCGAGGCACGGGTGTTGGTTCCCCTGACACGCCGCTACGGGTACGCCATCCTCACCATCTATACCCCGACCCTCGTCCTCCTTGTCGTCAGCTACACCACACTCTTCTTCAGGACGGCCATCTTCGACGTGCGCATGATGTCCGCCCTCACAGTGCAGCTGGTCATCGCCACACTCTTTTCACAGGTGTAGTCACGCTTTCCGATCACTGACACGCTTGAAAATGTTCATATCTAACTTACACACAGCGACTTTTAAACATTCTACGAAAACTATAACTGCGCGAACTTTTCTTTTGTTTTCCAGGTGTCTGCGTCACTTCCTAAAACGTCCTACTTCAAAATGGTGGATATTTGGCTCATATTTTGCATCGGCATCACCTTCCTCGTTATCATTTTCCACGCCTTCGTCGACAGTGTAGCATATGGGGATGACCAATCTGTTGCCCCCGTCACCAAGCTGTGGTACGTCCGCCCCGTAAACTCACCAAAGACAATGCAGCCGCACAAACCCAAGATCAATGCTCGAAACCTCGTCCTCTTCACTAAAATCACGACGCCTCTTGTTTTCTTTATATTTAACATCGGCTACTGGGGTTACATCTTCTCCAATTAGACACTCGAGTACTGCATAATCCAAGTTACGTCTCTTTCAATGCTATAGTTGACTCTACTTTACAGTTAAAGGAAAGTAAATATTGAAAATTCGAGATTTATTTAAGAGTGTATATTGTAAAGGACACAATTTCTTAATATCTATATATTTTCTATGAAGTGTTTTGATAACCTAACGTACAGTTCTTTTTTGGTACAGCGCTGAGCTTCAAACTTTTGGTTGACATGCAATCCACATATTATATTTCTTAAGTGTTCAAACAATAATCAAGGATAGAACTTTAGACCAACATAGTCAGTATGGTTAATGTAATTCAAAGTTTGTAGCTCTCTCTCTCTCTCTTTCTCTTTCTCTTTCTCTTTCTCTCTCTCTCTCTCTCTCTCTCTCTCTCTCTCTCTCTCTCTCTCTCTCTCTCTCTCTCTCTCTCTCTCTCTCTCTCTCTCTCTCTCTCTCTCTCTCTCTCTCTCTCTCTCTCTCTCTCTCTCTCTCTCTCTCTCTCATTGCCTGCGTTTAAGGTAATAACAAAGAAACCCTACACACCTTCTACAACATAGCGCAGTTTCACTTGGTATCAACTAACCAGCAAACTTTCAACACGCCCGTCAGTCACCACCCTCACTTGAAGGCAATGTTAACTATACTACCAACACTCCCATGTATGTCCTGTTCCTGTTCCTGTTCATTTCTCGCATAGGCTGCTCTGATGCGTTTTCAGAAAGATCAATTACCAATTTCCTTGTTGCGGGAGGTTTCCAGAGTGGTTATTAGATAAAGTTGTCCATGTAAAGGTTCTCTACAAATGCATTAACGGCACATGTCTCAGTCAAGAAGAGGAATCGGCTTTTTTCGGATGATGTGACTTTTCCCTTTATGTTTTATTGAACCGATCAAGGTAAATGCTTCTGTGCGACTGATGTCAAACAAATCTGAGTATATAGATAACATCTGAACTTCTCTCTGTACATGCAACTGAAGTGATGTGGAGGCTACTACGTATATATATATATATATATATATATATATATATATATATATATATCTCATGGTGTGATATTTTGTTATCTTGTCCTTCGTTCTTGTATTACTCAGGT
>JAPQNM010000002.1:7542653-7560153 GCA_029783475.1 Metacarcinus magister
AGTACGCCATAAACTTTCAAGAACTCTCACTGGGCATTTTGAATCAGTGCTTTGAAAAAAGTATTCAATAAACATAATTGAGTGAATGGTGGAATTATGTTAAATTTGAGTATAGAGTATGAAAAAGAGCAGATATAAGGGAGTACACAAAACAATGCAAAATCACAACCCCAGTGTGAAGCATCAAGAGCCTCAGTCTCCTCCCTACACCAGGCTGACACCTTGAACACATGAACAAAGAAGGCACTGTCTTTGTCACATTACCTGTCTGTCTCCACAGTATGTAACATTATACCTTAACACTATTGTGATGCAAGATTCTCACAAGGTGAAAGTTATCAATATATTTAAGCTTTGTTGGAGAGACAATTACTATCTTTCAATACAATACTTTTGATTTTTTTTCATATACACTTTAAAAAGGTACAAACAAGGCATTATATTTATCTTCACCTTCATATTTAGGCCAATCCTCATTTATATGAATGAGTAAAAAATATGGTAAATTAATGTATTTATATATATATATATATATATATATATATATATATATATATATATATATATATATATATATATATATATATATTCTACATGAAACATAGAGTTAACCATATCTGCAGGAACACCGTCACAGCTACTTGTATTTCGTGCATGATTTTATCTGGTGAAAGGTTTTTACAAGTCACTCTGGCCCGGACCTGGAACTGAAAGGAAAAATAAAAAAATATAGTATATTTTTCATCTAACTGTTGTTCATAATATAAACTTAAGTAATGACAAAAAACAAGTAAACATAACCCATTCTGATTTTCTGAGCATGCAGCTACTGTCATATTGCACTAAGTAGTTGCAAAATCATCTCCCAACAAACATCACTGTACACCCAGAAGCATGCTAATTTTATGAACACCAGGAATTATACTTGTCTATATTACTGATATACTTACCAAAGCAACATCCTCAACACCACAAGCAAGCCAAATGGGAAGACAACACTAGGATGAATCAGCGAGTGAGGGAGGTGGTAGGAGCAGGAAGGGTGGTGCTGGGGCTACAGGGGTCAAGGGGTTTGCAGTGTCTCCATGATGAGAGTTTGGTACATACATGAACTGCTTTTTGGATATGGAAAACTAAACACAGAAACAGAGAACATGATTTTCAAAGAAAATTATTGATCTAATTCTTGGTATGAAGGTAAACAAACAATACAAAGGAAAAGTTGCATTACTCTTTTCATCTATGAATAAAACAAGGTAAATCAGATTCATGTCACACAGGGAAATGTATGTATGTATATATGGCTTTGAACAACTATAAAGCAAAACATCACTTCACTGGTCCTGAAAACTAAAGTAAAAATGGAAGTGACCAACCACACCACTATTCTATCAGCCACATCCTCAAGTCCTTGCATTATGTAGTCCATCTGACCAGTTCATGACAGGTGGCTCAAACATTTTTGCATTTTTTTGTTCAAATTTTTCGGTATACTTGAGAATAAGTGTATTATTTTGTATCCTGATTCCGCCAAGTGAGTGTGGTAAAATTATCAGGAACAAAGTATGTTAGAATTATTACTGATTAATTAGTAATTTATAAGTATTGCAGGTATGTACTATAGATCAAATTATGTAATAAAAATTTATGAAATGTGAGCAACAAAGTTTTCATAAATAAAGAATAATCAAATAGTTTTGATAAAAAACTTAAATACAAAATCAATATCCTTACTCTCTAATTATTTAAGCAAAACAAAACATAATTATTAGGAAGTCAAGTAGAGTAGTTGGAATGGTGTGTGTGTATGTGTTGACAATGGTGAGTGTGTGTGTGTATGTGTTGACATTGATCATCTTAGGAACCAAATTAATTAACCTGTAGTTTTATGCAAACCAAATCTAATACGTTATGGAAATAAGAGCAATATTTCAACATAATATGCTGTAATATCTTTTGGTTATGGGACACATATTGAACAATCTCATATTGATGCACTGTGTGTACTCCGCTAATATCACGAATCAGAATCAACACAAATTTTAGCATAAAGGCAATTTTTTGAAGATTGTCAGGTGGTAATACTGCTCTAAGAAATTAGAATAGGGAGTATATCTCAGCAACTTAATAACCTACAGATTATGTAGAGTCTAATACTAGATGCCACTAATTATGGACATGAAGTCATATATATTGGCTACGTATAGTATATAAAATCATAAAATATATGTATGTATGCATGTATTTAAATATGTTAATGTATGCAAATGCTAAAGCTAGTATTGAAGTATGTATTATACTATATAGCTACTACAATAAGTTTTTTTTAATGTTACCTCATAAACTATTTTTTAATGAATGAAGTATGGAAACATAAACATAAATTGTACTACCTATATTTTAGATAGGTATTCTTATGACAACCAATGTATGTTGATATATCAAAATTAATCTAACAAGGTGATTTATCCTCACTTCCTTGGCTTGATAACTGAAGGATGTGCACCCATATTATCCTGAATAGATCTAAATGTGCGGCCTGGGAGACGTGCCCCTTGGTAAGGCAGTGGCTCATGCTCAT
Source organism: Metacarcinus magister (assembly GCA_029783475.1). Lineage (NCBI taxonomy): Eukaryota > Metazoa > Arthropoda > Malacostraca > Decapoda > Cancridae > Metacarcinus > Metacarcinus magister. Next base: position 7,545,235 of record JAPQNM010000002.1, read on the forward strand.
ACTCTGGAGCATTGTGAACTTGTGCATCCTCATAGAAAGTCTCCTCTGGCTTCTCTTGTTGATGATATTGATTCTGCAGGAACCTAAAAGATGGTGAAGGCAGCTTTGATCCTCGATACCCAAAGTTATGCACATCCTCAGTTTGGTGTTGGTGGACTTCCTCATGTTGGTCATCCACTGGAGTGTCATACTGGTCTTGGAGGTGGCGGAACACTTTTCCAGGTGCAGCTTTTGGTTTCTTCATTGTGCCCATGTTCTCAAACTGGGAAGTAAGTTCGTTCAGTACAATATTTTTGTGTGCAGCTGTTCTGGACATTCCATTAGAACAATAGTCATCAGGTTCTTCACAGGAATTTGATTTATCTGATTCAAAACCACTGGTTTGAAAAGACTTTACAACTCTTGGGGGAATTGCTTTGACCTCAAAATGTGGTGGCTGTACATTAGAGTTTCCTTGAGGTTTCACTTCATGATTATCAGCTGGTGAGTCTGGATACTCTGTCTGCAGGTGTCGGAACACACGTGAAGGAATGTGTCCTCCTTCATAACGTCTTTCAGTTCCTTCCTGACTGTTTTGGGAGCTAGATGATTCCTGCCTCACAATTTTCATGAGCCTTGGACATTCTTGATCAGGATTTTGACCATTTGATTCAGTTGACTTAACTACAGTTGGTGTTGTGTGTGAAGAGAAAAATTTTGGTGCGTGACTATTTTTCCAAGTTGGAGAGGAAATACTCTGAGAAAATGGAGATGTTGGTTCCTTAGTATGACTAAGAGCTGAATTGACAACATGTTCCCGCTTTGATTTATTGATAGTGACTTTGGGAGCAACATTTCTGTATACTTTACTATCATCAGTGGTAGTGTAAGAAGGGGACACTTTGGAGGAAGAGAAAATCCCACTGTCAGAGGAACTGTCATTTGTTGTGGTGAGAGTAGAGGATGGGGAAAGGGATGGTGGGGAGCTCTGAGTGTAGGTTTTCCAGGCAGGAGAGGGGATCTGACTGCCTGCATGCTGTGTGTCGCTGTCAGGTGGGTGGGAGGCCTCTGACCCATTGGCAGGAACTCCGTTGTCTGATGCTAGAAACAAAGAACATGCAAGAAATAGCTGGTAAAGCAAACTGCAGGCATAAATATGGTAGGAATTTTGTTGCAGCAAGCCATTCTGTTGTAAGAAAACATTAGCAACAAACTCTATTAAAACCCACTGAAAATGGACAGGATCAAATTCACTGGAAATTGTCAATGTTGAGTTTTGTGAGGTATTGGTGTCACAAGGCAGGAGCTGTGTGCACGACAAGGACTGAATCTCCTCTGCTGGCATGGACACTGAGACCTTGTCATTCTGGACAGGTGAGGGTTTTATTGGGTGGTTTTCAAAATGTTTAAATTGAGTGTGCTTTCATATTGCATATCACTTCATCATATGAAACACAGTTTACTAAACGGATGAGAAAATATTCATGCAGAACTTTTGTGCCAATATACAAACTTTCATTAATAAAAATAAATTTTACCATAATATATCAAAATGTTTGAATGTTTTGATTATTAAGTAATCTTTACTATTATTATTATTATTATTAATATTATTATTATTATTATTATTATTATTATTATTATTGTTATTGTTGTTATTATTATTATTATTATTATTATTATTATTATTATTATTATTATTATTATTATTATTATTAACTAAAAATTACAATATAAAAAACGCAACCCTTATATAGGGCATGATATTTTACATATTTGATTTATTTATTAACTTGAATATTGGCTGTGGCAACTATTGAATTATTAATACAAAATATTTTATTTTTCATATGCAATATGAAAGCTCATCAGGTGTAAAAAGTCAAACCTTAAGTGTGTTATTGACATCATGTTGCAAAAGGCAAAACCAGCAGATAAGCTACAGATGTGTGGTGGTACGAGAAGGCTGCCTTGGCCTGGCATTTGCCTGTTACCTTAGAATCTCTTAAATTTAAAAAAAATGTTGATGATTCAAAACTAGTTATATTTACTATAACAGCTAAACTATATCTATTTTCACAATCAAAGAAAAACTTCTATAGAATCAAACAATATAAACCCTAATCCTACAGGGATCACCATCAGTCATGCAGTACCACATTTCTCCAAATGGTTTCAAATATAATTTAAATATAATATATATTTCAAGGAAATATCTACTTTGTTTCAATAATTTAATGATGAATTTTAGCTTGGAGAGCATTACTGGATCATTCTTTTGAAAAGAAGGACCTTTTGATATATACATTATTGTCCAGTATTGGGAAAAAACACTGTAAAATTAACAAAAGCCTACAAAATATCAACCCAAAGCTATTTTTCTAAAATATAGGTTTCTGAGAAGGCAAAGCAGTAATAAAGAAGCCAATTATGTATATTAACCAAAACATTTACCCTCATCTCCCAATGAAAAAGCTGCCAAAGAGATGCAGTGAGCCCTAAGCACCAGTAAGTGGCTAATGGGACCAAGCAAGTAGAGCAAGAAAACTTTTAACTATAAGTCACAATCTCAAGAATCTAGTTCATCTCCCTTTTTAAGTGTTTACAATAATTTGTGACATTAACCCTAATCCTAAAAGGTTTTAATCAAGGTAAATACATATTTGTTCTTTCACATACAATGCATTCAGTTGAGTCTCTTGAATGTGAAATATTCAAGGAAAATAGTAATTAAGAGAAATACAGTCTAAATTTGGAATTTGTTATATCTGTATTTTCTAATATTGAAAATCTTCCACAGCCATCCCCTACTTGCTTTTCATTGGTTAATTCAGTTGGTTCACTCTACACTTCATTTGATGCAAATATCAGTACACATCCCTTTAAAAAAAAAAAAAAAAAACTTAAAGGCCCCAAGAATCAAAACACCACATGTTCCCTCTCTAACTGTGTTTCCAGAATACTTCTGCACCAAAAGTAAAACCTTTATTACCCGTTTTAATGTTTCACCATTTAAAACTATGTCAAAACTTTCATCTCTGCTATACCCTTTTAGATGATATTGCTGTGTTCAGCAGATCTTCCCTAACATTTTCAACTGAAACCATATCATCTATAAATAATAACTGATCTCCCATATTGTGTTACTATTCTATACATGCTCTCTAGCACATAACATTTCTCAAAACTTCACTCCATAAATACATATGGAAAATATGTATTGAGTTTCATGATTTCATACAAAACTCTTCCAAGATATATGAACTCTTTCATATCATCTTCTCACTATCTAACTTTACGCTACACTGCTCTTCACTATCTTCATATATACTACTATGAATGGCCTTTAAATAATTTTATTTGATTTACTATTATTCAGAGAACCTTTTATCAACACTGAATGAGCTTTACAAAAACTAAACAATTTAGATAGAACATTGAGCATTTTCCTTAATGCAAGAGATGCTAGACTTCCCATTCAAGAGACTTCACTGGAAAAAAGATCAATAAAAACTGACAATGCTGAATGATATTGGCAGATTGTCAATGCTATGTTGGTGTGAAAAAAGAAAATGAATGTCTGCTCAGAAAAAAAAGTGCTCTCCTGATCATTCAACTGATGAATGAAATAGAATGAGTCTTGAGACTGCTAGAAGTCATGATTTGATTCTGCCTTACCATCATCTGTAGACGTCAAAGCCTGCAACATCTTGAAGGATCGGGAGGGGATGCTTCCCCCCATGTACTTTTTGGGCTCAGGTGGAGCATCCTCAGATGGAGCAGAGCTGGTCACAGAACCTGCATAACATGCCAATAGATTAGGAGTGTGCGCCTCCCAATAAGAAACGAGGCGTCACTTAAAAAATCTAATCCGTGCTACTAATGGGCGGAGGCCGACCATCTAAGGCTTCCATTAAGCCTACCAGCACTATAATTAAAGGATGACATTTGAATATCTACAGTTTCCATGCATACATGCACACACCTTTGCATTATACACATTCATAATCACGCTGCAGCAACTTGTCTTAGATGGTACAAAAAAAATTCTATTGTATTTACTGAGTTAGTTATCAATATTACACCTACACTACCAGAGGTCTTCAGCATTTCAACAGCTATGCCAGATCTTCTGGCATCTTACTGTTCTTCATTTTACAAATAAGTTTCTTTACAATATAACTTTCTCTCACCAACAGTGGATACTGAACTGAAGCTACTGGGTATAGGTTGTTCCCATCACAAATAAGCTGCTCGTTCATAAAATAACAGTAGTGCTCCCCAAGGGCTGTGCACACCAAATGTTATCAAAGGAGCTGAAGATTTACAAATATGGCACCATTTCCTAAGGAAATTATTGACATACTTTAAAAAAAAAAAGGCCCTTTGGGTGTTTGAGGCTTTAATAGGGATGCTCAAGCCCCTTGTGCACATATCTGATACTCCCTTTCTATGTGCCATCCATCACTACATTCCTATGATCATTCCTTACACACTGCTTTTCCAGTATGTAACTAATGTTGTTTGAAATTCGTCCATTGTAAAAATCTCCCAATTACTAAATGGGTGTGAAACTGGTTAACTAAGTACTTCTGTCTCATTTTTTGTTTTATGTACCAATACAAAACATCACTACTGATAATTTACGGTAATGGCCTAAAGAGTTCTTTATTCCTTTAATGTAACTTCTGCTTAAGCATGACTTCAAATAACAATATATTAGAAGTGTAATGGCAGTAATTTCATTCAATATAAATAATATTCCCCATCCAGGATGTACCATCACTAGTGGTAGTGTAGTCTAGTCTAGTATAGTATAGTATAGCAGTCTAGTCTAGTATAGTATAGTATCCGCCTCTATTTTCATTCTTTACTATAAAATGTCCTTGGCCATGTTTTCTACAAGGTCATGGTGTTCCCTTCTATCTGTTTTTCCTGCCGGCATGTTACCGGAGGGAGAGGAGGGTGGGAGAGAGCCTTGTTCTGTTCTATCCTGTTCTCAAACTCTTAGTGCCGTTGTAGTAGTATGTAGTGTAGCAGATACCCTAGTTATAGACCAGTAGGTCTTCTGGTGTCTGTTCTTCTCATGTATTCTCATGTAACATGTATTTTTCATGTTATTCATGGTAACTTATATTTCATTCTCATCATTATCAAATTAAGCAAAAATATTATATAATTATGAAGCCTCTGTGCTAACACTGAATGTATTGGAGTGCTTATATATCCATATTACTAAAAAAAAATATGTAAAAACAAAGTGATATGATTTGCAAGTCAAAGAGTGGTGTGAATAACTTGAAAAACCTTTCCAATTTGATAACCACCTTGCTGTTGGTAGAGTGTAGGTGGCTGGTAGTGAGTGGAGGGTTGATACTGAGCTGGCTGCTGCTGAGGACTTGGCTTCTGTTGTTGAACTAAGTTGGGAATGTGGACAGGTCCCTGCGGCTCTGTTGAAGGTCAGATAATGAGTCACAGTGGATTAGGATGTGTAAAAATTGTTCAGTAGCTGTCAGCTCCATCTAAATGAAGGGTAATGCCTGATACATTAATGATAATGTCCATAAGGTAATTAAGTAAACATTGATGCCAGTCAGCATGGTGTAATCAATTAATGGACAGAGAGGAGACAGATACCATCAACAAATGGGCTGACCAGCTCCTGGGACGCATGACCATAGTGGACTGGAAAAAAATATTTTACTGTTGATGCTCATGATCAAAACTGTTTTTAGTATGCAGTGCTACATATTTTTGTCACTCTGAAAATAAAGTTTCAACAAATTTCTACCAGAAAAATTGATCCACAGCTATATTACTACTAATATACTACTACAGTACATACTACTGTACTACTATGTACTGTACACTGGTCATATAACCATAATTTATGTTACTATGTTCTATAAGGTTTTGTTATATATGTTATATATATATATATATATATATATATATATATATATATATATATATATATATATATATATATATATATGTATATATTATACACAGGTTAATGCAGTAATTAAGAATTTTGTTAGTTTTAGCAACTGAAAAAATTACCTTTGCTGTTTCAGTATTACATATGTTCTTACTGTCTACTACTGATGTTAGAAAGTCATGCAGGGTACATATTTAATATCCTAACTCTTATAGAAAGGAAGTTACAAAAGACAAGGTCACATACAGCTTTAAAAGGTGGGGACAGATATTTGGTGGAACCATTTGATACAACAGACAACATTGGAATGACAATAATGTTACTAATTCGTTTTTCCGATTATCTGAAGTAATATTTATTTATTTGTTTATCCAATACTTATTTAACACTCTAAATATAAATTCTATTTGTATCTGTGATGAATATTAAGTTTTGATACTTCTGATAAACTTTCACCAATATTCGGAAATGAAGCTGCAGAAACTAGCAAGATAATGTAGAATTTTTAATAGTTTAAAATATTCTCCAACCAACTTGCCCTGAAGTATATTTTTCAATGTGTTCCTCATCCTCTTAAGTACAAACATGTCCATAATGAATCTGACAAAGGGTTATTCACTTGGGCACGCAAGGTTGACACGCACAATGAAGGAGACATACAGGGACAAAAGAATTCAACCAGAATCCAAGGGAACTAGTTATAACTGAATAGAGCTGTCAGAGGGATCTAAGCATGTAACAAGTCAATTCGAGCCTCATACCAGCTCCATCAGGCAAAGTATCAGTGAGTGTCTGCAGCATACGGAAAAATCTTGACGTTTGTGGCATATCACTTTGCTGTGAGTGCTTATGGTGAGCACTCTTGTGGTGTTCTTGATTCTGCACACTCTTATAGCTCTGCTGCATCTGTTGCTTTGGGCTACTTTGTTGGGTTTCTTCTTGCTGCACAGGAGCATGAGATTGTTGCTTAGTCTGTCGCATATAATTGGAGGTTTCATCATCAGAACCTGAGGGGTGTGTTTGAGTACAAAGTTAAAGAATGAGAGAAGTGTCATTAAGAAGTTACTTGTGAAACAGCTTAATCAAAAGAAAAAGAAATTTAGTGACAGGAAAGCAAGGAAAAGGATCTCCCAAAAGTGTTGTTAGTCAGAGAGATGAAAGTGTCAAGGAATGGTGGATCTGAGCATGCATGAATTTGAGTTACAACACCAACTAGGCTTCTCCAAAGCAGCTTATGAGGTGATTGCATGTTAAGTGACATCATCATTGATGACACTGATGATATGAATGTAAAAATAAAATACATAACATGTGAAAAATAATAACATTCAATGGAAGTACTCAAAACATAATCAGTATGTATAGAGTATACAGTGTATCAATACAACTAAACTGCAATAGTCTTCAATAAAATGTTTCCTCTTTCGAACAATCATACCTTCAGCGATATTCTCAATGTAGATAAATATTTGCAAAATTTATGCATTTGCAGTGTGTGTGTGTGTGTTCATTATCACCATCCCCACCACCACGTGCAACCCAAGTACCTGCATGCATCCTCATTCACTTCCCACCACCATGAACAGACTCATTCCTACCACAACTCTGAGTGACCACCACAGTCCTCTGCGGGAAGTAGCCCCCTCGGCTGCGGGCCTCATCACTGTCCGTAGACACTTGCACTATGGCAGCAAGACACCAAGAGTAGTATTATTGCATGGGAATTCCTCTCATGGTTGGAGAACTGAGATATTAATTATAAGATGCACATGCCCCAATGTTGCATGTTATACTGCACAGTATCTCAATACAATTAAGCTATTGCTATACATTGGTATTGCAGATCTCATTATATTTACAGTGTGTGGCTCACCTTGATTTCTAAAAATGCTTGACAACTCATTGCCACCAGAGCCATTAGTCTTAAATCCTCCCATTTTTGGAGTAATTTTGACATCCTGCTGAATGGGAATCACCCTAAAACCACAATTCTGCTGCTGCTCTGAGTTGTTCTTGAGCTGACTGATGGGGTTGCCAGCACTACTGACGGAGCCTCTCTGCCCCATATTAGCAAGGGACACGGGACCCCTCTGGCTATTGTTGGGCTGAGAAATGGAGCCTCTTTGCAGAGTGGCCTTATTTCCACTGTTCATCTGTGATCCTCGTGTGTGGGTGGAGGGACTGCCTGATCCAAGGGGAACCTCTACTTTCATTGGTGTACCATTAGAGGGAACATCTGTAAAGGTGTCAGCTTCTAAAAACATCTACATACAATTTTCTCTGGAAGCATTTCGATCCAGTGATTTGCTTGTAATGATCCAATCATTGAGATAAAACTTTGTAGATGAATACTATTTATTTGGTTGTTCTGCTGCACTAGTTTGCCTTTGATTGGACTTTTATTGCTTATCCTAAATATAATTTGTTGATATTTTCCTGTGGTCATTATGATACTCTCTATAGGCCATGATATATGATGCAGATCAATTCATACATTTTACACACATAATTCATCACCATGTCCAGTTCTAAAATGTACGCATTGCATGAATTTTGTAAGATTAGTGCAAGGTGCAAGATATAGCATACAGGAACTTAACATGTGTGCGAGTATACTATCTTGAACTTCTTTTGTAATTATTGCATCAAAGCTGTAACACAAAATTTTCTGCAGAACATTCTTTTTGGTGTTCAATGAAATATTGTTGTGAACTTAACATTAAGCTTCTGCTCCTTCAATTAACGAGCCTCACCTGATATTTCTTTTCCTTCAAGGTGTGCATATGAGTCATCATGATTGATTATGCTCTGATTCAAAAGTTAAATGAAAGCAATGAGAATAAATTACTTCACTGAGAAAATAGTTTCAAAAGGAACATCTCACTGGTTCTGGTAATAAGTGCAACGCCTGAGCTTCCCTTCACTTCAGACCTGTGCATACACTGAGTTACAGCACACATTAGGCAGGTCTCCAGCAAGCCACTCAAGTGAAGAAAGGTATAAAAGGGGAGTTAACAATCAATCAGTAGATCAATCAATTAATAATCTTAGACAAAAAAAAAAAAAAAAATAATAATATCAACAAATAGAAACAAAAACAATGTTACAATAATAATAATAATATGAAATAATGTAATGCATTGTTTTGAAACATACGGAGCCGCAGGGAATGGAACACTGAGGGATCACTCAAAGTACACGACTTTCTATCAATCGACCCATTGTGATCACCATGGTTTAAGTGGCTTCAGCGTTGCCAACCACTGTAATGCCTCAGATTAAAAAAAATCTTATTATTGAAAATTTGTTCTAAAAGGTAGACATGCGAGAGAACAGTCGGGAATCGAACCCCAAACAGACCACTCATTACTCAGAGTAAAAGATATCTTACCAATCCACCTATAATCACTCGAGAAGACTTTGATCAATATTGACTGCCGAACTATTTTGATAATATTAATAGTAATGATAATAATAATAATAATAATAATAATAATAATAATAATAATAGTAATAATAATAATAATAGTAATAAAAATAATAATAATAATAATAATAATAATAATAACAATAACAATAATAATAGTAATGCTAATAATGCTAATAATGCTAATAATAATAATAATAATAATAATAATAATAACAATAGTAATAATAATAATAATAATAAAAATAATGATAATAATAATAATGATACTACTACTAATAATAATTCAAGGCAATGAGGCTCCCTAAACAAATTAGACATCCGCACTACAGTCATGCTGCTCTTTCACACCTGTCATCCCCCATACCTACTTAGTATCAGTGAACGCCATATCTTAAAAGTTTTTCTTTTTTTAAACTAATAATTTCAATAAACATGTCCAATATCCGCAGTCTATGTGCTGTTACTCAGCATAATTTCTGCCTCTAACCGAAATCATTTAGAAGCATTTTCCCTCCATTAATGGCACTATCTATGTTCCTATATTGCAGAGTGTACATTTGCTTCCCTAAGAACAAGGATGTTATGAAAGTCTTTTATTCCCGTCATGAAAGAATCAGATACGGTGATACTGATGCTACTTATTATATGTATTCATCGATCGTTTATATGTATCATCTTAATGCACTCCTGTGTGTTGCATGATGTATTGTAATGATAGCACACATATCATTCTATTACCTGTCCCATCCTGGCTGAGAACATTCTGCAGGACGCGGAAGGAGCGGGACTGCACAGGGGCCATCAGGTCCCCTTGGTCGCCACCGTTTTGATTTGGAGAGCTGCGGGAAAGACAAAGAGTCATGGCAGGGTCCAGCAAGGTAATGCCTTAGTTACCTGGTGCTCAAGGTGAGTGACGAGAGAGTAGTGGTAGTGGCATCACGATGTGTAGTGGGTTTGTAAGTGGTGGACAGACTAGTGTACTGTATCTGGTAACTACAAGACGGTACTGTAAGTATTACATATGCAATGGCAGGGTACAAACATCAGGTTTTGCAGATTTACAAAACAATATGAAGTGCAATATCTTCCCTGTACCCTAGAAATTATATTATTTTTCAGCATATATAGTTTTTTTTACTATATCAATACAACTACATAGACAGTATGACATGTTTCAAAATAAACTGTAATCTGAAGAAAAAAAACCACTAATTGTTTTATATGTATAAGTGTCTAAAATAGAAGGGAAATAAAGAAACAGGTTAGTGCAATTTCAATAAAACACTTTGAAACAAGTCATTGTGGAATTATGTTAAGATGTAGTAATTAGACAAGAAAATTGATATACACACACATTCACACACACACACACATATATATATATATATATATATATATATATATATATATATATATATATATATATATATATATATATATATATATATATATATATATATTTATTTTTAACTGCTGAAATTTAACATCGTAGTTCTACCATTATGGTTTTATACTATTATTATTATTATTATTATAAGGGAGTAAGTAGCAATATCAAAGTTATTTCAGCAAAACCACCTCTGATGGGAGAATTGAAAAATCCAAATAATGGACAGTCCTGAAGACTCACTCGTCGCCAGCTGAGGTAGCAACTCTGGGTGTCCGCACGAGCCTGTGTTCATCCACAGCTTAAAGCAAAGACCATCAGGGTGGTTTTACTGTGTTACATAACAAAATAGTAGAAACATGACAACATCAAACACTACAGGATGTAAACAAGGTGTAAGGGTACCACATGGTCACACAAGGGTCCCAGCACACCCACGCATCGTGTCTCACAGTCCTCATGGGTGGCACGGGGCGTGCTATTTGTCAGCATCACAACACACTGCTACTGAACTAATAGGCAAGGTGAGGAGAGCTCTCCCCTCCCCCGCACACACACATAAACACACACACATAAAAACAGTGCAGCCTATTGCAACACAGTACCTAAATAAAGCTGTCCGTGGTGTTATAGAGTCCGACATTTTTTTCTGAATGAATCTTGGGAACACGCTGCAACAAAGGGACAAAACCCTATTATGCTCTAAGGCCACCAAGGGGCATTCACGGGACACATTAGGTTAGTGAGTGCATATAAAAACTGCCCCTTGGTAAAACTCATAATTAGATATAATAAACAAATTCATAGGAAGCTTATTAGGCACTATTCTATCAAATTCGTTATATAAAGAAAATTCGGTCACAAAACTAAAATGCTGCTGAAAACAATGTGCATTTGATTGTCACACTTTCAAACACTTGTTGGTTGAGTGCAATGTTTTTTTTCATTAATTTGTTGCAAATTTAACATAAGGTAAAAAATTTATTAACTAAGAAAATAAACATAAATATTATATCACTCTTGGATTACTGGGCAGCCACAAATAAGGATGGGTAGGAGGGTCCTGACGGAGGCCCTGAGGTGGGCTGGGAGCCAGGAGGAGGAAAAAACTTACTTTTGTATGCCTGAGTTGAGCTGTTCTAGGCTTTGTTGCATCTGGTGGAGGGCGTCTAAGGCACTGTTATTGGAATACAGTCCAGCCGGGGAGTTGTAGGGAAGGAATGCACCATTTGCACCTCCACTCAGGGGTGAGGAAGGAAACTGAGGTGAAAATGGTGTTCCAGGAGTATTTGTCCAAAGTGGCTGCTGCTGTTGAGGTTGCTGCCACTCCTGTGGCTGTTGGAAAGCTTGCTGTGATGGTTGGAAGGTTGGCAGAGACTGGTAGGCTGATTGTGGCTGAAACGTTTGCTGGGGTTGGTAGGTTGGCTGAGGCTGGAAGGATTGCTGAGTTTGGTAAGCTGGCTGTTGTTGCATGGTAGGCTGTAATTGCTGGTAGGTTGGCTCAGACTGCTGCCGCATTATACCAATGGGAACAAAGGGCTCCTGTTGGGCTGGATACGAGTGCGATGAGTTTTGTGTCGAGTCATACGACGGTGTGTCTTGCTCAATCATGATGGGAATGATGCGCTCTCTTGTCTGAAGCTGTTGTTGTTGCTGTTGCTGTTGTAGTTGTTGTTGTTGTTGTTGTTGATGCTGCTGCTGCTGCTGCTGCCGCTGTATATGGACAGGGATGGCTTGGCTCTGATTTGGACGCTGAACATGAATGGGAATCGTGCGGGTCCGTTGTTGGGGTGGCTGGGTTTGCTGTAGTCTAGGTGATTGTGGCTGCTGCTGCTGGGATGGAGGATGTGACCATTGTTTCTGTATCCCTGGGTGCTGGTACACATCAGGTTGATTTATAACTGTGGCCTGAGAGAGGGGCTGTGAAGGAGTTGACTCCGGTCCTGAAGATTTCTGTCGTATGATGCGGTTCAATTGGTTCAGGTGTCTCTGTTGTGCATTTGGAGGAGGTGACACAATAAAGGGAGGAGGAGATGGGCCTTGCTTAGGGGGACACATCCAGGGTAATGGTGTTCGGTCGAGGTCTGAGCTGGAGCTGGCGTGGGAACTTTTGTCACTAAATAGGGAAAGGGGAGACTCACTACTGGTGGAGGAGGCACTGATGGACCCAAGTTGAGCATTGGGAGGAGACACGTGTGGTGAGTAGGGTTTGGTGGGCAGAGAAGATTGTCGGACCAATTTCGTTCCCTTCATGGTCGCTGGTGGTGAAATTGGAGATGAGCTTGGGGGAGGAGAGGCCATGCGAACAGGGATGTGTCGTGCAACAGGCTGAGCAGGCTCTGGCTCAGTAGGTGCTGGGGACCGCCACGGTGTTTGGTTTGCTAGGGTAGCCTGTTGCTGTTGATGTTGCTGTTGTTGTTTGATTGGCGGCTGACTCACCGTTACAGGCTGTTGGATTGGGATATGAGTAACACGAGGAGGCTCTGGCTGAGAGATTTGCCTTGCAGGAGCTTCTTTCTCCAGAACGGATGTTACTGGGACGTTCCTTGTGATAGGTTTTTGAGCAACTGTTTGTATCACAGGTGAACTAATTTGTTCCTTTGCTTCTTCTTCTCGAGCAGAAGAAATCATAGATAGCAATGGAGACAAAATGGTCTGAGGAGACTGAGCAGCCGGCTGAGGGGACTGTTCTGTTGCTGGCATGGCAGGCATACCTGTAGCTGCTGCTCTACGCCATGGCACTGATTCGTTCACTAGAGCTTCTGTCACAGCAGGTGGAGAGGAAGGTTGTGGTAGCTCCATCTGTCTGGCAGGAGGAGAGTCGAACACATAGGGGTGCTGTTTGTCGTTGAGTGACTCTACTGATGCCCTGCTTACTGGAGAAGAATTTTTGGCTGGCGATGGTCGAATTGGAGAACTATCCTTTATTGATGTATCATCAGTAAGTAGAGCTTTTTCAACAGGTAACGATTCCCGGCTGGATGTCTGACTGGAAGGTGAAGCTTCTTTCATTATAACAGGTGATTTTTCTCTAGGAGGTGATTGTATAGCAGGTGAAGAATCTTTGGTGGGTTCTTGTTTTGCAGGCAAAGGATCTTTAAAGGAAACTTGACTGGCAGGTGAAGAGCCTCTGAAGGAACCTTGGTCACTGGGTGAGGACTCCTTTACAGGTGATGGCATAATGGGTGAAGAAGCTTGTTGTGCAGGTGAAGGTTGCTTAACAGGGGAGGGTTCTTTTACAGGCGAAGGCTCCCTGACAGGCAAAGGCTCTGTAACATCATCATCTTCAACAGGTGAAGCCTCCCTAACAGGTGACGGCTCTTTGAGATCACTGTCCTGAGGTGTCAGTTGGACGATGGTCGCAGGCTCCTTAATGGGAGTCTCTGGTGTAGCAAAGAGCTGATCCTCTGCGAGTGCTTGTCTCGAGAGCGAAGGATCAACATTGAAGCTCGGGTGCTCCTCCCTTTTATCAGGGGACATAACTCTCTCTTTAGGTAAGGGGTCAGCACTTGGGGGATGATATAGCTGAGATAACTCGTCACCAGCAGGCTGTAAATCACCATGAGCTGCTGCCGCAGTCAAGTCTGCCCACGGTTGAGGAGGGGGATCCTGCAGAGCAAGAGGCGATGAAGGCACTACTGGTGACTGCACCACAGGTGTCGTTATGGTGGTAGAAGAGAGAGGAGGCTCCTGAGTGGCGGGAGGAGAAGTAGGCACCCTCACGGCTTGGGGTGGTGGTGGAGGGGGCGGAGAGGACTCATGTTGCTCAGCTTTCGCAGGTGATGGGGTGGAAGGTGTTGCGGAGGGTTGGATGGAGCGCCACGCAGCGGAGCCCGAGGATGGAGGAGGCGGGGCCGCGGGGATGAAGGCTCCCAAGTCACCACTGGCGGGCTGGTGCGCCTGAGTAGGAGGGGAAGTAGGTGGAGAAGCGATGGTGGGCGGAGAGGTGATGGTGGTCTGTGGCGGGGCGGGTGCTGGTAAGGTGAAGCTGCTCTCTGATCCGACTACAAAGGGTGGAGGAGGAGGAGGGGGTCCGCACACATTCCTCTTGGGCTTAGGTGGTTCCCTTGGCTGTGGAGGCGGCTGAGGCCCCATTCTCATGCCCGGGACTGGCAGCACCTGTACTGCTATGCCGTGGCTGGCAGCAGGTGCTGCTCCTGAGGAACTACCTGGGACCTGGGG
>JAPQNM010000002.1:7565153-7570153 GCA_029783475.1 Metacarcinus magister
GTAGTAGTAGTAGTAGTAGTAGTAGTAGTAGTAGTAGTAGTAGTAGTAGTAGTAGTAGTAGTAGTAGTAGTAGTAGTAGTAGTAGTAGTAGTAATAATAATAGCATACGTAACAAGCTGCTTCTCCTGTACTCACTTGTGTTCATGCCGCCGCCTTTCAGCTGGCACTGCTGGCGCCTGAGGGGAGAAGAAGGAAGTGTGAGTCAAGAACACTAATACAACAGAATCAGAGAGAAGGCATGAAGTTTGCATTCACGTCATCATCATCATCATCATAATAATAATAATAATAATAATAATAATGATAATAATAATGATAATAATAAAGATAATAATGATAATAATAATAATGATGATGATAATAATAATAATAATAATATAATAATAATAATAATAATAATAATAATAATAATAATAATAATAATAATAATAATCAGCATCAATTATTACATATGAATTTCTGGCAAAAGGTCTCCCTCCACCATTCTCCATGAGTCACGCCACTGTGCCAACCTCTGCCAAGTCCTCCCTGCACACTTTTTAAACACACCTCTCCACCTCCTCTCCTCTGCCTAGTATTCCTTAGGGTCAAGACAGATGGCCTTTTACTCCATCTATTAATTGCTCTCCTAACCTTCACTTAAGTTTGATGATATAAATATAATAATAATAATAATAATAATAATAATAATAATAATAATAATAATAATAATAATAATGATAATGATGATAATAATGATAATAATAATGATAATAATAATAATAACAATAACAATAATAATAATAACAAAAATTCCATTATACAGCATAATTAACACCGAAACAAATATGCTACCACTACTGAGAACACTGTGAAAAGAAAAAAAAAATTTGAAACAATGAAAATCAACTAAAAAATATGGGTAAAAAATTTTAAGTGGATACGATTTGAGGATTTTTTTTTGCGTCTTCAAAGCAGAACAGGAAATAAAAGAGAACAAAAAGAAGAGAGAGAGAGAGAGAGAGAGAGAGAGAGAGAGAGAGAGAGAGAGAGAGAGAGAGAGAGAGAGAGAGAGAGAGAGAGAGAGAGAGAGAGAGAGAGAGAGAGAGAGAGAGAGAGAGAAAGAGAGAGAGAGAGAGAGAGAGAGAGAGAGAGAGAGAGTAGAGAGAGAGAGAGAGAGAGAGAGAGAGAGAGAGAGAGAGAGAGAGAATAGCTTTCACTTTAATTGTACATAAAGCAACGAATCAAAGTAATTAAATAAAGTAAATAAATGAATAAGCAAGTAAGCAAACAAAAAAAATAGGCGTTACATTATCACACATGGTAGACAAATGTATGAGACTCTTAACTATGAACAATCTCTACGATTTCTTAGAATTTACGTTTACGTTCGTATATCATGAACAGGAGATTGATTAAGGGAATCAAATAATTCTCTAAATATTGATGTGCTTGACGTATCAGAACACATCACAGCATTTCTGAGGCATGACCCCACACCCCCGATTACTGATTTACGTCCCACCTTAGTCGGTTGTCAGGTCGCCTCCAGACTTTGATCTACGCTAAAACTATATACATGTACGAGCTGGACGCTGAGCCTTCTACCTACTGATACGCAGCTCATCCTCCGTGAATCTAGCCATTGTACTGCAGTCTGAATTCAGTTGTATACAAGGTTACTACACATTGTGGCGCTGGCAGTAATATAATTGAAGTCATAAGCATTGTTTGAAATATACGTTTAATTTTCTCAATAAAAAATATGGTTTGTGGTTAAATGTTCTTGGTTTTGCGTTGAGTACGGATAACCCAGCATGACCTGATACTCAGTGCTGTTCCCTGGTTGTTGTACCCTTACTTTGTTATTCAGTTATGCAGCACATCCTCCTCCTCCTCCTCCTCCTCCTCCTCCTCTGAATATATTTTAATGTTATTCGGTGAAAGAGAATGAATGTTTGAAAAAAAATAATAAAGCTAAGGGGAAAAAAGAACAAAAATAAAACAAGACCAACGGAGAGAGGAAACCCCATGACCTTCCTTATATACAAATAAAATATAAATCATCAGATAACCACAGAGGTACAAGAACCAACCCTTCCCCTTGGTCCCTTGGCTTCTTCCTTCATTCCTTACTCCGCAGCCCAACACCACACGATCTTCCTCTCGCCACATAAAAATTCTTGTAGTTGGCGTCTCCGTCTACTGTTACCCGGTGCATCAAGGAGCTAAAAAAAGCGTGAGTTGGCACCTATATATAGCGGCGGTTGAGTGTCGGGCTGAGGTGAGGAAGAGGAGACAAGAGCGTGTTTGTTGCCCGCACTGAGGATGGGAAGAGGAATCCGCGACGCAAAGTGGAACTCTCGAACTGTTAGAGGAGTGTGAAACACCCAACCGAGACTCAACCACGTGGATGGAAAGAGAGAGAGAGAGAGAGAGAGAGAGAGAGAGAGAGAGAGAGAGAGAGAGAGAGAGAGAGAGAGAGAGAGAGAGAGAGAGAGAAACTATTTAGTACAACATTGCAAGCTTTATTTCTCTATTGGTTAGCTGGCCTTGGCCCGCTGCCGCTTATGTATAAAAGTAAGAATCTCCCAAAAGAGTAGGAACCCAGAACTTCAGATACAGCGGCAGAGAAGCCTAAATATCCAGTGAGGCGGAGAATCTCAAGGAGACACACAACACATCCCCAAGACTACCAAACACACTGACACTTCTGGGAATACCTTCAACTGGATTTACTCGGAAAACAGCTCTGCTCGCTTCTAGTCTTTTAACTTACTCAAGGAAGGAAGTCGCACACAAGTAATCCCATCACCAGACACATGAAAACATATTATGAGAGAGCTTAACGTTCGTCGTAAAATAACAGAAATAATATACAGAATTGGCCTTTACACGTAGGAATCAAAGCCTAAGGTAAACATGAGACAGAAAGGAAACACCAGCTGTCCCTACGTTCACATTGGGCCTCATCCACAACACCCTCTAATGGAGTGGAACCTTGTATGGGATTGGTCTGGCCTGCGCACCATGATAACAATGTTCCTTATTTAGAGATTGTTTTGCAGAAAAGCCAGCCAGCTCAATTCCAGTGTGAATACAAGGCATTACACATTAGACAGCGTTCTGTTGGTGTACTCGATGTTGAGCGAGTATCGGCCAGAACGCCACCAGCCCCGTCTGACTCCATGATAAGATTTTTCTATCAAAGACAACAGGAACGAAAATCGGCTACGTCTAGGAACTCGTCAGCAAGCCTCTACACCCTGACCTGCGCCAGCCATAACAAACACCGATCGCATCTTCTAGGGCCAGCCTGTTGTCAACAAGTCTGGACCTCAGCAGAGCACCTCAACATCAACACCCTAATGACACACACATACACCTGCCTTTCCCTCTGTATCAACTTCCTTCAGCTGACGACGATCTGGTTTGCTAGAATTTTGCGATAATTTTTTTAGTTTTTAAAAATGCTTCAAGAGGTTGTGGTCTACAGTGACGTCAGCAACAAGAGAATCGTGAACAAGAGACGATGCATTACTGCTTGGACGATACCTAGTGAGATATTTTTTTCCCTTTTAAATATACAAGAGGCACTGACGGGACTTTCTAAAGGTGTCAATAAGTCTTTTGAGGCCACCATGTTTCTGTGTGTGTATGCGTGTGTGTGTGAGAGATAGATAGATAGATAGAGAGATAGATAGATAGAGAGAGAGAGAGACGAGAGAGAGAGAGAGAGAGAGAGAGAGAGAGAGAGAGAGAGAGAGAGAGAGAGAGAGAGAGAGAGAGAGAGAGAACTAAATCAGCAACTCGTCCAAATAAAGTTGTCTTCCTTTCCCTCCCACAGAAGAGTAAAAACACAGACGGAAGCTGCACCACCGCCTCCAAAAATACCCCCAAACCAGGAAAAACAAAAACAAATGCAACACAACAAACAAGACTCATTCAAGGCCAAAGGGACAACCTAAACAAAGTGACGCTTCCCTAAAACTTCCTCTGTTCTTTCCTCCATCCCTCTTCACCTTCCTCTTGTCTTCGTCTCTGCCTGTCTCTACTTCGCCCCTTAAGCACTTCTAGCTGACTATCGAGACACCTTAAGATAAACACACACACACACACACACACACACACACACACACACACACACACACACACACACACACACACACACACTTGTCGCGCCGAGTGGGTGGTGCTCTAGGGGAAAAAGCACTCTCCTCCCCCTCGTACCCTGGGTGTCACGTCCTACCCCTTGTGTGTCCTTGTTAGCCCTTCAACAACCACCGCCTCCACCTTCCTTCTTCCTCATCAGCCTCTCGCTTCGTCGTTCTTCACCCTCAGAAAAGCATTAGTGATTCTTCCTGTTTCTCGTTACCCTTCTTTGCTTTCTGTCATTTTCATTTTGGTTGATAATCTCTCATTTGTCTGGTAATCTATTTTTTTTTCAGGCCTATTCCCGGTTATTCTGATTGTTTATATATCTGGACTAAGAATTCTATTTTACTTTATAATTTAAGTTTTACCTAACGATTCCTTCATATAGATTCCCAACCTGATTCTCCCCTGATTCTCCCCTTCAAAACCCGTTACCTAAGAAGTTACATTCTTCGCACTCTACCACTCTATAAATAAAGGAGTATAAAAAATAAAGTGAAGTAAATGCAACAAATCGAGAATTCCTGAATGAACTTAGCGCATTGATGATACAAATAATGAAAAACAAAACCAAGAAAATAAATAGATAACAAATAATAAATAATGATAATAATAATATATAACACCATCACCCACCCACCCTAAAAAAAACCAGGCAACACACACAAAAAACTAACAAAACGAAGACAAAAACATAACTTAAGCAGCACCATTAGCGAACATTAAACACTTTCTGCATGATCGACGCGTTAAGAAGGAAACAACTTGAAGCACACGCAGGTCATTGTGCGTTCGAGTGGTGGCGGCGGCGGCGGCGTGGAGTGGCGTGGCGAGGAAAGGCCGACCGACCGACCCACCGACCCGCC
>JAPQNM010000002.1:7577653-7585153 GCA_029783475.1 Metacarcinus magister
AAGTGAGTGGTTCTTAAAACTATGCATTTCATCATCATACCAACATCTGTCCACCAGCCTGCCTACCTACCTACCTACCTACCTACCTACACACTTCCCTGCCTACCTACCTGTCTGTCTGTCTGTATCTATGTCTGTATGTATGTATATCTACCTGTGCATTTTGTATTTTCATCAACTATTACGTTATTCTTTTACTTTTTTCCTGTTTGTGTGAGGTTGTGCAAGATGGAAGAATGTAAGAGAGAGAGAGAGAGAGAGAGAGAGAGAGAGAGAGAGAGAGAGAGAGAGAGAGAGAGAGAGAGAGAGAGAGAGAGAGAGAGAGAGAGAGAGAGAGTGAGAGAAAAGAAAAAAAGAAAGAGAGAGAATAAGTCTTCACCCTCTATTGCTCAGTCATATTCTGTTACATGCAAATGGCGTCCTTAGTATTCTTCGCATTAACACCGCATGTAACCTCGTTCTGAGCCGACCACTGTCCTGTTATGTGTTGAGACCTGCGCACTTCACAATCCACCTTGCTGTCTCTCCCTTCTCAGAGCAACACAAGCCTTCCCCGGAAAACAAACAAACCATTTCCCTTTACTGAAAAAAGACGGCGGAGGATGAAACAGTAGATGAAAAAAAGGTCGGAGGAAGAACAACGGGAAGGATTAACTAGAGGAGAAAAGTGTAAGGATCAGTAGAGGATGAAACGCAGTGAATTACTCTGATATCATACTAACTTAGGAATAAAGCAGTACAGTTAGATACCGGCGAAGATCAACACACGATCGCTATTATGAAGATGCAGGAGTGTATGCCTGGCGAACGACGGGCGGCGGGCGGGCTGCTCCTGAAATACCCGCCCATCCAACATTCCCAAGGCACAGCTGAACACCCGCCCAACACACCACTATTTATAAGACCCACGGAACGGCGCCTCCCTCCTTCCCTCCCTCACTGCCCTTATCGCCTCACCTGTGACTACCTGGCGAGTGGCACCTGATCCCTCTCGAAGTCGATACGCAGACGGTTCCTCCCCAAGAAGGAGACGACGCTTGCAGAAGACGGGAATGAGGAAGGTGAGGAGGAGAGGCGGCAGGTGGCGCCGGTAGGGGTGGGGTGCTGGCGGACGGCACTGAGCTGACACACTACTGGCTCTCTGGCACCGAGCGGCCCCGGGTCTGACCCCTCTCCCCCTCCCCAGGGCTCCTCCTTCTCCTCTACTACCAACACCCACACGGTCTCTCTCTCTCTCTCTCTCTCTCTCTCTCTCTCTCTCTCTCTCTCTCTCTCTCTCTCTCTCTCTCTCTCTCTCTCTCTCTCTCTCTCTCTCTCTCTTTTTGGTCTCCCCGCCGAAAAGTTCCTTATCTTACATCTTTACACGCCTACCCACCTTCATTCCTACCCAACTACACCTACGCAACCATACACACACACACACACACACACACACACACACACACACCACACACACACACACACACGCTACACTTCTCTAAGACGGTCGTCGTCGTGGGTGTTCGGAGTGTCTTCAATACGGGTGATGGAGGGATCGCGGCGTCCTGTTCGGTTTGCTGCCACGACTCACTCTTCGGTACTTGCTCTCAGACGCTTCCATCCGCTTTTCGGAACACGCCACTTCGATAGCCACAATAGTCTTCAACACGTCCCCACGATTCTTACGTCGCGGTTTATCTTGCTTGCCCGACATTTCAACCGATTTATCCTCCTCCTGTTCCTCTTCCTCTTATTTCCTCCTTCGTCTAAATGTTCTGGAAGCGTGTCCGTCAGTATGTGTCTCTCCGGAGGTCAATCTGTGTGTGTTTGTGGCTCTGATTCGTGTGAGTTTATGTTATAACTGTGTAATGGTCGTGTGTCAGTGCTGGCATTCGGTCCTTACATGTGCACAGTCCCTCCTTCTAGTATGTCAGTCAAGGCTGTATTAATTTATACCTTGGTCTACTTGTCTACCGGTCTGTTAGTAAGTATGTCTGTCTGTCAGTCTGTTAGTCCTTGCTCCTTTATAAATCACACCCTCCTTCTCTTTCACTCTACCTCTCTCACTCCCTCTCTCTCTCTTTCGCTCTATTTCACTCTCCCTCCTACACACAGGAGCCCCGGGGACAAACTGAAACGCTATTACAACCACGCACACAGTCACACTTTTCTCTCGACTCCCCTCCCCCTCACCCTCTCCCTCCCCCCTCCCATCTATCAGATCCTCCCACTTTTCTACCTCTCCAATCTCGTTCTACCCACCCCACCCCCTCCTTGTCCCCAGCCCCGTCTTAAACATATACACAGACAAGCAAACACACACACACACACACACACACACACACACACACACACACACACACACACACACACACACACACACACACACACACACACACACACACACACACACACACACACACACACACACACACACACACACCCACACACACACAATATTATTATTATTACACACTCTCTCTCTCTCTCTCTCTCTCTCTCTCTCTCTCTCTCTCTCTCTCTCTCTCTCTCTCTCTCTCTCTCTCTCTCTCTCTCTCTCTCTCTCTCTCTCTCTCTCTCTCTCTCTCTCTCTCTCTCTCTCTCTCTCTCTCTCTCTTTCTATGCCAGCACCTCCCACTCGCATACCCAACCACGACCAGCCAAGACTTCTGGCGCACTACCTCTCTCTCTCTCTCTCTCTCTCTCTCTCTCTCTCTCTCTCTCTCTCTCTCTCTCTCTCTCTCTCTCTCTCTCTCTCTCAATTTAGCATTAATACATGTATTTCCTATTATGTAACAGGAAAACACGGAGGAAAAGTAAATAACAACGCAAAAATATTACGTAGTAGTAATAACGGAGTGGAGAAGCATAACAGGAAGAAAATTGGAAGTGAAATAGAAAACGTAATACACAAAGTAATTATTAACGGAATATCAATGGGGAGGAAATTGTTCTGAATCGAGTCTCGTTGAATTCTGAATTATATGTGCAGCGTTAGGAGGAAAATAAAAAGTGGTATTCAGCAAGTTATGATATGAAATAAAGTACAAACAAGCGTTCCGTGATGAAAAATTAAACTAAAATTAAAAATACACTATAAAAATTATAAGTGCATATGGGAAATCAGAGAAAAATCGAAAGAAAACAAGTAGAGAGAGAGAGAGAGAGAGAGAGAGAGAGAGAGAGAGAGAGAGAGAGAGAGAGAGAGAGAGAGAGAGAGAGAGAGAGAGAGAGAGAGAGAGAGAGTAGAAAATATAAAACTTTACAACTCTAAGATCAAACAAAACCAAGATGATGATAATGATGATGATTATAATAATAATAATAATAATAATAATAATAATAATAATAATAATAATAATAATAATAATAATAATAATAATGATAAAAATAACAATAATGATAACAATAATAGCAATAATAATAACAATAACAACAATAAAAGTTTCTAATGACATGGGATAAAGCCAACGACGAACATGATGTAGAAAATAAAGAAAAGGAGAAACGAGGGGAAAAGGAGGTTGATGAAGGGCAGGTACGAAGGAGGAGGAGGAGGAGGAGGAGGAGGGGGGAGGACGGGAGGTGCCAGATAGCTTCAAGGTGCTGTCACTTGGCTATTTGTGGGAGACGCAGATGAGTTGGTCAGGTAGCAACCCTCCCTCCCTCCCTCTCTCCCTCCCTCCTTCCCTCCCTCCATCCCCCCTTCTTCTCTCTATGCCTCCTTGCCCTATTCTCCTATTCCTATATCTTTTTCTTTTCTTCATCCATCTATTCTCTTTTTCTTTATTTTTTTCCTTCATTTCCTCGTCTCTCCATTATTATTTGCCCAATATTCTTCCATTCCCTCTTTTCTCCATCCCTCATTTATCTACCTTTATCTTCTGTTAGTTTCCCTCCATCCCTCCCTCCTCCATGTGCTACTTTTTCCTCTCTCCCTCCACTATTCTTTCCCTTCTTTTCTCCTCCATACTTTCCTCCTCTACGAGCACACACGAGACCAAAAAACTACCGTAATATTAGTTTGAAATTCGAAAGCTAGTGATCGGAAGTCCTTAGACAAGTTAGTGGCAAGGTTAGTAGAGACAAGGCGAGGGTAGATGAAGTACGACAGGAATCAGGGAGCGTGGTGTGGGGGAAGGTGTGGCTGGATGTGTAGAGCTGACATGAGAGACTACATAAAAGGAAGAAAATGTAAAATTCCTTTCCTATTTTATGCTTTCCTTTATTACTCTTAATTATTTTCCTCTTCATCTTCCTCCTCCTCCTCCTCCTCCTTCTCCTCCTCCTCCTCCTCCTCCTCCTCCTCCTCCTCCTCCTCCTCCTCCTCCTCCTCTTACTGCGCTTCAGTTTTCAGAAGCCTTCATCGCCCACCATATGGAAGGGTAAGAAGGTGGGCGTGGAATTCTCCTGAATATGACTTGATAATGACCTCATTGAGCTTGTTGAGCCTCCCTTGACACAATAGACGCATCCTGTTTATGCCAAAATTGGGTCAAGATGCGTGAAAATTAAATATTTTATTACAGCTGTGTTAGGGTAGAAATGTGGAGGAATCTGCGTATGGTCTCTCAGTTGGGTAAGAACTTATTTCACAATATTTTCACATGGAACGTTTACTTTTTCCACCAAGTAAATTCATGATGACGACTTATTAATAAAAGGTGAACTAATGTAGAAAACACTGGATATGTAGTTTAATTTCGAGTTTTCTCTCAATATGACTGGTATTAGGTAATGTAATGTAATGTACGTATTTGCAGCTACGGGAGAGTTTCATCTGATACTAATACTGAGAAGAAAAAAAACGTCCTCAATCTGTTCTCAAACTTTAAATGGGTGAGATATTGAAGTTACTTGAACGCTGAAACTACGTCGACTAAACTGAATATCTAGTGGGCCAATTTAGGAAAGCAGGACACGCACACACACACACACACACACACACACACACACACACACACACACACACACACACACACACACACACTGACTCACATTTTAGGGTTCAGCGGCCGCATCAGACAATAATAGTGATAGAAAGAGATAAAACTTGACACCATAAAATAAGAGCAAAGAAAATACTAAGGAAAGGAAAGGCAATTAGCGTAAATCAAGTCACTTATTTTGATTTCCTTCTGTGTCTCGCCTTTCCTTTCTATCTTTCTTTTCCATCTTTATTCAATTTTTTTTTCTTCTCCATTTCATGAGTCAGCTCCCTCCTCTCTCTCTTTCCTTCTTTCTAATTCTACTATTTTTTTTATCTTGGGTCACACACACACCATCAGATGCGTTTCAAATTCCTTATAGCAACGCGTAAAATAAACAAAAATAATCACATTCTTTAAGCAACGGGAAAATATTTTAGGTAAGAGAACACCGTGAAAATACAGAACTTCTACGAAAAACCCAAGATTCAGTTAGGAAAAAATAAATCCTTCTTCGTTAGTTATAATAAGTCTCAGTAAACATAATAAACTGGATGCAGCTCAGTGGGGGATGAAAGAAGCTGAAAGGGAGAAAAAAAAACCAAGGTGAAGGATA
Source organism: Metacarcinus magister (assembly GCA_029783475.1). Classification (NCBI taxonomy): domain Eukaryota; kingdom Metazoa; phylum Arthropoda; class Malacostraca; order Decapoda; family Cancridae; genus Metacarcinus; species Metacarcinus magister. The sequence continues at coordinate 7,583,177 of JAPQNM010000002.1, forward strand.
GCCAGTAAGGAGGTAGAGTGACGTAATTGTTAGGAATCATTGTTCTACCACATCAAAGTCTTCATATCTCCCATTGACTTTCTCATTTCCGACACTTATCACCCTCTTACTTCTTTATTGTTTCTCGTTCCTCTCGCTCACGTATATCTCCCTTCCTCCTCCTTCTAACTCCTACATTCCTCTACCGCCTGACGGACCATCTCACCTCACCTCACCTCCCCCTCTCCCTCTCACCCTCGACTCAACTTTCCCCTAAAAGGTCCAGGAAATAAACATCAGCGGGAACACAAGAGAGCGTCGATGCGCCAGCCAACACTTAGACGATAAGAGACTCGAAGCCCTCAACGCATCTTCCCTACAAAGGCACATGGGTTAGATGGCAGCTATCAAGTGGCTGGTGGGGGGGGGGGTGCGTGAAGGCCTTGGGAAGACCGTGGAGGGAGGAGGACTGGAATTAATAGAGCATAAAAGGTGAATTTGATAGCAGATGATAAGTGTACTCATATGTTTGGCATGTAGCACAACAGTTCCATACAACGCCTACTGAGGGAGGGATGATACGTAAGCTGTGATTTGGTATGCGTTGCAGAGGAACCGTTTACCTTCGCTATTACGAATATGTCCCGGGGAAGCGTGACTATGATGGCAAACAGATAGGTATACCTGTATGATACCCAGTCCACCTACAAAGCCGTATACTTACACATGCAACAAACGACCAGCACGGGAGTCGTTGTGAACCCTCGGTAACGTGTGACAAATAGCATCATGGGTGGGAGGAATATCTCATCGGAATCTAAAGTGCAAGATGCTGCCACGTCACCACCGCTGCGCTATCATGACGAAGGCGAAGAAGCCGCACACAACAAAGGCTTAGCTACAATAACTCAAGACAAACAAAAAAGTCTCAAGTAGACATCAGCCATTAACACACGGACAAGAGCCAACATAAACCTTGAAGACGGCGAGGAACTAAAATCCTGACTATCGATGCAGCTTAACTACACAGGTGACGACAAGCAGGAAAATAGAGAAGATTTCGAGGCTTGGACGTACGACCCAATAAACTTAAGTAATTGAGACATATTTCTTTATAATGATCCTAATTTATTGGTATATTGTTTATCTATATTTGCTTATTGAAGTATTTGAGGATGATTCAATGTCAGCTGATTGGTTTGCATGGTTGGCTTCGAAAAAAGGGAAAAACAAACACAGAAAAGTCAGTCGTCTATAACTATTATCATCAAAATCATTAATTGTCTTAGTCATTCAACCGCCATCAGAAAAACACAGCAATCAATACAACAAACAACTTGATCTACAAACAGCGACGCAAACGATCACACGCAAATATCTACAGTCAAACACTTAATAGTCACTTGTCCCCCCAGCAGGCAGACACGTCACCCCAAGCCTCGCCAGGGTGGGCAACGAGGGGGAGGCCTGACCTTGGCAAAAGTAGAATTCCTCTCCACTACACAAATTGCAGGGGAAGGTTGGGGGGTCGGTGGGGTGAGGCTTGTTCCAAGGGTGCCATGTGATGGGAGGAGGAGGAGGGAGAGGTAACGATAATGATGATAATAATTAAAATTTTTCGAACAATAATGATAATGATAATAATAGTAATAATAATAATAATAATAATAATAATAATAATAATAATAATAATAATAATAATAATAATGATAATAGTAATAATAATAATAATGATAATAACAATAATAGTAATACTAATTATAATAATAACAATAATGATAATAACAATAATAATAATAATAATATGATAATTATCTTTATAATCTTTATCATCGTTATATCAATACATAATGACAAGGAGTAGGGAGGGAGGAGAAAACTGACGGATGCAAAAAAAGCAGCCGAGACTAAGAGACGAGGCCCCTGGGTACAACACATAGCCTGTTCATCGTGCCCCTGGGAGGTAGCAGAGCGTCGCCTGTGTGCTGACGTGACGCA
>JAPQNM010000002.1:7595153-7610153 GCA_029783475.1 Metacarcinus magister
AAAAAAAGATGAATAAACATGATAGAAAAGAAGAGAAAAAGTAAAAATACCTGAGTAAAAACAATGAACAAAAGTAAAATAACCACACACACACACACACACACACACACACACACACACACACACACACACACACACACACACACACACACACACACACACACTCACGAAATCACCAGCCTATCAACACGCCGGAAAAAGAAAAAAAGAAAAAAAGTGACCTTGAGAAGTAGAGGTTACTGGAGAGGAAGGGCAAGGAGGATGTACCGAAGGAGGCAAGATGGGAGGGACGGGAGAGGAGAAGTAAGGAGAGGAGAAAGGAAAAGAGAAAGGGAAAGGGAAGAGAGTAAGAAGAGAAAGGCATGATAATAATAGAAGAGGAAGGAGGGAAGTCAAAGAATGGGGAAGGTAGGAAAGGGTAAGGTTAAAAGGGAAGGGATGGGATGGAAGAATGAGGTAAGGGTCAGAAGGGAGGTAGGAATGGGTGAAGGGAAGGGAAGGGACGGGGTGTGAGACTGGCTAAGGTCATGCACTCACCACACACCCACGGGAGAGTTAACCTTCATGACCCTGAGAATGAAGCTGAGGAATGTTGAAGGTGGTACTTGTTGCATTTATCACTGTCATTCATTATTATCATCATTACTATTTTTATTATTATCATCATCTCTATCATTCTTAACATTATCCTCATCATCAATACCCACGCCTCAGGAAACTCTTCATTCTCGCAAAAAGAAAAAAAAACGAAAAGTAAATATAAAGGATATTCATAATTTTTTCTTCCTTCTTATAATAGTTTATTTCGCAAATCTCACGTGTAGGAAAGCTTATGTGATAGTCTCGTAAAAATAGTAACAGTGTAGTAGTATAATAGTAATAGTAGCTATGGTGATGGTGGTGGTGATGGTAATAGTCGTAGCAGTTATAAAAGTAATAATGTCAGCAGTAGTAGCAGTAGTAGCAGTAGTTATTGCATTGTAGTAGTAGTAGTAGTAGTAGTAGTAGTAGTAGTAGTAGTAGTAGTAGTAGTAGTAGTAGTAGTAGTAGTAGTAGTAGCAAGAAAAAATGCACTTTATTTTACTTTTGTATATACTTATGGTTTACTATATTTACAGATTGTTAAAATTTCTTTGACCCTCCACATGACAACGGCAGAGTGTAGTGGTATACGAGGCCACCGACACCATCAAGCCGGCTGCTCGACCAACCAAATGAGAATAACAAAATAAATAAATGAATATATAAGGAAATAGAATAGTCCATTAAAAACACTTTCACTCTCTCACTCTCTCTCTCTCTCTCTCTCTCTCTCTCTCTCTCTCTCTCTCTCTCTCTCTCTCTCTCTCTCTCTCTCTCTCTCTCTCTCTCTCTCTCTCTCTCTCTCTCTCTCTCTCTGTTTGATAACCCCCTTCCCCTTCCCTTCTTTTTCTTCTGTATCTCAGCTGGTTGTATACTTGTGTGACCACCGTGCTCGCTTCCCTCCTTTCACCTGGTGTGTGTGTGTGTGTGTGTGTGTGTGTGTGTGTGTGTGTGTGTGTGTGTGTGTGTGTGTGTGTGTGTGTGTGTGTGTGTGTGTGTGTGTGTGTGTGTGTGTGTGTGTGTGTGTGTGTGCGCGCCTCTACTTTGTTTGTCTTCATCGCTTGATCGCGGACTTCCTCCTCCTTCATCGTCTGGAGGAGCATGAGGCCCTAGGCGATGTTAACATATATCCTGAGGCATGGCTAGTCGAGGAGGAGAAGGAGGAGGAGGAGGAGGAGGAGGAGGAGGATTTCAAGTAAGTAGGACAAAGCATAATTGTGTATATACATACTCACAAACAGACATTTATGAGCCCTTGTACAGCAAACACACTTATTTTCACCGTCGTGTGTTTGCTGTGTCTCTGCCTGAACGTAAAAATCTAAAGCACTGAGGTCAAGGCAAAAAGTGTTTACGTAGAAAGCTGTGGACGACGGCCGCAGGGGAGGGAGGATGGAGGGAGGGAAGGGAAGGAGGAAAGGAAGACGCGGGACAAAGAGATGGGAGAGAGTTGAGGGAGGTAAGTACGTAATACTACTGGAGAAAGGGAGGGAGAGATGTCTAAGCAAGGGATTATTGGAGGTAAAATTAGGGAGAGAAGGAGGATTAGAAAGAAAAAAAGAAAGAAAGAAAGGAAGAAAGTTTAGAGCAAAGGAAAAGGAATTAACAAAGAGCATAAAAAAATTGATGTTTATAACTAAATAATGAATATTCCATCTTGAGCTGAAGACGGAGGGAGTGTGGCAGTGGGACAAAGGAGGGAGAGAGGCCGCCGTGAATAGTAGAACGGGGACGTATTACAGGCCTCTCCAGCACAGTCATCAGATGAGGTGTGAGGGACGTGCCCGTACTGCTGAAGGCGGTAGAGAACAGGTGGGAGGTGGAGGGGGAGACGGAAGGAGAGAGGATGGAGGCAGGAAAGGAGGGGGAAGGAAGGAGGAGGGATAAGGGGGTTGGTGAGACATGCAGAGAGGAAAGACTTACTCCAGTGTGCTTGTTTTGCTTGATGAGAGAAAACAAACACGAGGAAGGGGACGTTTGTGTGCGTTAAGCTTTACTACAGGACACCATGCGTACATCTCTCTCTCTCTCTCTCTCTCTCTCTCTCTCTCTCTCTCTCTCTCTCTCTCTCTCTCTCTCTCTCTCTCTCTCTCTCTCTCTCTCTCTCTGAAAGGGCGACTCATGTGGTTTCGTTCCAGTTATAGATGATCAGTGGTAGATATTGTGCGGTTTCTCCCGTGTGTGTGTGTGTGTGTGTATGTGTGTGTATGTGTGTGTGTGTGTGTGTGTGTGTGTGGTGTGTGTGTGTGTGTGTGTGTGGTGTGTGTGGTGTGTGTGTGTGTGTGTGTGTGTGTGTGTGTGTGTGTGTGTGTGTGTGTGTGTGTGTGTGTGTGTGTGTATGTGAGTGATAGCTGTTTGAGAGTCGGAGTGACCTCAGCGAGCATTACGTTCATGTCCGCTGGTCGTGGGTGCGGACCTTCTTATCTCACTTCTATCATGCCGACGCCAGACTACAGTGCGTCATATGCTCCACCAGTAATGACCTCATCACTCTCTTTCTCTCTCTCTCTCTCTCTCTCTCTCTCTCTCTCTCTCTCTCTCTCTCTCTCTCTCTCTCTCTCTCTCTCTCTCTCTCCTCTAGATGGCGAAATGGCTTCCCCCGAGGTTTTTGCGTAGTAATTAACATCATTTCCTACTCCCTCGAGGCTCACTGACCAACAAAAGCCACCATCCCTCCTCCTCACCTACTGCGCAACACACCTGCTGTCCACCTTCCTAAACATGTCGCGTGGGATGGTCAGGATGTGACGTGATTAGTGGATAACAAACGTTGTGATTTAATGGAACTGCGGTATGTGTCGTGTGTTTAGTTGTAGTGGAATGTAGAATTTAAATAGAAACAGGATGCTACAGTAATGATGCATTTCCTTTGATATCTATCCTGTAGTGTGTCTATCGTGCTCCACATTAGTCTTTGGTGTAGTGTTTGATCAAAGTTGCAGTTAAAGTTACACTGACTTGGGTATCATGTACTACGTGATTCTTAATTAAATCTGAGGGCGGGACTTTCAACACGACAGCAAACTAAGTACTGGGCCATACTAATATAATTGTTACTATTACTATTACTACTGCTACTGATGAAAATACATAATGATAACAGTAACTACAACAACAACACCTGCATCACCATTAGCACCACGCACCAAGCACCACCACCAGCCTCATTATCTCACCACACACTGGCTAACTTCGCCGCCCACCTGTTCCCCAATACAGCGCAGCCACAGGTGACGCGCAAAGCTGGTCTTACCCGCACAAACCCAGTCCAGCACAAAGCATTCCAGTACCTCCCCACCCTTTAACCCCTTCTCAATCATACCTGTATCCCCAACCCCCCACCCCATCCCATCACACCAAGAACCAAGACACCCTCCCTCCTTACCTCTCTAACACCCCCGAATGCACCTCCTCGCCCTGTGAAAGTTGTACTCTTGAACTTTCACCAAACATCTCGGGAATTCGAAAATCGCGCCGCCCTGCTCAACATTCCCTACCTGGCACGTACGCGAGTCAAGGAGATGCTGCTGGTCACCCGCCCCACCGCCCTCACCTGTCGCTTTGTATTCGTCTTCCTGAACCAATCAATTTGACAGAGTGATCGTGTAACTGCATATGATTGGTCGGGACACACACACACACACACACACACACACACACACACACACACACACACACATACATGAGATTCCTCTTTGTTGACGCAATACGTATTAGGAACCTTTGAAGTGCAAGTGGACACGAGGAGAACGTACTGATCATAATAGACCCTCATCATGTTACACTTACACTCCTTGTTATCAATTTCATGCCCTGTTCCACGTCCTACTTGATGTTATCAGAATTAATGAGCAAAACATCTAGGGTAAAAAATGAATATAGCTATCCTATGATAAAGTGTCAATTACCAATCCAAAAAATAATAAAATAAAACATATTCGAATCAATGTTATTTAGTTTTTATTATTATCTTTCGAATTCACTCTTTCACCCTAACTTAGGGAAGGAATGCGTTAGTGGGTTAGTGGGCACGAGAACGTGAGAAGAGCAGCCACTTTCACTTCACTTCCACTCAGAGGGCAAGAAAAAAAAAAAGGTACTTTCGACCATCAGTCCCCAAGGCAGGACGGTTCACGGGAGACAAGTCACCAGATCCGTCTCGCGAGCAGTACTGTCACTCTCAGACCGTTGTGTTATGATTAGTGAGACTTGGTGATGACTTACGAGGAAGGAAACTGATTTACGTATACATATTAATGACTGGAGTTGACTTGGTGCAGTTTTGTTTTATATAGTGTACTTAGTGTATTATTATTATTATTATTATTATTATTAGTAGTAGTAGTAGTAGTAGTTATAGTAGTAGTAGTAGTAGTAGTTCCTATTTTTATATGGTTCATAATTATATTGTTGTTGTTGTTATTTATCGTATGTCATTGAAGGCAAAGGTAACACACTATTTGTCGCACAGGATTTCATGGTTTTAAAGATTAAGTCCATGCGACACATAACTAAGTGGTGCTTAAAGGTAAAAGAGGAAGAAAATAAAGATGAAGAAGAAAGAAAAGGAAAATGAAGGAATATTATGAATGTTACGTTTGGTGATGTGGGTCAGACAGAAGGTTTCTCCAATACAACCCTCACCAACCACTCACATTACCTCCACCCACACTACTACCACATCATCATCATCATCATCACCACCACCCACCACCACCCCCACCACCACCACCACCGCCTACACTACCCCAAACCAACTCAGCATAACATCCATAAACTGTATAAACAAATAGGAAAATCGTCCAAATAGATCGCCTTCCCTCTACATGCTGTTCTAGTCATGAAAAAAACGTTTACACCTCACACCAAGACATGCAATGGGATAAAAAAAAACAGTAAAGAAACAAATATCACATAGGAAATATTAGTAAGTACGATATATAAAGCAAGGAGGAATATAAGAAAAATAAAACAAAAGAAACAGAGCAAACAGGAATGAAGTAAGAGGATAAAGAACGAGTAGGAGGGGATAGAAGAAAGGGAAACGCATGACTTAAAAGGAGAAAAAGACAAATGTTAAAGGGAAGAGGAAAGGGAAGGTGTTTGGTTAAGGGAAGGAATGAGAGAGAGAGAGAGAGAGTGAGAGAGAGAGAGAGAGAGAGAGAGAGAGAGAGAGAGAGAGAGAGAGAGAGAGAGAGAGAGAGAGAGAGAGAGAGAGAGAGAGAGAGAGAGAGAGAGAGAGAGAGATCAAATTCACCATGCTTTTAAATCCCCTGTATATATCAGTGTCGTGCATTCCGGTGTGCCCAGTAATCACCGTGATGTTGGAGCACGTAGGACGCCAGCACCAGAGAGTGGACGCGATAGTTACGTAAAAGGTCGAACACACACGAGGAAAAGGAGGAGAGAGAAACAGGTAAAGGTACAACACAACTTCAAAAAGAACGAAAAAGACAACACTATGAAGACAAGGATGTGTTCATGATATAATGGCGCCTCGATATCATTACAAAAAAGGCCATCAAGTACAAAAAAAGAGTCCAAATGAGCAAAGAAGGCAGTGAGGGGAGGACGGAGGGAGGGGCGGATCCAGTTGTTGATGGATGCAAGTGTCAGGTCTGGCGACGACGCGCCTGGCAGGGTAGAGAGTCGCCACCCTATGCCACCTAAAACGGCAGACGCAGTACGACAACCCGCCGCCCCGACCCCACTGCCGCCACGACGACGGCAAGACGAGTCACCAACACCAACGCCAACACCAACCAAGGCGGCAGGGGCGTGACCGTGATTAGGTCAGAAAAATGACGTGATAATGATGACAGTGCTTGTAATGAAAGTAGTAGTAGTAGTAGTAGTAGTAGTATATATAGTAGTATTAGTAGTAGTAGCATAATAGTAGTAACAGCGGTAGAAGCAGTAGGAGTAGTAGTAATAGTAGTAGTAGTAATATGATTAGTAGTAAGAGTAGTAATAGTAGAAACATAATGATAATAATAATGGTAATGATAATAATGCTAATAATAATAATAATGATAATAATAATAACAATAATGATAATAATAATAATAATAATAATAATAATAGTAATAATAATAATAATAGTAATCATAACAATAATGATAAATATAGTAATAATACCACGTACGAGCCGCAGGTAAGTGACCCAGTCTTGAAGCGTCCAATTGACCAGTGAGTGTACTGTTGCTACAATACTTCTTTATGACCAAAAGTTATTAACAGCATAGGAGTCACCAGAGAGAGAGAGAGAGAGAGAGAGAGAGAGAGAGAGAGAGAGAGAGAGAGAGAGAGAGAGAGAGAGAGAGAGAGTGGGGGGACTGTGGCTAGCCGACCACTACCATGCCTTATACGGCATAATTTTCACCCACCCCGACTAACCTCCCCAACTCAGCATTCCTCCCATCCTCCCCCTCTCTCCCTCCCTCCCTGAGTTACGTGATGCAGGGAACACGTGCTGGGCGACTACTGGGAACAGAGGAGGGAGGATATAACGTCACACACACACACACACACACACACACACACACACACACACACACACACACACACACACACACACACACACACACACACACACACACACACATACACAAAGAGACGCCAGTTCATGGGAAGGTGATGTCTCTACTTCCATAGCATCTGAAGTGTTTTATTTATGGCAAGAGGGTAAAGTGAAGTGTTTGAAACTCAGTCATACAGCAAAAATTAATATAAATGAAATGTTAAAATATTCTTTCCTACTCTGAAGGAAATACATAAGAAAAAAAGAGTAAATAAAGTAAATTCAAATATTACGTAAATAACAATAAAAAAGAATAACATTGACAAGTATTCCACATCATGATCCTCTGATACGTTTACAAAAAAAAATAACAATAATAATAATAGTAATAATAATAATAATAATAATAATAACAATAATAATAATAATAATAAAATAATCCACCGCCTCCGCTACCTGTCACCATCAGGTATCCAATATCAGGGAATCGAGACCTCCACAAATAGGCTTACGGTAAGTCAAGCGAGACCTTTTCTTTCTATTTTCTATACACACTACAGATATATAGGCCTAGGACTGTAAGTAATTGCATAAAACCAAGGCCTACGAACGTAAAGAAAATAAGTGTATGGGAGGAATGTCTAATACAAGTCTCCATATATGGCTTAAACAAGGACACAGTAAGATTAATATGGAAGAGTGACGCATTATTATTTGATAAGAAATAAAAGTCGACAAACCAAAATTTTCATAATCAGGCTTTAAGTGCGTGACTTTTTTTTTCAAGACAAATACACTCAGGTCTTGGGTTGCAAGGTAAGCAAGGAAACAACGAACAGGAAAATAAAAAAAAACACTTGAGAAAAGAGAGGAATAAATAATTTTACATGAACCAAACTTAACCAAATAACCTCCTTCCCAGAGTGTATATTTTCCCTCTTAGCACATTTTCCTCCTTGTGCACTGCTTTCCTTATTTTTTTCTCCTTCTTAAGTGTGCGAGTGACACGTCCTCCTCCTCATCGAGTAAACAGCCTTTGAGGTCAGCTGTGTTTTATCTGCCTGACGAGACTTTCACGTGTCGCTTTTTTCTGGTGCATCAACAAAACTTTTATTTATTCATCATGTATATAAACGATCAAACATTTACGTCTGATTTCTTATTTACACCTTTGTCTCCCTATACTTATTGTGTGCATCTCTCTCTCTCTCTCTCTCTCTCTCTCTCTCTCTCTCTCTCTTCTCTCTCTCTCTCTCTCTCTCTCTCTCTCTCTCTCTCTCTCTCTCTCTCTCTCTCTCTCTCTCTCTCTCTCTCTCTCTCTCTCTCTCTCTCTCTCTCTCTCTCTCTCTCTCTCTCTCTCTCTCTCTCTCTCTCTCTCGTGAATGATGACGTCAGGAGTGCCAGGAAGGATGGCACTCCTTCACCGTCGCCCTTTATGTGACGTCACAAAGGCGTCTTTCTTACTGCTTGCGAGAAACCGACGTCACTTTCCCCTTCACACCCTACCCTTACCCCTCCATCATCTCCTTCCTCCCCCTCTTATTCCTTCCTCTCCTACATACCTGCCTTTTAACTCCTTTCTTCTCCTCCATGTCTTACTCTCCGTTTTCCTTTCCTTCCATATGTTTATTTTACCATCTTTTTTTCTCTCCTTTTCTTCCTCGTCTCCATCATCTTCCATATTCTCTTCTAGTCTTTACCATTTGTGGGTTTTTTTTATCTCCTTTTTCACTTCCTCTTTCCTTATCCTTTCCTTCTCACTGCTCTCTCTTCTTCCTTCTCAACTACCATCGTCACCATCACTATCAACACAAACCAGTGTACAGTGTTTGGCCTTGAAGTGTTGATCGCTGTGGTAGGAGGAAGGGAACAAGATGGAAGAGAAAGGAAAAGTAAGAGGAGTAAGGAACGGAGGAAGAGGAGGAATAACAGAAATCAAAATAGGAAAAGGATGGAAATTTGGGTAATGAGTATTGGAAGGTAAAGGAAAAGAAGAGTTAAGTGTGAGTGAAAGAGAGATAGATGGATGGGAATGAGATGTGAGGGAAAAGTAATGATAGACAGACGATTAATGATTTGAAGTAAGATATGTGGAGAGAGGTGGATGAGTGAAAGAAGAATGAGAGTTGAAGACGAAGGAGTAAATCATGAGGAAGAAGAGTGACCTAAATTTAACACGACAAGCAACACTGGGGACACGGAGGAGACACACACACACACACACACACACACACACACACACACACACACACACACACACACACACACGGTACGGCATCTCTGGTTCACCTAAGCATTTCCTTTCAACCCTGTAACCTTGCACAGACCAACTCTTCCCTTCTCATCTCTACCCATCCGTACCCATTCCTTGCCACATTTACCACTCACACTCTCTCTCTCTCTCTCTCTCTCTCTCTCTCTCTCTCTCTCTCTCTCTCTCTCTCTCTCTCTCTCTCTCTCTCTCTCTCTCTCTCTCTCTCTCTCACTTAACCTGTTCATACATATCTCAATCTTAACTCACACATCTTCATTTCTGTCTCTTCGCGCCCATACTGAGCTGTCTCTTATGCATCCCGCCCACTCCCCTACCACCATGCTTCTTCCTAACAGAGAGAGAGAAAGAGAAGAGAGAGAGAGAGAGAGAGAGAGAGAGAGAGAGAGAGAGAGAGAGAGAGAGAGAGAGAGAGAGAGTACTTAAGTGCAGTAATATCAGAACAAAGAAAATAAGGAAAAGAACGAAAAATGATCTATGTTGATATACTATGATATGATGAAATAAATTAATCACTACATAAGCCTTGTCAAATCACACATACACACACACACACACACACACACACACACACACACACACACACACACACACACACACACACACACACACACACACACACAAAATACTAAATAGAAATAAAAATATAAAAATATCGAAAATGAAAAACGAAAACCGGGAATTTAAAATCAAAACCAAACCCAAAAATAAAAACAGAAAGAGGATTGAACTTCTGTTTTTCTTAATAATACGAGCAACAAACAACAAACAACAACAGCTGCCACTCACTCAGGTAAGAGCAAGCCAGACAAGTTTATTTTTTTTCCCAACAAGTGACTTAATCCTCAGTATAAAAGATGGAAGGATGGGGGGAAGGAAGGAAGGAAAGAAGGAAGGGTGAAAGAATGGATGAAGGACATGAGAGGAAAAAAGAAAGAGAAGGGCCTTAAGGGGAGGAAACGAGAATAAAGGAAGAATGAAAAGATAATTGGAATGGAAGGGGAGGGGAGAGAAGAAGGACAGGAAAGGAAGTAAATTAAGGAATGAAGGAAGGGTAGACAAAGGAGAGAGAGAGAGAGAGAGAGAGAGAGAGAGAGAGAGAGAGAGAGAGAGAGAGAGAGAGAGAGAGAGAGAGAGAGAGAGAGAGAGAGAGAGAGAGAGAGAGAGAGAGAGTATCACTGAAAGGAATAGAGGAGAAGGAAGGTAACGGCAAGGGAAGAAAAAAGTTCGACCAAAAATATAATGTAAAATAAACCACAAGAATAAAACAAAGGGAGAGAGAAAGGAAGATGTAGGAAAGAAAAATAAGAAAGTAAAAGTATTTACAGCAATAACTGACTGTACTGGAGAATGGGTAGGAGAATGTATGTACTATTACGTAAGTATATCCGAACATACTAGTATATTTAAAAAAGGTTTATGTTATTTATCTCTTTTTCTTTCTTCCCTTCATTCTCTCTTTCCTTCTTTTTTTCTTTCTCTCTCAATCTCTCTCACACACACACACTTGTCTAGCTCAGAGTGCAAAGTTTTCACTGATGAGCAAGCGGTTACTATCCTCCTTGAGCAAGTGGCCATGGAGTGTGAAGGTCACATCCTTACTCATAGATCAGTCAATGTGAGTTCCAAGCTTTCTCTGGGAGGGCAATGGCTGGCGATCACGAGTCTAATACGTAATGCATAACACAGCAGGTGAATTACACACTTGCTTGAGCGTATAGCTCCTCACCCACCACCACCACCACCACCACCACCATTGCCGTACCTGGTGCATTGCTGTCTCGTATTACACCGGAGCAGCTGACTCAGACCTTACGTATACCATACCTCCCCAACCACAATACAACAAAGATTCCCAGTACCCTTAAGTGTAAATGTATCAAATTACTTTGTGTGTTTACTTATGTAGTTATATTATATTACCTGATTTACTCTATTCTTTTTTTTCACTTGTCTATTATATTTTTGCTTGTGAGTTATTTAGGATTCAACACAGGTGTGTGTGTGTGTGTGTGTGTGTGTGTGTGTGTGTGTGTGTGTGTGTGTGTGTGTGTGTGTGTGTGTGTGTGTGTATGAGAGAGAGAAAGAGAGAGAGAGAGAGAAAAAAAAAAAAGAGAAAGAAAGAGAAATAGACAGAGAGAAACAGATAGACAGAGGCAGACAAACAGACAGAGACAGACATACAAACAGACAAATAGATACATTTTAAAAGGGACAGGCAAATAAGGTAAACGATATAAAAAAGGGAGAATAAACCTAGCAAATCAGAGTGGAGGTGTAGGAGCGACAAGGGACAGGTGTGATGTGTGCACTGGAATGTGAGTCACAGGTGTTCCTTGCTGATGTAGAGCAGCTGTTGCACACACACATACACACACACACACACACACATACACACATACACACACACACACACACACACACACACACACACACACACACACACACACATAACAACAACAACAACAAAATAAGATATACCATTATTCTCCTCATATACCGTATCTATCTAACACTATTATCTCAAAAAAAAAATTTTCTTTCCTCTCGCATCCGCTTCGTCCCGTCTTACCTGTTGTTCCTTCCCACTCCTGTCCTGTCTCGCAACGCACTGACGAACATACGAGTAACAGCATGGAAGGTTAGGACAGGGATGGACAAAGAGCTGCTGAGCGAGAAGTAAAGGATACAGTCTCGTGTCTCATGAAGAAAGGTGAGTAGACGGCAAGCAGTCAGGGAAGGGGACAGGTGGGGTAGGGAGGACGGAGGGACGGACGAAGGGATGAAAGGAGAGGGAAAGAGGAAAGGGAGAGATGAAAGGTGAAAAGGAGGTGCAGCATTTAATGTGATAGTGATGTTAATGTTGAGGGAAAAAACAGTTGTTACGTGTGTAGAACAATCTCTAAATCTCGTCGATGTGTAAATGATTTAAATGATCAAATAAGAGATATGATTATATGATAATGATAAGCAAGTCTTCACAATCCCCCACACCCACAAATGCACACACACACACACACACACACACACACACACACACACACACACACACACACACACACCCTCCACACCACGCACCACCCTCCCCCATCAACCACACACATCAAATCGTACAGTCACAAGAAAGAATGAGCAGCTCCACTTCCTATTGAGGTTAGGGAATTAGGTGAAGTTTGTTGAGAGATAAATGCTTGGTAAATGGTGCCTGTGTTTTCCTTCGCCCTTCTCTTCCTTTTCCGTCTTCTCTTATTCATTTTTCTTCCTCAAACTCCCACCAAAACGCGTAGTTCATTGAGACATCAAGTAAAGGTTTATGTCTCATGATAAGTAATCTTAGATAATACCTTATATCTTTCTTATCTATCAGGAAGTCACTGACAACTTCTAGAGATTAACACAATAATCATCGATACTGAGATAGCAATGAGATAACAGATGGAAAGAAAAAGGGAGAGGAGATAGGAGACGGGGAGAGCAAAGAGAGAGACGGAACCGTAGAAATGGTGGGAAGGAGACAGTGGCTGGCAAGGAAAGGGAATGATAGCGGGTGGCGGGAAGGTGTGCTGGAGGCGATCGTTCAGGTGTCAGAACACTTAATAAGATCAGGTCCTGTCAAGAGGATGTCCCCGTGGGCGTAAAAAAGGGTGTCAAGGCTGAACTGATGACAGTGTTTGTGGTTTTTTTTCTGTGTGTGTGTGTGTGTGTGTGTGTGTGTGTGTGTGTGTGTGTGTGTGTGTGTGTGTGTGTGTGTGTATGTGTGTGTGTGTGTGTGTGTGTGTGTATATATATGTGTGTGTGTGTGTGTGTGTGTGTGTGTGTGTGTGTGTGTGTGTGTGTGTGTGTGTGTCTGGGTGTGCTTGTGTATGAATGTGTCTAAGTGTGCTTGTGTATGTATGTGTGTGTGTGTGTGTGTGTGTGTGTGTGTGTGTGTGTGTGTGTGTGTGTGTGTGTGTGTGTGTGTGTGTGTGTCTGGGTGTGCTTGTGTATGAATGTGTCTGGGTGTGCTTGTGTATGAATGTGTCTAAGTGTGCTTGTGTATGTATGTGTGTGTGTGTGTGTGTGTGTGTGTGTGTGTGTGTGTGTGTGTGTGTGTGTGTGTGTGTGTCAGAGAAAGAGAGTTTATGTGTGCTGGAGAGAGGATATATAATACATGTATTATTTACAGAGGAGGCAATGAGGTTGAGATAGTGTAACATTAGTTAAAACGAAATCCTTACATAACAGGATGACGCTCGAGTTAAATAGATAACAAAGTCCCGCCGTCTGCTGCAGGTGCGAAGCTGATGCTCCTCCCTATGACAACATGAAATAGTACGATGAAAGAAGAGAAAGTCTACTCACAGGCACTTGAACGAAGGAATACTAATAATACGCCTTGAATGGACAATAACAAAGTTGGTGAAACAGAAAAAACTGAATAATGGAGGTTATTACAATAATCTTGCAATGCTTCCTATTAAGCAAAGATTACAGATAATGACACTGTGAGCAACCAAGAGAGGAAAAGCAAGTAATGCTAGGTTAATCGTGGGAAAACACCAACAGTAAGAAAACATTGGCGACATAGGTTCACTCACATCATGCTCTCCACGCGTGCACCGACTCCCGCGTCGATCGCCACTTGTTCCTGGGGTGCGTTGTCCACAATTAAATTGGCTTGCTGGTGCTGCTGGCCCAGCATGCCGCGGTACATGTTGTACACCAGTTTGCGCACCTGAGGATCATTGGGATCCACCTTTGGGCCGCCACCCGCGCCATTGGTGGCCACGCGAACGTTCCTGTTCGCGGAGCCGTTGAGGGCAGCGGGGCGACCATTAAGGTTGGCCATGCTGGTCAATGTGCCTGGCGAGGAAACGAAGCTGATCTTGTAGCAAGTAATAATGTGTGCCCGACGTTTCAAGGATGACCACGGCCTCAGATCAAGTATCAGAACTTTTCATGAAAACCGTATGTCTTTTCTTCTTTTTTCTTTCCCGGAGATTAACAGAAATAAGCACTTATCAGTTAATGAAGCCTCAGACAGGGTACTGGCCGCGTGAAGTAATTTGAAATGCAAACAAAATGACTAGATCAGAGCGGGACGGGACACAGTGGGGGCCACCTTCTCACACGTCGTCGCCTAGCACACGACTGACGGGCGGCGCGGCAAAGGGGGAGCTCCAGCCCTCCAGCCTCGCCCCCTTCTCTCCTGCACTCCTCTCCCCCTCATAGCGCCGATCTCAACTTTGTAGTCTTCTTCCAAGTACTTTGCCTGAGTACTTCTAAAGGATTATCAATGCTCAGTCTGTCGTTGCTCAGTCTAGTCTTCCCACACATCGCAAAGGTGACTCAGAGCGGGCCAGGATAAAATCATTAGATAAGGTTACACTAGGGACGTTATTCTCGTCGAGCATTTAAAGAATGAATTGGCAACGGGAGAGACTTCGATGCAAGACAGCGCCTGACAACGACGCCGCTCTGCCTGACCTGTTGCTTGTCTGATAATACACACACACACACACACAGACACACACACACACACACACTCTCTCTCTCTCTCTCTCTCTCTCTCTCTCTCTCTCTCTCTCTCTCTCTCTCTCTCTCTCTCTCTCTCTCTCTCTCGTACACACACACACACACACACACA
>JAPQNM010000002.1:7615153-7620153 GCA_029783475.1 Metacarcinus magister
AGAGAGAGAGAGAGAGAGAGCAGCCACTAGAAAATATTTGAGCTCGAGGTCACGAATGTAAAGTGAGGGAGGGAAGACCTGCCGGCTTGAGAGGTGTGTTCACCTGAGGACATTTCCGTTCCCTCCCCGCAGTCCAAGGCATGGCGTGGAAAATTCATTAGTGTAATGCCACAAATCAAACAAGGTGCGGTGGTTGGGTGAAGTGTCTGTTGGTGTAAATTTAAGTTGTGGCTTTGAAGAGCTGTTATGTGAATGTGAAGGACAAAGGTAAGACCGAGGCTGAAACAAAGACAGAGGAACAACATTTGGAGGCAGCAACGTCTCCGTGTAACTTTACTTTTGCCCTCCGAAAATATTTCTCTATGCGAGGAGTGGAACAGATATCCTGAGATAAAAGGCTAGTGGTGGTGATGGTGAGGATCGTGGTGGAAGGAATGGTGGTGGTGGTAACAGGAGGATTGTAGGGACGGTCGCGGGTAGTCCAGTTTAGTGTGAGGCGGGTTAGTGGCGGGTGTGGTGGTGGTGAGAGGCACGCCATACCAACTTACAGGTCCCCCTCTGAGCCGTAACCCGCGCTCTCCTCCGTCGGGAGCGAGCTTCGGGGAGGCAGAGCAGGTCAGTGAACATCATGCATCCTAACACTGCTCGCAGAATTGCGGCGAAAATATATGCATAACACAGCACAAAGTAATCAATTACTGACAAGCATACGTAGATACATTAACTTATTGAGCATGTTAGTTGTGTGTCAATTTCTTTTCTTTCACTCCATCCCAACAACATTCATGCAGACATGGTTACCTTTTCTCTCACCATACTGTCCAAGTTACTTAATCATAACACCTCATGTCCTTATCACTGCATTCTCATGACCGTGTCTCCCATTCCCTGTCATGGTCTGCTAACAAAGTTCCTCTGTACCCATGACAAGGATAATAACACGGACAAAACCTCATCGGAGAAAAAAACTAAAGAATGTTTTTGCTTTTTCAGACTTGTTTTGCGACCATAAGGAGCAAATACGAGGCTACTATGCAAAATCATTGTCAACTTTATGATTTGGTCATCGGTCGTGTAGCTAATGCTAAGAAACTTTCGAGTCCGGCCCGGAGCAGTTTATGCAAATGTTCATCCTTCATTGCAAAGATTAAACTGATAAATTGAAATATGAAGCAAAGTGAAACGTGGATATTTCTGTTTTCTCAGGTAAGGTTTTGTCTGGAAGGTGATTAGTTGGTGAAATTTTGTTTAATAATCCTGAGCCCAGCACATTACTCACCCAACCCGTCTCCACCCCTTTTCTCACTCACTCACTGCCTCGCCCAGAAATCTTGGTTCCACCCAAGCTCTCTGACCCTGGTCCTACCTACCCCTTGTCTAGCTTGGCCCTGACCCAGACCCCCGAGCCTGTCACCCCGCCCCGCCCATCTAGGCAACCTACCGGACGACTTGAGGGCGCGAGAGTGTCTCCTCGCTTGTGGCATGCCTTAATCTGGTGCGGGTCCTGCTCGAAGGCAAAGGCGGCTTCGACGATACCTGTTAAAGAAGAACTCGTTAGCATCCATCACCGACTCCAACACCACCCCTTCCTTCCCCTACCGGCGGCTGGCAACACTGTGACCTGACAAAGCCTTATCAAAGAAAAAAAATTCCATATACGGTTGTGAGTGTTAAATCATATCGAAGATAATAAAATCATACAAAATAGTGAATGTTTATATGTGTGTGTGTTTGAGTGTGTGTATGTGTTTGTGCTAGAGAGAGAAAAAAAAATAAAGAGAAAAAGAAAGAAAAAGAGAAATTATTACAGAAAAATTGATTGAGGAGGAGGAGGAGGAGGAGAAGGAGAATTATGTTGAGGTTGGATACTAGCCTGTTGGAGGTCTCCGAGGCTGCTGGAAAGACAATGAGGTAGTGTCCACGCCCCTCCTGTCTCCCTGGCGGTCTCCGTCAGGGCCACCGCCCCGGCCCCGGCCCCCGCCCCAGCCTCTGCTCCCGCCACAGCTGCCGCCGCCTCTGCCGACGCCCCGCCACTCAGATTCCCCGTGGACTTGGACAGTTTGCTTTGCGGGTTATCGATGGGTCGGAACCCGAACTCCATTGGGTCTGGACTGAACTTGGTTACCGGTAGGGTCCTGGTGGGCCGCAGATCTCCGGTGCTGGACGAATGACTTTTCACTGACGCGTCCTGATGAATCTTTTGCTTTGTTGCCTTGTGTTGTTGCTGCGGTGCTGAGAGCGGTGACGATGCTTGTTGTTGCGGGTGCTGTAAGTGAAACGCCTGTGATGGTTGACGATACTGCTCGGAGTCCGACAGAGTCCGTTCGGTTGACCGTCGCCGTCTCTCCCGCTCACTCTGTTTGCGGATCTGTCGTTCTAAATTGCGGATGGATTTTTCCTGCGCATCGAACAGCTCCTCCTCACTCTGAGCTCGCAGCTCAGTGAATTTCTCTTGGACGGGCGGCTCCTCTTCCTCCTCCGGCACGCTATCCCACTCGGAGGCGTAGTCGTCGGAGTCATAATAGTGGGAACGTTTCTTTTCCTCCAGGTGGCGGCGGTAGTTCTCGTAGACCTCAGCTTCTTGCCTCATCCTCTCCTCTTCTTGCTGTTTCATTTCCTCCATGCGCTTCTGTTCTTCTATCTCATCGTCTGTCTTGCTTGCTTCCTGCTGCTTCACCGCCACCTTTTCCTGCCCCCAACGTGCCTTCGATCTAACCTGCTGCTGCTGTTGTGTTGATTCCGTTCTTTGCCCCTGTTGTCTTCGCTTCATGTTTTCTTCCCTGAGTTTTTCTTCCTGCTGACGTATTATCTCTTGTAATCTCTTCTCATCCTCCTTTTGCTCTTCCTCTCTTCTTTTCTCTTTCAGTCTCCTCATTGCTTCCTTGTTTTCCTCTTCCTTTTTTAGTTGTTCTTTTCTTCTCTCTTCTTCTTTTCTCTTTTCCTCTCTTTTTTTCTTCTCTTCTTTTTTTTTCTTCTCCTCTTCTTTTCTCCTTTCCTCTTCTCTCCTCCTCTCTAATTCTTTCTTCCTCTCTTCCTCTCTCCTCCTCTCTTCCTCTTTTTTTCTTTCTTCTTCTCTTCTCCTTTCCTCCTCTCTCCTCTCTTCTTCTTTTCTCATTTCCTCCGCTCTCCTTCTCTCTTGTTCTCTTTTCCTTTCATCCTCTATCCTCTTCTCTTCTCTCTTTCTTTCCTCATCTTTCTTTCTTTCTTCTTCTTTCCTTCTTTCCTCCTCTCTCATTCTCTCCTCTTCTCTTCTTTTCTCCTCCTCTCTCCTTCTCTCCTCTTCTCTCCTTCTCTCCTCTTCTCTCCTTTTCTCTTCTTCTCTCCTCATTTCTTCCCTTTTCCTCTCTCCCTCCTTTCTTCTTTCCTCTACAATCCTCATCTGTGCTTCCCTCCACCTCTGCTCTTCAAGTCTCTTCTCTTCTTCTCTCCGTTTTGCTTGTTCTAGTTTTCTTTTTAGTTCTGCAGCTTTCATCTGATCCTCTTTCCTCCTCTCTTCTTTGATCTTCTCTTCCTCTAATCTCTTTTGTTCTTCATTCTTCCTCTGCTCTTCTTTTAGTTTCTCTTCCTCTAATCTCTTTTGTTCCTCCTTCTTCCTCTGCTCTTCTTGTTCTTTCTTCCTCTTTTCTTCCTGTTTCCTCTCTTCCCTTCGGGTCATTTCCTCTTGTATCCTCTGCTGGTCTCTTTTAAATTGCTCTTGGATCTTCCTTTTTTCCTCCTGCCTCAGTTTATCTTCGAATTTCTTCCTTTCTTGTTCTGCAATCCATTCGTACTGCTTCTTCTGTTCTTCCAAGCTCCTCGTCCTGTCCTCTTCTCTCCTCTTTTGCTCTTCTATCTTCCTTCGCGCCTCCTGTTTTTTCTTCTCCGTGTGGTTGGCGGCGCGGTGATCCTTCCTCTTCTGTTCTGACTTCACCGACCTTGTTTCCCCTACAATGGACGATTCTCCTTCCTCGCCGCTTTCAGACATCTTCTTCACCCTCTCTTCGGACCTGAGGCGTCGAGCTTCGCGGGAGGCTTTGTTTTGCCCTTCGGAGGAGGACTGACTACCGGACCTTCTGGCGGCACTCTTCTTTCTCTTTTCCTCTAACTTTCTCTCCTGCATTTTCCTGATCTGATCATCACGTAATCTGTTTTCCTCTC
The DNA here is from genome assembly GCA_029783475.1 of Metacarcinus magister. NCBI lineage: Eukaryota > Metazoa > Arthropoda > Malacostraca > Decapoda > Cancridae > Metacarcinus > Metacarcinus magister. The sequence continues at coordinate 7,619,291 of JAPQNM010000002.1, forward strand.
TCAGTTTTTCTTCGTTCTTTTTATTCTTGCTTGGCTGCGTCTCCATCTTACCAGCATTGTCCTTCGATTGGACAGCTGAAATTTTGATAGATAATGACGATTCTTTGGTCACCGTTTCCGTTTGTCGTTTTGTCAGACTGACTGGTAACGTTGTTTGGCTCAGACCAGGATGTTGTCCCTGCCTGGGTACGGCTCCAGTTTCTTCCTGAGCAGTGGACGATGGGTCCGTGTAAGGGACAAACTGATGGGACACCGGCGACTGAGGTAGAATCGGTGTTTGACGAGGAATAGGCGATTGGAAGGAGATGGGAGATTGTCGGGGAGCAGGGGACTGTGGGAGAAAAGGAAACTGACGGGGAACAGGGGACTGAGGAGAGAAAGGAGACTGAGGAGAGAAAGGAGACTGAGGAGAGAAAGGAGACTGGCGGGGGATGGGTGACTGACGGGGGATGGGTGACTGACGGGGGATGGGTGATTGACGGGGAATAGGTGATTGACGAGTGGGCGTCGATTCCCTTCTCTTAGCTACCATCATTAGTTCTTCCAGCCGTCGCTTTTCCAAAATAAGCTGCTGAAGCTGTCTCCTCTTTACATCCTCCGTCAACACCTGTGGGTCTTGAGGCTCCAGCGACTCTTCCCGAGACTCCTTGGGTATAACTGATCTGGAGGTTGACGGGAGCTGTGAAGAAGAATGAGAGCTCTGTACGCTGTGCTGCACTGTTTGTTTCTCTTGATAGCTTGTTTGCTGGTATGTTTGGAAGGTTGACTGACTCATAGAGTGCATCTGTGTGCCCTGCTGAAACTGCAGTTGGTGGAGCTTGGATGACAAGTGATGAGAGTTGAAACTAGGCGACAGTGGCTGC
>JAPQNM010000002.1:7637653-7640153 GCA_029783475.1 Metacarcinus magister
TGTGTTGCCGCTGATCTGTCAGTGGTCAGCGGAGGCTCTCACTCCAAGACGTTTGTTCTAGTTTCCTTCACTGAAACACAAATATATGGACGAATCACGAGGGCATCACATTTAATAAAAGACATATACAATGCGTCCACATGCATTCAAATTTTCCATTGCTTTCACGATTGTGACGTAGCACCTCAGTGACACTAATATAACAAACACTCTCACGTCACACGCACAGTGCACAACGCCCTCAGTATGCTTCCGCGTGTTTCACTCGTGTTCAGTTTCTGACACACAAATCACTGTCCACGCACACCTTTCTAAGAATCCCACTGCCTTGCTGGGAACGCCGTGCACCTGAGGGTTTTGGGGTCAGTTATCACGGCGGACGGTGGGCTGGTCCCAGTGTCAACACGAGTATAAGATGCTGATGTAAGCCTCCCTCGCCCTAAGTAAGGTGTACCATGGCACTCTGCCAAAGAGGGATGCCAGAGTCTTGTGTGTCACTATGATGGGTGTGCGTGCCCATGTGTGTGTGTGTGTGTGTGTGTGTGTGTGTGTGTGTGTGTGTGTGTGTGTGTGTGTGTGTGTCCTCTTACCTATTCTTTTTTAATTATAATAGCTATGACAGGTTTTAGTGAAGCTCGTGATGTTCAGTCTCCTAATACTATTTTATCATTACTCCTTTAGATTTATGCATATTCCTTGCATACACAATATCTTGTGACAACTATTTAGTTTCCTGAGTCAATTGATCCACTGTAGTTGGAAAACAATAGATAAGTATTTTCGTATATATTTTTCTTGTTTTATGTTACAAATAATCAAATGTGTCTCCTTTATCTGCGGTTTATATATATATATATATATATATATATATATATATATATATATATACATATATATATATATATATATATATATATATATATATATATATATATATATATATATATATATATATATATATATATATATATACATATATATATATATATATATATATATATATATATATATATATACATATATATATATATATATATATATATATATATATATATATACATATATATATATATATGTATATATATATATATTTATGTATATATATATTTATGTATATATATATATATATATATATATATATATATATATATATATATATATATATGTATATATGCATGAATATTTTTTTATATTTGTGACACATTTCTACTACATTATGAGATAATTTTCCTTTTTCTTCCTTCCATTATGGGATTATTTACCCTTCCTAGCCTCTTCTAAGAACTTTGATTTGCCATTTACTTATTTATTTTTTTTCGCATGATCACCAAACAGAAGCAACACATTCAAATGTTGGCTATATGAATGACGCGAGGCTATAGTAGTTGTCCCTTCTGCCTCATATCTCCTTCTTGGTCGCATCATGCTTTTTCAGTATTTTATTCTTAGGCAGATTTTTTTCTACAGTGAATTGCATCTTTCACTCTTGACTTTATCTAACAAGTTCGTCGATAGCATACTGCATTACCCTCAGGACAGCTTTTAAGATTTTAAGATTGGCAATAAACATGTTCTAGTAACTCTAGTGTGATATTATGTTAGAGCATTACATATACTGTTTTTTATGTGTGTGTGTGTGTATGTGTGTGTGTGTGTGTGTGTGTGTGTGTGTGTGTGTGTGTGTGTGTGTGTGTGTGTGTGTGTGTGTGTGTGTGTGTGTGTGTGTGTGTGTGTGTGCGCGCGCGCGCGCGCCCGTGTGTGTGTGTGTGTGTGTGTGTGTGTGTGTGTGTGTGTGTGTGTGTGTGTGTGTGTGTGTGTGTGTGTGTATGTGTGTGTGTGTGTGTGTGTGTGTGTGTGTGTGTGTGTGTGTGTGTGTGTGTGTGTGTGTGTGTGTGTGTGTGTGTGTGTGTGTGGGGCCGGGGAAAGTATGAGGCGGCGACCTTGGTTGTGTAATATCAGGCCCCGTTAAGTAGGCACCCACGAATTACTAACACTAAATAATGACCAAAGATAACACACACACACACACACACACACACACACACACACACACACACACCACATACACGCCTTTGTAATAGTAGGTAAGCTTCCGGCGGGTTGTCATGCCCATTGACAGCTTTAGCCTTTCCAAGAAGCAGTAATACACGCACAAATATGCCATCCTTCTGAGCTGATTTCCTGATTAGAAGGTTAAAGACCCGTACAGTCTGCATTTTCTGGCAGTGGTTGAGGTTTCTGACACAATTATACGTAACATATTTTGCTAAAAATATATAACACGTATGAAGGTTTAATAAAGATAAATGTCTCAATCTTTTTTCATTCTCAAACGCTTGTCCAGTATTCTTTCTAAAACATTCTTACTAAAACACCCTTTTGTGCTTATACATGCTCCAGCGATAGAGTTAAATATCTTCACCGTCTTAACAACAAATGTGTAGCATTTCCCAAAGTGATTTCCTCTTACTATGTTGTACTCGTATGTTTTCATGTGTCA
>JAPQNM010000002.1:7645153-7647653 GCA_029783475.1 Metacarcinus magister
AAGAATAGGTCTTGAAAAAATCTAATACATGACTGGAATGGATCATGATACTGCAGGAAGGAGAATCAACTGGATGGGGTTAAGATATAATGTGGACGGTAAAGTGTAGGAAAGATAAGGAATAATTATGTGATACGAAATAGAGAAATTTGAGAGGCTGGAAACAACGGGGAAAAGGGAAAAATAGTTCATAGGAAAAATGTTCAACCTCATACTGTTATGAAGCTAAACATGATAAGGTAATACCAACACCATAAAACAAGGCCTCCATAACCTGCAAAATATTAAAACACCACTGCACTTCACTCTTAGATCATGTACAACACCACAACAAAAGTAACGTAAGTACTGTTGGTGTAATGTCACTGAAATGAAAATTGTGTCATCCTCACTCCTCTTTCTTTCAGAGCAGACATTAAAGCCTGCAGATAAATATTTCATGGCCTAAGGATACCATGCATGTGGTTCCTCAGAATGCTGCATATTACTATACTGACACATTCCTAGCATATACCTATACGTCCATACCATGATTGTTACAAAATGCACCATGTAATTAGATGTACACCCCCAATACTAATACACTAAGAGTTCAGTCATTACAGGGGTAAAAATATTTGTTTACTGTATGCAATTATGGTACTCATCAAAAATATATACCTTTTAAGAGGATTAGGCTACTGAAAATTACAAAAAATATTCAAATTTGATATCTGCAAAGAAAAATCTGGAAAATTGTTGAGGTAGGACTAGTAAATGGGAAAGTGTCAAAACTGTATCTGCATTATTGAAGTACTGAGGCTTAATTATTATCCCATGTAGTAATGCTAATACCATCCCTATTGGGTGAATTGCAACATTTGTGCCTCCTCTGCCTGTTAGCAGGAGATCCATTCAAATCTACAACAAATTTTTGTCAATTTATTAATTTTTCATGGCTATATACAGCAGCAAACTAATTTAATCAGTTTCAAAATTTCCTCCAATACATACATACCCGACACCCTCCATTCACCTGTTTACTGTAATGTAACAACAACTGTCAGACCTAGGCAGAAAATTATAGTTAAATTATCATATGATTTGATAGCTCGAACCTCAAATCTTATATTCACACACTGTCTCCCTCACATCTTGCTTGCACTTGGTAACACCTACACATTATGTAACTCAGTTTATTACATATTTTGAAGATGAAATGTGTATCTAGATTCAAGTGACAATAATGTAAAGCAGTGCAAGACAAATAAAGGTGCATTTCCATTGTTATGGATACGAGTGACATTGATCTTCCCTGGTTCCTTCTTGCATTCAAGTTAAAAGACAGAGCTATCAACTAACAGGGAAACATATATAAAATTTTATATCATAAAAAACTTTGTATCTACCATTTTAAATATAAACTCGTTGAAACTCATTGTAGGCAGAAAGAACCTAACCTTAAATGTTCACTTCATTAACAATGACTTTTAAACTTTTTGAAAAATTTATTGGAGATTTAAAAAAAAAAAAAGTTGCAGTGATTTTATAGGGGTAAAGAAAGCTATAACAGATAAAAGAGCAATGAATGACTTAACAAATAGGAACATAGCATCATATCATGATTTCTTCTTTTTGATTTAAAATAACACAAATGAAGGCACTTAAATGTAACATTTTAAACTGAAAACCATATATGCACCAATTCATAAAGTATAAAAATCTAGATATTAAGGAATATTCATACATAGAAATGCATATTTGAAGAAATTATACACAATTTGCAACGTTAAAAATAAAAGGTTGATCTCTGAACTAGCTGTTCTTTTAATCAATATGTTTGAAATCAAGATGAAAACCTTTAAAAATATGCTACATGTTGAATTAATTATTATCACTCATATCACACATACCTACTTTCAACACGTCACATTATTCCCTTGAACATCCTGACTGGCAGGTAAACCTCTCCACTAAACACTGTTCAGTCACAGTACCAGGTTAAAACTAATCAAAATAATCCTGAAATTCACGTGTAAAAATGTGATACATTCTTAATATCTTACCATACGTTTTCCTGAACTTTTTCATTTTTTCTTGGAAGACTATAATTAGATAAATAGTTTTTTATTCTTAACATTCCACATAACACAACACCAATCCACCATCCCGAACCTGCACTACAGTACCATCAATAAAAATAGTGGAGATTCTTTAATAGAACAAAGAGAGAGAGAGAGAGAGAGAGAGAGAGAGAGAGAGAGAGAGAGAGAGAGAGAGAGAGAGAGAGAGAGAGAGAGAGAGAGAGAAGCAGGGAGAGAAAGACAATGCTTATTCACCACTAAATATTTCTTATACACTGGAAGAATATAGTACATGAAATATGAACCCATTTCCTGTATAATATATGGTATACTACATGGGGAGGCGATGGCCTAGTGGTTAGAGTGCGGGCATGACGAGCACAGAGTCCCGGCACGAGCTGGCCACTTTTCTTTGCAAAACCGCTGAGTGGCCGAAG
>JAPQNM010000002.1:7652653-7670153 GCA_029783475.1 Metacarcinus magister
ACCTATCCCATTTAATCTGAGATAGTCTGCTATCCCTCCAAATAAACTGCCTTACACTTTCTCTAAGTCCATGAATACCCAAAACAACTCCTTACTTTTCGCCCTTTCCTTCAGAAATTCAAAATAATTTTGCTCTCTATGCATTTGAATTTACTTAGAAACAGTAAAAAGGTTATGTCTGAATGATTAATAATACTGAGAGATGATGTACTCAATATATGAAGTGCACATTCAACAGTTTTTTATTATGATTATTATCAGACTTCAAGGGACTTTTGCTTATCATCATATGCACAAGTTTCTTGTTGTCTAATAATATTAAAAAAAAAAAGGTGATTAAATAATCCCCCCAAACTAGGTAGCTATAACCCATATAGTTCTGCTGGAGTTAATGAGAGAGCACTACCCCACTCACCAAGAAGCTGCTCTTAGCCAGGATCCAACTCCCACCCTTTAAGTCACGACCACTGTACCAGAGCCACCTGGCCCCCAGATAATGTTTATTAAACTATGGAAATGATAGTTACGTAATTTTTGCATTGAACCCATGCTTTATAGTTCTATTATAAACCTATAATTATTCACTGAATTTTGGAATTTATGCTTATTGTCATCTACCTTCATGTTTAATATCATCATGTCTAAGGAAAATGCTCCTTCCAATGCATGACATGACATCCTGTAGGCCTGTGGAGACCTTTGACACAAGCTCATACAAATGAATGTTAGTATAATATATCTAGCATAAAAAAAAATACAGCATCCTATTAAATTTCAAGGATTTTATGCTATATAAGACACTAAATAATACAGTAAACTTTAAATCAAAATAACACATAGCTGAAAATAAAGTTTGATTATTTTTTAAATAGGTTGCAGATTACTGCTGCACCTAAAATTGTAGGTGTAGTAACTCTGAATTATAACATATTATATGGATCATAACATAAGTCAAGTAAAGCAGCTCTCACCTTAAAAAGCTTTCACATAAATGTTGTATGTAAAAATCAATGCCAATTAATGCATAAAATGATGAAGCATTTAATGAATGAGGTCATTCATTATATGTGTTATCTTGAACAGGTATTCCTTTTTCCACCAGAAGGTCCAGGTTCCTGGAAATACTACAGATTGCAAAACTTTAAGTGCAGAAACCTTGAGTACATGGAAAATAATGGAGTGAGTTTCCTATATCCTCAACAGTAACATACCTTGAGTCACAGAATATTCAGTTAAAGATAGTAAGATTGTACAACAATATAAAAGACTTTCCTATATTAGACTTCAAAACATAATATAATAAATTCACACCAGAAAAAAATATGACACCAGAGTACGCACATACTTCCATGTTTTCTGTAGTGTCAGCACTGTAACCGTTGGAATGTTGTTGGGCTACAACTCCAATAAATGCTACACTAACTCAGTCTTCCAGTCTTCATTGTTCCTGATATAATATTTGGCCTAAAGGATGCTTAAAATTCTTATTATCTACTTTCAAATAAAAATATATAGTGCTTGATACTAAAATTAAATACCATGGTTCTGATTCATACCTACTGCTTGCGCATTTCTAAGGACTTCAATTTTTCTCAGATATAGTCATCTGGTTTGTTGATCCCTGTATACTATACTGTATAGAGCAGCTTGTACTGTACCATGGAACATTGCAACACACTGGATTCAATAAATATCAATGTGCGTTCATTTTCTTCAAACAATTTCCCTTTCTACTGAAGTACATCATTATTCACATTTCAGAAATCACCATTTTCTAGAAAAATCCTCCACTGTATTTGTACAAAATGAGCACAAATAGAGATAATACATCAGTCCTATAGGTGTTCAAACAAGTGGCTTGGTGGGTAAACAAAATATGTGGCAGAAAATATGAACTCTCATTTACCAATCTCAATAGAAACCTGAAGATAGTAAAAACTTTATGCCATACTTTAAAAGCCTGGTAACACTATGAAACATCTATGATTTGGAAAAAAGTATTATACTCCTGCATTTGCACCAAAATCATCAGATAACTTTTCCCTGGAATTCAAATACAGTGTGTATAAATTTTTTTATGACGACATAATGAAGACTTTCAGACCAAATCTTCTCATAACTTCAATAATGTTAACAATAAAGACAAAATAATCTATGCAGGAGAGGAAATCTTCATTAATTTACCCTTTGATTATGTTACTCACAAAACCCCATTCTCTCCACATACTGTACTGTCTTTCCTGCCATATTGTGCACACTTTTTTCCCCAAAACATTTTGTTTCAAGAATCATACCATAAAGGTCATGGTTTCGGGATAAGCTTGCAAGTTGGTTTGATTGCTACCCAAACACCACTTTTTACCAAAATGGCTCCTAGATGACTCAAGGATAAAACATATTCATGATTATAAATGGTAACTAAATGTTACCAAGTGATTAATAAGGTAGTGATGAAATATGAGAGCAAAGGTTACCAACAGTCAGAAGCGAATCACATGATATCTAAACTGGGTTTCTAAAATAGTATATAATATGAAAAATAAGGGTTTCCTTATAATTCTAATCCATATAATGTGTGGTATTAGATATGGAATATATTGATAAGTAGTGTATGATATTTGCTGTGGTGTACAAAAGAGATCCACTGCCTGCCTCTGTCTCTGTCTGTCATCTGTGGTAAACACATGAGTAGGAACAAGGGTAAATATTCCGCAGAAGTTGGTGGTCTTTTTTTTGTGCAAGTGCAATAACTGCAAAAAACTCATACCTCCCACAAAAAAGACAGAACAGATTCAGATGAAAATATGCTGTTAGTAGGTGTTACTGTGTGTTTTAGGCACATCCAAGGACATGTATATCACAACTTCTGTCAGTGAGTTGCAAGGGAAGAATTCATAATCATTGAAACTTGTTCCTGAATATTTCTTGCATAATTAGCTCTTAGTTTATTCTCAACATGATAATAAGCTATCTGTACCCTAGAAGCTGTTACCAAAACCTTGTTAAGGAAACGGTGTCAAATCAAAAGAAAATTGAATATGTTTTTTTCCTAAATATCCCTTACCAAATTTTGACTGTGTATTCATACACCGGAGGACATTATATGGCAGGAAATACAGTACACATTTCTATTATACACATTAAATATTTTAGATAAGAGGTAAAAACAAAGTAATGGCTGGATTAAATGGCTTCATAAGCCTCATCAAATTCCTTTTCAGGTGATCCACTGAAGAATTCCTCCAAACCATCTTTGTCTTTTTCTTTCCGTTTCTTCTTCTTCTTCTTTTCACCTTCTTTTTCTTTCTCTTTATCTTTGTCTTTGCTTTTCTTCTTACGCTTTATCACAGATTTATCATCGTCCTGGGAAAACAAGAACATAATGAGTCAAAAATAAGGGACTTTCAATGGTCCATTTGTTTGAAAAAACAAGGAAGGAGTGTGTGTATATGTGTGTATATTGTGTTCAAAAATATATTTACTATGGACAGAAAATTTGTGCAAGTCCAGCATATGGAAAAAATCAAAAGAACAGCAGGGATCAGATGGAATGGTTTTGGTAGACAAAATTATGATATGAAAAGTAATCTCCCACGATCACTGAAGAGAATGGATTTATTCAATTCAATCTACCAGTTATAGCATAAGGATTAGATTGGAGTCTCACGAAAGTCCTAGAAGGAAAACTTTGAGTGCTCAAAAGGGAATGGAGAGAATAATGCTAGGCATAACAAGGAAAGACAAGAAGAGAGCAGCATGGATTAGGGAGCTGATCAAAGTTGAAAACATCTTAACTATAATTGAAATATAAAAGTGCATGTGGGCACGACACATCATGCAATAACAGGATTTTGATAGACAATTAGAAAAATTAAATGGCAGCCAATGGACGGTAAAAGAAGGCGAGGCAGACAAAAAACTAGATGGAGGAATGATAGTTAGTTTTACTGAGGTGGTCTGGAATAGACAGGCATAGATGTTGATGATGATGACCTAAACTTTAGTGAGGCACAGTAGTTTCATACATTACAATAACTAAAACACATAAAAAAGTATTAAATTTGTTGTGACAACTGTGCTCAAGAGCTTTTCATAATAGTAAAGGAAATTCAGTTTTCAACAGGTCTTGGTGGCGGCAGCAAAAATACTACCACCGTATTCCCTGCAGCTTGAAAAGGCGACCAAGTGGGACGGAACGAGGGATCAGGGAAGACTCTTTTCTGTGTTCCCTCCTACAAAAAGATACGGCACAGAGGGGGAGGGAAGATATCTCCCAAATCCTTAAATGCCTTGTCTTGGCTACCCCCTTTTAATGGGAATATAAACCTATATAAACCTGGTTGAATGTCCCACCATGGTACTCTGCACCCCTGTATGCAGGAAGCTACAACCTTTTTGGTTGTACAAGTGAAAGAAGTTTCATAAAATTTCTTACCTTTTCCTTTTTTTCCTTATCTTTTCTCTTATGTTTCTTCTTACGCTCAGAAGACTCCACCGGACTGTCACTCCTGGATGTGCTGCAGCTATGAGGATCCATCTTCTCCAAGACCCGACTGCCCTCAGCTGGTGGACCTGTGCCAGTCATAGTTATCATGTCATTCCTTATGCAAAGGAGTACAAATGAACAACATACAGTAACAGCTTTACTGGACCTAACGAGGCTGTCCGTGTGACTACACTAATACAATAATATCTACTTGATAGAGACAAAAGGACAGCAAAGTGGAAGACTCCTCCCCACCCACCCTTCTCTCCAGGCAAAGCTGACTGGAAGAGGAAGCAATACCATGTAGTATAAATAAACTATCATGGAATTTGTATAAGAATAATCTACAGCTATTGCTACCATGAAAAAATAAAATAAAATTACACATGAATGAAAAACTTGATTTGGTGAACTCATGATACGTGCTTATCAAGTTTTTTCTTAAATAATTCAATTGTGTTACTATTAACTTTGTGCTGGTAGAGAATTCCAAATATTCACAATTCTATGACAGAAAATATGCTTTGCTTCGTTCAATCTAAAACGCTTACCAATGATCTTGAAGCCATTGTTACGATGCTTGTGAGATCTGTAGTTATATAGTCATTTATTTTAATAATGTCAAAGCCATGGAAAATTTCAAATATCTCAATTAGGTCCCCTCGTAGCCTACATTTGGATAAACTGAATAAGTTCAGCTCCTTTAGTTGTTCTTTGTAAGGCTTGTTTCACAATCTCTTCTTTGTATTCTCTCCAGTTTATCAAAATCTTTTTCATAGTATGGTGACCAGAGCTGAATGCAATATTCTAGATGAGGGCGTACAAGTTCATTGAATAGCATAAGGATAACTTTTTCAGATTTGTACTCAAAAGTTCTTTTGATGAAGCCAGCTAGTTTGTTAGATGTCAACGTCTGAATAATGTTTACTTGGTTTAAGGTCATTACTAATAGTTACCCCTAAGTCTTTTTCATGGATGACTTTGAAAAGTTGGGAGCCATTCATTGTATATTTTGTGTATAGATTTTTGTTTCTGATATGCAAAACTTGACATTAATTAACATTAAATTTCATCTGTCATTTTTCTGAACAATTGACTAAGATGTGGAGGTTAGATTGTAATTGTATTCTTTCAGCAGTTGTAGTTACTCTACCCGTGATTTTCATATCGTCGACAAATTTTGATATCTTTCAGGTGAGGCCTTCATCGATATCATTGACATAAATTAGAAAAAGAATGGGGCCAAGTACTGAGCCCTGTGGCACACCACTTATAACGTCTCGTGCTGTTTTCTCTCAGAAAACAACGAGAGGAGTGTATGTATATAAGCATGGGTGTGTGTATGCCTGCCTTGTCTTGGCTATCACCCTTTAGAGGGATAACAGCCTGGTACATAGATAGATAGATAAATAGATAGATTGATCATTTATTCAAATTTTAAGAATGAGTTAAAAATTTCTTGAGGAGAACTGAGTAAGGGATGTATATGAAATCACATACAATCCATTCAAAATTAACATTAAAATTTGAGCTACTGAGTACAAAATTGCTTACGTAGGACTGAGACATTATTCACTTGATGGTGAAGGAAAACTCATCTCCTTACCTTCCTCAGGATCAGAGTCCTCTAAGGTAGCTCCCTCAGGCATCATGTTGGAGGTGGAGACATAAGGATTGGCAATAGTGCCCTCCTCTGCATTGAGCCAGTCATCTAGGTGGTTTCCTTTTTCTTCCTCTTCAGTTTCCCCCACCCCAGGCATGCTGCTAGAAGGCTTGTTCTGCTTCAGGGTAAATGGATCTGCATCAAAGTCAAGAAATGGACTGTGATGACCCTGCACCTCGGTTACAATGGAACTTGTCTTAGACCTTGCACTCTTGTTACTAGTCCTCATTACTTCTTCACTATTCACTATGTTCAAATTCTGTCTTGGAAGACCACACTTAACAAGTTTTTCATTGGTAGTGGTAGTCACTTCTACACAATCTTCAGACTCATCTTTATTTTCCTCTTCCTCCTCAGCTACAATATTCACTCCTGACCCCATTGTAAGGTCATCTGGGTCAAGATCAACCTGGAAGGCTGACACCATTGGATTTTCATGACATTCATCTTCACTGGAAGGAAGGCAGAACCAAAATCAACTACTTCACCACAAAAGAAATTTAAACAAAGTACAATTGAATAAAATGTTTACACAAACAAAATATTTAAAAAACAACATGTTATATGATGAGCTAGCTACCTGTCTTCCTCAACCATAACAGGTGATGATTCTTTCACGGAGGATGATACCACATCATTAAGGAAAGACTGGTCAAGCCGCCCACCATCAGGCACAAAGTCATCCACGGACACTGGTTCGGCAGAAGCTGCTACAGCCTCTGTTACTGGCAGAAAGAACAAAACATGAATATCATCAACAGGATCCTCACTTTCTATGTTAACCAAGGTTGATAACACACAAAAAGACTAAATCAGAAGCAAAATAGATCATATTGCAATACTTTATATGTTTATACACACCAGAATTCGTCAATTATTTAATGTTCACTGCCAAACATTAATGTTTACACAAACAGCCTGAGCAAGTACAGAGTTCTGTTGCCTAAATTAAAAATAATCAAATAGGTGGTTTTCCGAGCACTATCTCCATTATCATTATAAGAATGTATGAAACTGTTTATACCACAGGTAGGTAAAGTGATCAATAATTACACTTTCAATGATATGCAACAATTTCATATACTGTAGTAAATTACAGTGGCAGCATGTCCTACATGATTCATGTCCAACATGAGAGGCATCACCCAAAAAATGAAGAAAAATCATTCATTGCAATGTGAATAAAAAAAGTAGAATGAGATTTTCAGCTAACTGAAAGTTACTTAAATCTAATAATTTACATCCAATGAATGAACATGAGGAATCGAACATAGATGGGCATATATTGCAAATCTGTCAAAATCAATTACAATTGATCAATGAATGTTCACTTTTGGATGTCATGAATTTAAGAGGATTTATGGGATCACACATAACGACATCAGTCTAGTCAGACACACATTATGCATTATTGGTTTGTGTTAGCTAAGTTGTTGTTATGAATTCAATAGTCATTATTCTATGATCATCATCTGTGAACCTCTGTTGGAGAAAGCACTTGACACTGCCTGAAAGGTAAATACATATAGGTGCTCATCAAAAAAGAAAAAAGACTGTGAAAGTAGCACAACACTGTAGTAAACAAGTCATCACAGAGTACTCTTTCATGGTGATGATTCAGCCAGAAATACCCTACCATACACCTTACCAACTACACTTAACAGACTTATACCCCTAAAACTAGTACATTCACACCAAGGGAACTACTGCCCAGTCAACTGGTACTATATTGGTCACAAAGCACGCATTTTGCAATCATACCTGCACCGCCCCTTTTCATTATGTACCTCCTTCCAGAACATCATCTAACTCTCATTGAAATTTTCAGTTACCTTTCTTCCCCACCTTTCACCTGCAGTCACTTTTGCATCTCGTACAGCTGTTTTAGCTTGATTTTTCTTTTCCATGTATCTCTCAGTCACATTTCATTGGAATGCCTCTTTTCTGCTACAGCTACACTTATACAGCTCCTCAGTGGTGCACTGGTTAGCACGTATGACTACGAATCCGCGGGCCTGATTTTGATTCCAGACAAGGGCAATCAGCGCACAGCTCACGCAGCTGTTCATCCTCCCAAATGGGTTGGTCGATAAATAGGTATCTAGGGAAACCTGGGGAAGGTAAGCTGTGGAAACTCATATGTCACAGTGGCTCTGTGTCTCGGGGAAACAGATTAATTTCCACCACTGGCTCAAAAGCCAATGTGACGGGAGATGAGCGCTCGCAGCTATGCACAGCTACAATGTATGCCACCACTTTACCTTTATATTCCATGCAGTTTGTAAAAGGCGACCAAAAGGGATGGAGTGAGGGGTCTAGGAAGCCCTTCATCTGTATTCTCTCATACAAAAAGACAGGGCATAGAGGAGGGGAGAGTAAAGTTTTCCTTGACCCTAAATACCTGGTCTTGGCTAGCCCTTTCTAATGGGGAAATAAGTCTGGTATATAGATACATATTCTTTTTTCTTAATTGACCTTTTCTCATATTAGGTAGTATGACACATGGTGAGAATATTGATAAAATTAAGATTGACTTTTAAAACCTCCATGCAGAAAGTCATGCTCAAGGAGTTCCTTACCCAAAACTATCTCTTTGGTCTGCTCTGGTTCTTTGCTCTTGCTGAATATGCGAGACATGAAACTAGTCTTTTCCTGGGTCTTCTCAGGGCTTTGGGTGGAAGACTTTGGTGTTTGTGTGGTGCTGGTAGGAGTGGAGCTGGTGGCATTAGGGGTGGTGGAGGTCACAGTTGTACTAGAAAAAAAATAATAAAGAAATCATATAAGATTGATAAGAAATGTAATGTACTACAGGTTTATGAGGTGGGTGTGTAGCTACTGATACCAGTGAAACTTTATGCGAGGAAAAGTAAGGCACGTGAGTGGGTTAGAAACTCTCTTGTTAACCAACTCATCATACTAACAAACTTATCATCAAAGAACAGCTTAAACACATCATTAAATACCTTAAGTAATGAATCCCCAAATTTAGAATTCAGCTGACAAAACTAAGAAACAGTACATGTGCGCATTTATCAGAAAACATGTCTATTATCAACTTTCATCCCTAATTTATTATCTGCAACTCTGACTCATCACTGATGACTACTGTCATCAGGAGGATTATTCATGATAAACAGACAATGAATTCTTGCTCTATGTGAGATATCTGATAAAGGGGCAGCAGTCTGGTTACACCCAGAAAATAGCAGGCTCATTAGCATTTTTTTGCGAATATATGGAATTATCTCTTTTTGTGGATACTATTGAACATTCCTGCATTCCTTATTTGTATGTACTTGCATGTCATAGGTAAAACAAGTGACTGTTGATAGGTACCATTGCGATATTCTGACTGTACAGCATCTTGAGGTGTGACCGAATCAATGTCACCTTGCATATACATGAAATTCGTAAATAGTGCATGCACCACATAAATCACCTATGTAAATATATAACAGAAAATTCATGGTGTTGGAGTAGTTACTGGGAGGAATTAAGGCATTTTAAAGGGAGTCAAGTGCATGTGTGAGGGTGAATGGAGGGCTAAGTGAGTTTTCCTAGAGGATTGGGAGTGAGACAAGGATGTGTGATATCAACATGGCTGTTTAATATTTTTGTGAATTTGTGTATGAGAAATGAAAGCTAAAGTGGAGAATGTAGATACAAAACTGAAGATGAATGGAATGGTTTGGGTGATAGTGGCATGCTTGTCTGCAGAGAGTGAAGAGGAACTTCAGAGACTGTTGGATGAATTTTATTATACAAGAAGGAAGCTAAAAGTACTAAATGCTGTGAAAAGTAAGGTGATGGTCTTTGAATGGCGGGAAGCAGAGATGATGGATTTTGCTATATTTTATAGGGCAAGTGTGCCAGCAGTAGGAAGGTGAGGTATTTTTAGGAAAGAATATGGAGGAAGTGAAAGTTTTAGTATTTGTGAACTATTATGCAAACATGGAGCGATGGAAGGAAAAATCAAAGAGAGGGCTGTGAAAGGCAGGGTGTCATAGGATCACTTGCAAAGGTTATGAGAGGAAGGAATGTGTCTATGGAAGTAAAGAAAGTTTTAAGGAGGAGTATTCTCATGCCAACATTGAAATATGGATCAGACTTAGAGATGGAATGGGACACAGCAGTCCTTTGATGTCTTTCTCAATTGCTTTTTCGTTTACTTATGATACATGATAATAAATGATATGAATGAAAAAATTTTGGTGTTCCAGGCAAAAATGCCATGTAATCTATGGTGCATCATCAGCCAGTAGGTCAGACAATACGAATGGTAACAAGTTGCATCATAATCATACCATCATTATCTCTACTGCATCTCTTAAGTAGCACTAACGTTTTGCAACCTTTCTGAAGTTATGATTCCCACACAACATGGCAAGGATAAATGGAACCTATGACATAAGGATGTACTACAGTAGTTGACAAATAAATCTGAATCACTGAATAAAAGTAATTTGTGAGATAGACAGTTTGCTTGATGTAATGCAATAGTAAGGACATTACACTATAATAACAAAAATACATTGACTATCAAGAGGTAACAAAAGATCTGGGAAGAGCTTCAACCATCCTAACCTATTCCTCTCTGGTCCCCATGACTATGCCCTTACAAGGATGAAGCACTGTTCCTTTCATCAAAAATTTGTTTCCCTAACCTCACTGTTGTTGAGGAACTGATCACAGAGGAGGCCTTAGGAGGCTGTTTGCTTGGTGTGGATGTGCTGGGCAGCAGGCTTGAAGATGGCACGGGAGAGGACTGAGTGGTGGGGGCTGCTGATGAAAGGCTCACTGGCATAGATGCTGATTTTGGTACACCTGAAAACCAAAATAAAATAATTGAAGTCAGAAGAGGCACATATTTGTCCTATGATGAATCCACTTACATATCAGATTCAATTGAAAATTTTTTTCAACTGACACCCTGGGAGCATATTTGAGCTCATACTCTGAACTACAAAAACAGCATTTACTATATCCAAACACACATACACACACACACACACACGGTAGTATCCTGTAGCTTCATTTTCTATCTTCCCAAGGTAACTTACCATTAAGTGAGGGACTGACATTGCCAGCTGGTGTCATCCCTGGGTTTTGTAGCTGAGTGAAGGGCACTGTATTTGTAGGAGCAGTAGCTTGAGCGACAGGACCAAGAGACTCTGCCGTCACCCTGCGTCGGTCAGTCAGTTGACTCAAAAATCTGCAAGGTGATCAGTATAACAAGCAATGGCAGAATCATAACCAGTGAGGTTTAACCAAGGTGCAAGGTTGCAAGAATGCCAAAAGCCCAGCACAGGAAAGGAAGGCTAGTAGCCGGAGAAACCACTCCTGGAGAAGGTATCTCAGTACATCCTCACCTTCACAAGGTTGAGCTGACAGGGAGGGCACAGCACATACCAGCTATTGCATTTAGCTTTTTAACCTGACAACTGGAATATGCTCCTAGATTAATATTACACTGGACTAGCCAATCATCCGTGGCCTCTTAAAAGGTGAGAGAAAGGGGCTGATTGCAACAGAGGAATGAAAAATATACAAGTCAATTAGGATTGTATATTTTAATGCAAATGAGTAGAGATGAAAGGAAGAGAAGAATGACTATTGAAAGTTGTCTGAAAGGGAGATTGGATGTTTTAGGTTTGAGTGAAATCCTTCTTAGTGATCAGGGTCCATCTTACACCTCCATCCAACACCTGTCTGCTTCCTAATCCTACCTCTCTTGCTTATCCAGGTTGCCATCTCTCAGATATACATGTAGTAGTCTTTAGAGTATCTATTTATAGTATGTACACTTTATCATATGAAGGGCCAGACACAAGGACAAGGGAGCGAGCATTTTACCCAGGCTGGTCTTCACTGATTGGAGTAAGGGAACACTAGCAACTAACTGGTGACCCCTCAGCCTGGCAACCTGTTCCAGGTTAAGGGTTGGTCCTAGATGGCATGCGAGTTGCATGGAAAGTTTAAACATATATATATATGGCAGGTAAAACAGTACACCACTACACCTCTCGGTCACCTACATCCAGGCTGAGAAAGTGAGAGGCAGATGACCAGGAAGAAAGGTGGCATCATACCAGTCTAACCACATAAGAAAAAAAACATATATAACAAAGTAGTCAACATAACACATACAGGTATACAGAAAATAATTGTAATAATAAAACATAAGATGGTACATAAAAGCATAATGTATAATATTGCACAATAAGCACAGAGAAGGAACATCATATAAAAGTATGAAGAGAAGTGAAACAAGGTAGACCAACAGGCTTGGATGGAAGAGCAGGAAGCATTCACCAGTGCAAGAGCCTTGTTCACTAAATGATGATACATTACAGGGGAAAAAAAAAAATGATAACTGAACATCTGCTGTTGAATGCAGTAGACCCTCGTCCGTAGTAGCTATATGGTGGATTTAGTGGCGATCCTCTCTGCATTTTTGACAAAATTGTCCACTAATGTACAACAATATTCAATTCCATTGGTTTTAATATGCAATCATGGATGAAAAGGGTTTAACCTTACTGTAATCCAAAATTTGACACCAGGTTCGTATTCAGCATGATCAAGAACCCCTATTTACAAATTTTCATGAAAATCTGAGATTCAAAATTTTCACAATTTTGGCATGAGAGCATCCACAGCTTTAAATTCAATTTAATAATAATTAATTTGGAGCCAGGACAACACAAGCAGGGCTCATTTCCTGTCTATTACAACTAGGTAGATACACACTCATATACTCACATGTCATAATCTGCATCATCGCTCTCCTGATAGAGGTCAAGCTCCTGCACTGTGGCTTCAATCTCAGCAGTGTTAGTCTCTAGTTGCCGTAGGAGGGTGACTCGCTGCAGTTGGAGGAATGGAAGATTGAAGAACTTGTGAAGTAGCTTTAGGCCATAACCATTGCGCATTGAGGACTCGGTATAACGGATATCTGCAGCTCCTTCAGGCCTGGAGAGAACACAATCCAATGTCAAATATTACACTATTCTATATTACTATATGCAAAGAGAATATATGGGGGAGTGAGACATGAGTGTGTAATGTAGATAATGGATGGATAATAGATAAAATGGATAATATGGATATGAAATGAAGGTTCCCTGAGTAAGGGAGGTTAGAAGATTGAGAGGAATAGAGAGTACAGGAGTGGAGTGTATGGACAAGAACAAATGGAAATTATTCTTTCATGGCTGCTCCTTTGAGAGCAAATGGTGACTTTTCTATCATGGCTTCCCCTTTGAGTGAGTTCCAAGGAACAGGGAAATATTTTATCAAATTACTCTGCTATGGTGTAAAGGAGAGTTTGCTGGGCGAACAGAGCAGTGTATTGAGGTAGTTTGGACATGTGGAGAAAATGGAGAAGGATTAGTTGGTGAAAATAATCATACGATTTGATGCAATAAATATGAGGTTGAGAGGAAGGCCACATATGGGATGAATGGACGGTGTGAAAGGAACATTGAATGAAAAAGAAATGTCTGTGGGGGTAGGAAGGATGATTGTGAAATAAAAAATGAATGGAGATCCCTCACCTCTCCAAACTCTCCACAAAGAACCGCACATCATCCTCTGAGACAACCCTGTGGTGGCCCATGTCACGGTGATTGGCCAGCAACAACACTGGGATGTGGCTTGGGACATTTACTATCTCTTTTCGCACATAGTCAAAGGTCCTGCAAGGAATGATCCAGAATAGCAAGGCAATGCAAAGACAACAAGCCCTCAGAATACAGAAAAAAGTATGAATCTGTTGGATATATTACATAATAGTACTAGATGAAATGATAAATATTACATACATATATCATACACTATTGGCAAAATACCACTGAAAATCAAACCACGTAGATCATGCATAATCAGTGAAATAGGAACCCTCAAAAACTTGATGCAATCCCATGTATTGTACCAGTTTTTGGTCATGTCCAGCATTAGGATGACACCATTGGTGCCTTTGTAAACATCAAGGAATTCTGCATCTAGGGCTGGCTCCTCAAACTCCAAGCAACTATTGTCTAACTTGAGGCCTTCAATCTGAGGATGGATAGTTTTGACAAGGTTTTTAGCTTGTATCACTTTGTGTGTTTGATGTAGTCTTTCTCAGTCACGTATGATTAGGCATGTAGCAAAATTCTATTGTTGTATTATCAAAAATATTAGTAAATATTTTTCAATTGGTAATATTAGGTAACAAATACAAAACAAAGTTGATATGTACTTTTTTCTTTTTCTTCCCCTTGTCAACAACATCCCAGACTTCCACCTTGACAACATCATCTGTAGCTTTGTAGTTCCACTGTATACTGGCCACCTGAGGAGAAACAACAAATGCATCATCTAATTTTCAAGGTCAGATATATCTTACAATGATCCACATCTCTCACTGGAAATAGAAGCAAATAAAACTATCCCTACACAGCAGTGCTTGCAAACCTGAATCTCTTCTGTTGGGATGTATTCTTCATGGAAGGGTTGACCTTGGAGGCGGCGGAACAAACAAGACTTTCCCACATTGCGGTCTCCCCTGATCACTATCTTCACTGTTGGAAGGACACAATGCAAGGATATTTACACAACATGCAACAAGGTAACATAAACCAAAGCATTTATATCTGTTTGTAATTATCTTTAGGTTTACAGCTTCCTGACATTATACTACATGTAACTCTAATGAATGCTAAATACTGTAGAAACATTTAAGTTAACATATCTAATAACAGTACAATAATAAATGTTTGAATCACTATTACTAAATAAATAGTCAGATGGACTATAGCTATATCAAAAGTCACAAAAAATCTGAGGCTTGGTGAATTTCAGCATCAATTACTACAAGTGAAATATATACGTAGAGGGAAAAATAATTTCTTCACAAATTCAGGATTGGCAGTACCAACTGCTGCCTTCACTCTATGCACTGCTGACATCCAAACACTGCATAAGTCTCATACTTACTATTATACTGAATCCCGCGGGCAAAACGACGTTGTAGGGATGCAGCCATGGCTTGCATTCCTGGTGGGGAAGTAGTGGTTGCTGAGCCCTCCACACCCCTCCCCGTTAATTTGCGAAAGGCAGAAAACATATTGAACGCTTGATAACTCATAGGTTCAGCTTGAAGGATATGTTATTCAATTGGGTCCTCCTTGGGACATCATACACTCATTCCTCCTGAAACAAATCCACCCATTAACAAAATTTATTGGTTTACCTCTAAACAGCTCTTGCAGACACATTAGTTCACAAAGTCTTTTTCTCAAACTTCCAATCACCTCCTCCAAGTTATTCCAGTACAGTATAACATACATATCTATCTAGATTTATCTGTATAGCCATTTTTCAAATTCAATCTATCTATATATGTACTATATTACAGGAACTACCACGTGTAGGCCCCAAGGCCTTTTCTAGATTCCTTATGTTCTTATAACCTCATTAAAAGGGGTTAGTTCTAACTAACATGTTTTGAGGAGGGAGCAGACACAACTCTCCCTGTGAAGAAAAAAAATTCTACTGAAAAAGCTCTCCACAGGGTGTTTGAATCAGTTGAATTTAGCTTTCAAAGATTAGGTTAGGGAAAGTTAGATCTAATTTTTAAAAAATGCAAACAGGTCAGATGGAGAAAAGTTGGTGGTGGGCCATTGAGGAGGCCCACATGAAACTTATCCACTGCTTATCAGTCTTCCCTTTTATTACTTTGTTATTTAAAGGCAGTGCTTACAGGTACGGCAGCCGACGTGCCTAACTTTTGGGTAAAAAAAATATAAAATGCTTATATAACCGAACCTAACCGAACCAAACCATACCTAACCTAACCTAATCTAACCATAATCTAACAAGTGCCGTATCCTCATAGTGCTCCCTTATAGATACAGCAGTTGCCTAACTTTTGGGTAAATGCTTATATAACTGAACGTACTGAACCAAACTGTACCTAACATAACATAATCAACCTAACATAACTTGAAAAATGCTTTACCAGGTAAATAATAAGGCACAGGCTGTAGGAATAGCAGATGAATAGCGGATGACAACGCGGTAAGACTGTCATATCTCTAAGCACTTCATTATTTTAAAAGACGGAAGTATTTTTCTTGAAAAGCTTTTTTTCATGTATTAAGTAGTTATCTGTTGCTTTTCCTCATAACAAATTATTTTATTTTGGAGGGATGGGGCTAGAAATAATAATAGTGATTTACAAGAGAAACGGATTGTGGATTGCTTAAAAAATTAATCAAACATTATCAGAAAAAAGTTGTTTCATCCTCGAAATCTGTGATAGTCCACTGAGACAAATTTACCAGATTCTACGTCTAGTGACATGAATTCATGAATGCTACCTTAGCAAGAGAGGTCCCATAACAGTCTAGTAAGATGTCATATAACCAAGTTCATATACCAGCAACTCATATCAATATTAATGTATTTTTATCCCAATTATGAACATACAACTCTCTAAACTCAACTCTGAACTTTGCACCTTTTCAATATCAAAACTTCAAATGACACTGGCATTCCTACATCAAATGAGTTTTAAATGTCATTGGATTAATTGGTATATGTATTCCAGGTATTTCTTTACAACTACTGCTCCACCTCTTTCTCTTTTCTCTCTTTCCCTACATACTATACATAGTGTACTCAACACATCTGTGAAGGTTTCAGGCGTGCTCACCATTATTTACCTCGCAAAACGTCTTTGAAGTTATGTTAAGTTAGGTTGGTTAGGTTAGGTTAAGTTATGGTTAGGTTAAGGTTGGTAGGTTAGGTTACGGTTATATTATGGTTAGTTTAAGTTAGGTATGTTCAGTTCAGTTAGGTTCAGTTATGTAAGATTTTTACATTTTATTACCTAAATCCAGAAAACAATCTAAGGTAGAGAAACCTAACTTTTGGGTATTAAATGTAAAAATCTTATATAACCGAACCAAACTGAACCGAACCTAACCTAACTTAACCATAACATAACCTAACCAACCTAACTTAACATAACCTAACATAACTTCATAGACGTTTTGCGAGGTAAATAATGGTGAGCACCGCCTGAAACCTTCACAGTGTTGAGTACACTATGTAGAGAAAGAGAGAAAAAAGAAAGATGTGGAGCAATAGTTGTAAAGAAATACCGTATTCCACATGTACTAATATGTTAAATGTAAAACCAGGTGACAATACTGCCCACATCAGCATCTCATTATCATCCTGGAGAGCATTATTCCGTGTCCAAAGTGAGTGTGATATAGTTGGGCTTCACTTCTTTCAGATACCAGAGAGGAATTATCAAGAGACAGTAATGCTTGATGTGTGTAACTGTCACAAATATATTT
>JAPQNM010000002.1:7675153-7697653 GCA_029783475.1 Metacarcinus magister
TTCTTAGCATTTTTTTGCAGTTCATGTTTTATTCTATCTTATTTATTCCATGTTTTTTCTTTTCTACATATGTATTCCTCCTTTGTTTATTTGTCTTTCTTTGTTATTCCTCCTTTATGCACCTTTGTTCACCCATTCTTCTTCATCCTTCCTTTCTTCCTCTTTCTCTCCCTCTCTGCCAACTCATTCTTCTCTCTTGGACTTTCTTTCACCTTCTCATACTCCTCATTACTGAATTTTCCTCACGTTTTCCTCGTCCCTCCTCCCCCCTCTTCCTTTTCTTTTTCCTCCTCACACTATATTACACAGATGCTCCCTTTTTTCAGCCTCGCAAATGGAGTCAGCCAAGTTCTGCATATCACAAAAGGGCTGACGGTGCGTTTCTGTATATAACAAAAAAAGAGAAGAATAAAAGCTATCCAATTCTTAGTTGGAGCAGATACATGTATTGTAATGAGATGCATTTCTTTTTCAGAGGTAGAAATGTTCCATGTAGGTAGTAGGTGTCATAGAGTAGTGGTGGCAGTAGAATGAAGTGTTGAGAGAAAACATATCAAGATACATTGGGAGTTGAATTGTTCATATGGGTTTTTGAAAGTCATCGATTGTCTTTTATTGTTTTTAGTGAGCAGTAGGTATAGGTCTTCCCACTTTTTTTTATATTATTTATTTAATTATATATTAGTTTATTTTCACACCTTGGCTAGTAGTGATCTTTTCATGTAAACAAATAATAAGGGAGGGAGGTATAGTAGTAGCATCTGGCTGGCTGAGACGACGGCAGGATTGATTGTCATACGAGGTTATAATATATACTGCAATGCTGACCTTTTTTCATTTATTGATTTTTTTCTTCTCTCTCTCTCTCTCTCTCTCTCTCTCTCTCTCTCTCTCTCTCTCTCTCTCTCTCTCTCTCTCTCTCTCTCTCTCTCTCTCTCTCTCTCTCTCGTAGTGTAATAAGGGTCTAAGAAAGTCGGCTTTATTGGCATACTTGATGAGATGGGCGTTGTTGAGTCACCATTCTTGAGAGTTTGTCACTGATATTGGTGACTCGCTAGGTTAATGAAGCAGTGACGTGTGTGTGTGTGTGTGTTGTGTGTGTGTGGTGTGTGTGTGTGTGTGTGTGTGTTTGATAATGATAATAGAAATAATAATAACAATAATACTACCACCATTACTTATAATAATTATATAAATGATAATGATAATAATATCAATAATAAAGGAATAGATGGACATATAGACTACGCTTCAAATATCTATACATGGTGTGTGAGAAACAGAAAAGGTGAAATGTTAAAAAAATATATATATTCACAATATTATAATGCATACAAGGTAAAAATGCAAACCAACTAAAACAAGTGTATCGTGACTGGCAAAATAAACATAAAGTAAATTGAAATAAAAACATGAAACTTGAAAGGAAAATTTTGCCAGATGAATGAGGGTTAAACAACATAAGAAGAGGAATAAGGAAAGAAAAGAAAAATATATCGTTTCAGAAAGAGATAAAGACTGAGTAAAATAAAACACCAACAAACATTATGATTAAGTAAGCCAATATGCAACGTAAGGAACATTTTCATAAGGATAAGGTATGATAAGCAGGTAAATGCAAGACACTGTGATAAGAAGAGATGAATAATGATAGAGCACGGAGGCGAGATGTGCAAATACACCTGAGAGAGAGAGAGAGAGAGAGAGAGAGAGAGAGAGAGAGAGAGAGAGAGAGAGAGAGAGAGAGAGAGAGAGAGAGAGAGAGAGAGAGACGACAGACAGACAGACAGACAGACAGACAGAGAGAGAAAGACAGACAGAGAGAGAGAGTGTGTGATCTCGGAAGTTTGTGATGCCCTGGAGTACAGTTTCTTACCTCTCTCTCTCTCTCTCTCTCTCTCTCTCTCTCTCTCTCTCTCTCTCTCTCTCTCTCTCTCTCTCTCTCTCTCTCTCTCTCTCTCTGCAAGGAGTTAGAGGTACTCGAGTCAGGTGAGGCAGCAGCAGGCCAGGTAACATGAAGGTGGGCAGCGTCTTGGGTTAAGGGTGTGTATAAGGTCGAGATGCTTCAGGTAATATCAGCCCAAGGGTAAATAGGGTTAAGTGTGATTGGCTTAACTTACCTTATCCTAAACTGGACTCTGCAGTGTAATTTTTTTGGGGTTTGATAATATGACTATGCAATATGAGTTTTTAAAGAGATTATGAGACTATTTAATATTCATTATGTATTTTTTTTTTTAATTATGCAGTAGCTATGCAGTTTTTTGTAAATTATTTAGACTATGTTTTGTGCAATATTGGAATTAGTTTTTTGTTATAAACCATGAACTTCAAATTATTTTATGCTTACTTAGACTTCCTAGCTTGAATTACTATGATCATTTTCTTTTTGTTTTTATTTATCTGTATACAACCTTTATTTTTGTTTAACGTTAATGTCATTCAATCACATAATATTCCCTTAGCTTAAAAATTATCGTCTTATGCCGTGTCATGCTATCTAAAATGGCGTCACGAAATGGGTGATAAAAACTTATAGTAATGTTCTTCACTGTGACCTTTCAACATTATCTAACAGGTTAAAAGGATGATAACCTTTCAAAGTGTGACACGTGAATGTATATTTTCAGGAGGTGAATGTATGAATAATCTGCATAGACTAAGTAATGTTGCAAAGGTGTAGCTTATGTTCAATCATCTCTATTCTGTTGTCTCTCTCTCTCTCTCTCTCTCTCTCTCTCTCTCTCTCTCTCTCTCTCTCTCTCTCTCTCTCTCTCTCTCTCTCTCTCTCTCTCTCTCTCTCTCTCTCTCTCTCTCTCTCTTGTGACATTTATTTCTTATTTTTTACTCCTCCCTGAAGACCTTGTTTCATATATCTTTTTTGCACTTTTGTATTTTTATCTCCTTCGTTTGCAATTTTCCGGCCCATTTTTTTCTAGTCCAATTTTCCTTGAGTGCCACTTTCTTGAGTTTCAAAAATTAAGAAGTGTTATTTTCTTTCTTTGTCTCTTTCCTTGATTCTTTCTGTTCGTGTCCCTTTTTCATTGTCGTTTCTGGTGGGTTAATTTTTAATTTTTGTTTTCTCTCTCTCTCTCTCTCTCTCTCTCTCTCTCTCCTCTCTCTCTCTCTCTCTCCATCTCTCTCTCTCTCCTCTCTCTCTCTCTCTCTCTCTCTCTCTCTCTCTCTCTCTCTCTCTCTCTCTCTCTCTCTCTCTCTCTCTCTCTCTCTCTCTCTCTCTCTCTCTCCAATCATTCTTTCTTTTACCATAAGAAGTATCTGTTTGTCATGTATGTGTTTAATCCAGTTTATTTTTGTTCTCTCACCGTGTTTGTATTTTATTTGTATTTTTTATATAATTTTCTTCTTTTTTTACTTAGCATTTTTTTATATATTTTTTTGCCTCACTGCAATATTAGTTTTCAATGTATAGTTCAATTCATCTCTTTATTTGTTTTTGTTTTGTTTTAGGAAATGCACTTATATTCCTTTCTCCATTGTGTCGTTTATTACTGTATTTATATAGTTACTTATCCCTTGTTTGCTTATTCATGTATTTATTACCTCGAGCGTCTGTTGTCCTTGTTTCGTGTGCCTCCCGTGAAGCACACATATAAGTGAGTGGGGTTTGTGCATGGGAGAGAGGTGGGGTTCGCTCAATACAGTGAGAAGTTAGGGGTTGGTTCTGACGAGCGTTCAATACTTGGGTCACGGAGTCCAGACCACAGCCTCTCTTTACCGTGAACCCGCACACAAACCACGGTATTATACCACAACAACGCCAACACTAAACCTTGTACGTATTCATAAACAATGCAACCACACCACAGTGCCACCACAAACCACGCCATAACACCACATCACCACACTTATTGTATTTCACAGCAGTCCCACCACACCATATCACTGCGTCAATGCGCCACCCCAGCCTGTCTTTACTATATTGTACCACATTATTCACACTATGCCACGCCACCATAGCGTGTTAGGTTACCACCACCACCACCACCACCACTACCACCACCATCACACTTCCGTTACCATACCACAATTCTGTCTACCCATCACAACACTAAGAATACCACTCCATAGCCACCACTTCACCACACGAATTTACACCACACCACAATACTAGCGCCTTTGTGCCACACCAAAATTGATGGTAGTAATAGTAGTAGTAGTAGTAGTAGTAGTAGTAGTAGTAATAGTAGTAGTAGTAGTAGTAACAGTAATTGCAGTTAATGGTGTAGCGACTTACAACAACAATAGTCATTTTGTTCTGTATTCTAGAAGTAACAATAAATTATACACTACCCACATACCACATTCAGAGGCGCCGCCCAGGTCTTGCAGCGGTGTACATGCCTGAATAAGCAACAACGGGTCGCAAGAAATGACACCCTTTCTTTCTTCCTTCCTTACTTACTCCAGGCACAAGGCAGCGGCAGAGGGGAGGGACAGCACGGGGCCGAAAACTCGCGAAGTGGGATTGTGCGAATGTCTGAAGGTGGGGGAAGCTAGGGAAGGAGAGCGGCAGAGAGGATTATGGGAAGGAGGTGGTGGGGAGGAAGGTGCGAGGAGATTAGGGTGTCTGGGCGTGATGGCAGTCGACCCAAGGATGTTGAAGGGGAGAAGAGGAGGTGAGGGGAAAGGACGGAGGGTGGAAATAGGAGAGGAGGAGGCAAGGGGAAATAAAAATGGTAGGTGGGTGTGGAAGCAGAGGTATTGAAGTGAAGGTCAGTGAGGAGGAGGAGGAGGAGGAGGGGGGATGAGCTAAGAGAGTCAACGGGAAAGAGAAGAGGGAAAGGGACAGCGAGGGGCGAGGTGTGAACGCGAAGGTCGGTAGTAAGGAAGGGAAGGATAATACCAGAATGAGAAGGAGGAGGAGGAGAAAGAAGCATGATAATCGAGGAGAATCAAGAGGAGGAAGAAGAAGCATGCTAATCGAGGAAGAGTATAGGGAGACTGGAATAATGGAAGGGAAGAGGTCACAGTGACTCACCTAATAAATAAACAGAAGAAGAAAAAAAAACCGGAGCTACACAAGAATCGCAGTTTTAATCACTCGCAAATAACGGAAACATGACTATTTACATTAAGAAAACGAAGACATATATAACATTGTAATTACTGTATTCATGAAGTGATACGAGAAGCAGTGAAGCGAGTAAAAGAGAATCGGAAAATCATAATGTACTGAATTTTTGCGTCATGTATCTGGTTTTTATTAGCGAGGTCTTCACACCCCGCTGAGCTTCAATGGACAAATGAGACTCCAGGCTAGTTATTGCCCGAACCCTCCCAACGAGTCCTCGAGGCCATCACTGCCAGACAGACCGTAACTACGAGGCTACCAGAAGGATTGTAACTTGACCGTCCTCGAGCCCACCGTCACCTTTAGTCTCGCAACTTTCTCTAAACATGGCACCTGAGGTAATTATATTCGGTTTATTTTGCAAGCTGTGGTGATGATGATGGTGGTAATGGAAAGCCTTGTAATGAGATGGTAATTGGTAAGATTATATACATACGACAAGCCGTTAGGGGAATAATGATGTTATGGTGTTGACTTGCATATTATAACAGTAACAAACCTGTGCAACAATAAATGTAGTGGAAAAACAGAGACACGGTTGATTTTGAAGAAAAAAATAATGCTAATAAATAGTTACAGAAAACTTGATAAGGATACAAATTCAACAAATCCCAAAGTAACAATACCAAGAAACGAGTAATTAACGGAGAGAGAGAGAGAGAGAGAGAGAGAGAGAGAGAGAGAGAGAGAGAGAGAGAGAGAGAGAGAGAGAGAGAGAGAGAGAGAGAGAGAGAGAGAGATGATGGTTCCGTTCCAAGGTGAGTGAAACAACACCGACTGGTCATTGGTTGATTGCACGGTGCTATGTGAGGTGTGCCGTGAAGCTCCGGGTCTCTGTCTGTTAGATTTCCACCGAAACCTGTAACTTAAACAACTATTCCGTGCCACTAGTCCCTTCATAGTGCTTGTGATGCCTTCTGAGCCACCTACCCACTGAAATGAAGCGATGGCCAGGTTAAAGGGAAGGGTGACCCACAAGTTGACCTGGAAATTACCGACCCGCGTGTTGTCATAAAGGGGAAGGGAAGACCAGAGAGCTAGAACCCTTGGACGTTGTGAGGGAATTGCACTTGTCTCCTAGACTGCGCGCACGGTAACTGATGGAAGTTCAGGTAAATTCATATGATTCGTTTGCAAAAGTGCGGTGTTATGAAAAATTTTGATTGACAAGGCTTATAAGTAATTTGTATTCAACTGTCATTATTTACTAGGTTATTGGAATTTCACTGTAATGGGTTTGGTGTGAGTAATTTGGTAGTTATATTAGCATTGATCAGTATTATAGTTTTTCCTCAAGATTCGTCTGCACCAGGCGCCGCCCACCAGATACTCTTGCCAGACATCTAAGTCTACTCGATTGGTTGCCAAGCGAGGTCTTATGGTAATGTCGTAAGGCTTAATAAATACATTATAATACATCGTCGGATTATTCTCGTATTTGTGTCGTTGATAGTAGTGAATGGTGCATCTTGACAAGGATTTTAGATGCTATGTTGTGTTTTCGTTTGTCAATTATATTATATACTATTCAGTAGAAGAAAGCTACTGCATATATATTCAATGTCATGAAAAGATTTTGCTATATGAATCGTAAAGTTTAAGACAACACTGTAACAATGTTGTCCAACACTTGAAATCCCAGTAGGAAAAGTGTGTTTTTTCACCATTTTTTCCGAGAGTTTTGTCAACCGCTAAGCGCCAAAGAGACCGAGAGGGCTCTTCTGTCTCTCCTCTGTGGACGGAGCTTATATAGTAGAGTAGTTTGTGAGGATGGACCATAGTAGCAGGAGCGGTGATAGTGGTGGTGGTGATAGTGATGGTGACGCTGGAGGCCGCTAGGGGGGAGACAGTATTCGTAATAAACAGCAGCACCAGTATTCGCAGGCGCCTCAAAAAATACCCACTTTATGTTGCCACTTGCGACTCTGAGATAGCGTTCACCCCTCATCCCTAACCCCCTTCACGTCCTCCGCCTTCAAACCCATCCTGCCTCCGACCCCTCCACGCCCATCACCTCCTTCGCAACCCCATCCTGCCTCCGACCCCTCTACAGCCTTCACGTATACATCGCGAGATAAGACTAACCAAGACTTTAAACGAGGAAACTTCTGAGGTCGCGGACGCCTCGAAGTGTTCAGTATTTTCTCTTGTTTGTGTATGACTTCAACTTGAAGCTGCGTGTGCAATGACCTTGACTTAGGAAATAGATGTGTGTGCGTGTGTGTGCGTGTGTGTGTGTGTGTGTGTGTGTGTGTGTGTGTGTGTGTGTGTGTGTGTGTGTGTGTGTGTGTGTCCTACCTCGTGGTGAAAAAAGGAGGGCATGATTGTATAGATCTTCGTCAGTTTGTTAATGAGATGGAAAACGAACCAGATATTTTCTTTTGTTTTCGCAAATACTCCATCGTTGGGGCCAAGATGGCGGACGGTGCGCATCGATCTTATGGGTTATATTGGAGCAATATTTACGCCGTGAATGTGAAAATTGTAGAGGCCTTATTTCGCGGCTTGGAAAGGCTCCCTCCACGATTGGCTCTGTACTCGCATGGCTTAGCTAGCGCAGTTTGGGATTTTGTTCGATAGATTTACAAAAATGAAAGATAGATTGGCTGAAAAAAACTCATTCCTTTCCTATTGTCATCAAAAGGGTAATAACGATTTGCTATTGTTCATGCATAGTTACCTAAAATGTGATTGTTTTTACACCCACATATACAAACACACACACACACACACACACACACACACACACACACACACACACACACACACACACACACACACACACACACACATGCAGGAAACATAAATAAGATTTCCAAGCAGAAACAAAGTGATAACCAAGAATTATAATCTACCTCGGCGCATCTGTGCAGCTTTTGGGTCTCGGGGAAAAGAGTTCCTGCATTTAATGTTACAGAAATATATTTTAAAGCAAAAATTCCATGTTTAGTTGAATCTGCTCTAAAGTTTTCATTTATTTTGTTGAGGCAGTTGCTTTCATAGAGGCGAGGGGAGAAAACCTTGTGCAACACAAATTACGAAACACGGTCCTCGGTGTTGCAGCTTATCCAGAGAAATGATCGTCAACAGCTTTCACAGTTGCAGACTTTACGCACCGTAACACATGAAAAGCTTATGGTACAGTGTGTCGTACTGGCCGGCCCAACATGCTGTGCTGGCCTGCGCTGACAAAGGATTCAAACTAATTTCAGGGAGAGGCGCTCCCTTTATGGTACGGATCCAGGGGGCGTCGGGGACTCGGAGGAGAGCAGGACGATTATGATGTTCAGAAGCCAATGTAGTGTGCATTAGTATTTTTCACATTATACATACGTATGTACTATTTATTTTTCGGGGTAGATTAATGGTTGGTTTATATATTACGACTGAAGCAATAATGAAAGCGTAATTCAAGTTTATTGCACAAATAAATTAGACAAAATATATACTATTAATAATTCATAGTAACACTCACCTTCCTGAGCAGAATGTGGATCCAGATACGAGATAGATAAAAAGGAAAGTTGGAAACCAGACAGTCCAAGGAAGTGTGGGACACGACCAGCCCCACACAGTCCGTCCTCACAACTTCTCCTTCTGCACAAACACACATGTTTGTCCAGTGTTACAAGCCCGGGACCGGCACGTGGACTCGGGATTAAGGCTCAGTGATTTCAGTAACGAACAAAAAAAATAGAAAGAAGTGGAATTCCTGCTACACTTGCACATGACCCGCCAAGTGTTGGGAGGTGTAGAACAACAATTCCCGAAGGCAAGAGGAATAAAGAATATGAAAAAAAACAAGAGGAAGGTACACTCCTCTCAACACCTCTCCTCTTTCACATCAATTACCAATCTGGATGAAAACTGCGATGGTGATGCGATGAACGTGTCAAAATCATCTGAATAAACGAGAGGCGCGTCCTTGAAAAGCACTTAATCACATGATACTCGTCAATTCCTGTCGGGTCTGCTGCTCTCTCGGGTCTTTTCTGAGCATCGACGTGACGCCTTTTCACTTAGAGACTAACGCAAGTGTCACGGATAAATTTCGTTCTACATTGAGTCTCTCAGCCTCTTTAATAACAGCGCTGTCAGGAAATTTCAATTAATATGGTTTTACAGTTTTGTGTGTATTAACAGAAAAATAATGTTCAAACTTTTATTCAGGCAATTAAGTATGTGTGTGTGTGTGTGTGTGTGTGTGTGTGTGTGTGTGTGTGTGTGTGTGTGTGTGTGTGTGTGTGTGTGTGTGTGTGTGTGTGTGTGCTGGAAGAGGGATAGATAGATAGAGAGAGAGAGAGAGAGAGAGAGAGAGAGAGAGAGAGAGAGAGAGAGAGAGAGAGAGAGAGAGAGAGAGAGAGAGAGAGAGAGAGAGAGAGAGAGAGAGAGAGAGAGAGAGAGAGGTTATAGGTGAGCCGTACACCTTTAAACGATGCAAGTTATTTTTAGTTTCACTTAACTTCCTCCACAGTAAGGCTTCACCTTAATAATGACCTTACAATTTCTTTTCATTTTTTTTATTTTTCCGCATCATCCTTCGTTATTTTATCTTAATTTCTCCTTCACTCTACTTCTGAAACTCCTTACGTCTGTCTGTCTTTCCATATCTTGCTCCTTACTATGTCTTGGTTATATCCTGTCTTCCTTTTATTCCCTCCTCTATATATTTTTCCTATGGTTCTCCTCCTCTTTCTTATTCCGAACTGTCTGTTATCATTCTTTATTCAACATGAGTGGCAGGGGATGATTGATTTTTCTACATCAATAGAGGTGACAAGATGGCATCAAAGGGATTGGAGAGGGCTTAGCTATGCCACTTCAAGGCTGCAGGAGTGACGTGGCGTGATGGTGATTATAAGTAACGACCTTTGTGAAGATGACAGTGTATGTGTTTACGATGTGAGACCTTCACCTTGTATCTCGGATCGCCATAGTAACAGGAAATGCCTACCTTCTTTTAACCTAACTGACTGACTGACTGACTGAGCTGTAACTGACTGACTGACTGAGCTGTAACTGACTGATTAATTGACTTGCCGGCTTAGTGTGTGTCCGTCTGATTGACTGGCTGGCAACTATCTGAGTGAACGAACTCGACTATAGAATTAGAGTATTTTTCTTTAGTAGCTGTGCTGTGTTCCGCCCTAATTGCCTTTCCTTTCCTTTTTATTTCCTTCCTTCCCGTTCTCATTAGCCTTCCCTCCTCGGTGACGACAGACCCTCACGGATGTCTGAGGGTGTGCGTGTTCTCGTGGTCTGCCTCCCGCCGTAAGTCGCACTGACTTAGGATGGCGAGGCAGCGGCACGAATGTAATTTTTGTTGTTCCTCGCTTCTTCGTACCCTCTGTTCGCTTTACTGTCTAGAAGTTTCTTTTTCTTTTCCCCGTCATACCCGCTGCTAAGGTTACCGTATGGTTGTGTTTATTGTTTCTTTGCTCTCGTTGCGAATGTTAATGAATATAGTTGTTCGTATTGTTGTGATTCTTCATACTCGAGGCTGACATTGCCGTACGTATGTTGATTAAGCGTTCTTTCTTCGTACTCGCTGTTGTAATTACTGCACAGGCATGGGTGTTTATCATTTGCCTCATAACTTTTAATATTTTTGTGAAACCAATTATGTTTATCGTGCCTTGCCATCGATTGATTATCGTGCAATCATTGAAGTTCATTTTGACTGCATACCAGTTGATTACACTGTCACACAATGATTGGGTGATTTAATTAAGCTTACGTAAAATTCAATCCTGTACGACATGCGCGTGTCAACAAGGTGTGAATTTACTGCAGTGCATTACATACTATTTTGCATGATGATTCTTCCCTGTTGCGTGTCTAAGAGCCTTTCCTTGTTGTTAGTTTGTCGCTGGCGGGAGGGACGCGCGCATAATGTGATGGTGCACAGCGGGGAGCCAAGCGATTACTGCCTGCCAATTTGTTTGTTCTAATTATCTTATACGTCCATTCAACGTGACTTACTGATGTGCTTTTGTTACACTTTGTTTGTGTTTCATTGCTCTTGACTGTGTTGATATTACTGTTGTTTCGTTGATTTGTTTGTCGATGCTGATTAACATTTTATTATTTTATTATTTATTATTATTGTTATTATTGTTTGTAAGAGTGAGTATACGAAGAAAGTGGATTGTCTAAGCCAAAAATGAGACGGAAAAGCAGAGATGAAAAATAAAAGGACACAGCATCCAAGGAGAAAATTGGATTTGGCAACGTTTGCTTTCATCCCAAAGACTGACATTACTATTTGCTCCTCCTTGGCAGAGGCAGAGGCGTTATGGGCTTTCCCCTCTGCAGTGTTTCCCTTCCCTTCCCATGCGTTGTCTCCTATTTTCACCCTTGCATGACCCTTTTTATTTTCTTCCCTCCCCTTTGCTTTCATTTTCTCCTTCCCTATCCCTTTCTTCACATCTCGCTTTCCTCTTTTCCTCTGCTTCTTTGCCTCTCGTCGCACGTTCATTCACTCACACTCGATGCTACAAGAAGACGGCTGATCCCAACCTTTCAGTATATTACTCGTTTCCTGGTCTTCCTTGATGTTGTCATGAGGGTAAAGGACACAAAGCTTATCGTTGGAAGTCTGTACATATTACTGCACTACTGATCCCCGTCACTGTTTAAATTTTTCCAAATCACTCTGATGACCTGTAGAAAATGCAGTAGTGAAGCTATACATCGCTCTTTCAGGCGGTGAAAAAGTTATCAAATTCCTGGGCTTCGCTTCGTTGAACTTAAACTTTATAACTTTTACAGTGACATTAAATTTTCTGTGCACCGCTTTGGTTACCTCCTCGGCCGCTGAGCTACGACACTTGACCCTTTCTTACATGAGCTAGGTAAAATAGTAACCCCCTTCATCCCCACTAAGCTGACGCACGCATTTTTCGCCGCTCAAGGAGGTGTTGTTTAGCCCTTCTGCAAATTTACCGAGGAGATGCACCTTTACTACCTATAATGACTTCCTGCGCTTAGCTGCCCTTTAGCATCAACTTTACTTGCCTATACTGTTGATAGGCATTTTGGGAGAAAGCTTGCTGAAGGAAGTGTAGAAGGAAGACACCGAAATAGACACATAAAAAACAAGACAGTGTAGTAGATGGTTAAATGGCTGTTCATCTTTGTTCATCTGTACTTTAGGAGGGCGCTGGAGACAGGGAATGCGGGACAGGAATATAAATTTACAAACGTGTAGAGGAAAATAACGGAATATACCCGGAAGAGGAATAAAAAAGAATTCAGTTTTA
Organism: Metacarcinus magister; assembly: GCA_029783475.1. NCBI lineage: Eukaryota > Metazoa > Arthropoda > Malacostraca > Decapoda > Cancridae > Metacarcinus > Metacarcinus magister. The sequence continues at coordinate 7,687,508 of JAPQNM010000002.1, forward strand.
CCGGTGTCATATTTACATCCCCTTGGCTTACCGGGGGAAATGTTAAAAAATGTATCAGATTTTTCTTTTGCAATATAGATCGAGTGAGTCTGCAACATAGGCTGTCCAGTTAGCAATTGGTGTAACGAAGATATGGTTCCGGACTCACCAACCCACCGACCCTTACCATGAGTACATCCAACCGCTGGCTTTTATCCCTCAAACACTCCCTTTATTCTCTGTGTGTCTGGCAGGCAAACGCTTCCAGCACTGCGGTCCAATGTGTGTAAACGAATGAAAAAAAATAACCATTCCTTAATTACTGAGAGAGAGAGAGAGAGAGAGAGAGAGAGAGAGAGAGAGAGAGAGAGAGAGAGAGAGAGAGAGAGAGAGAGAGAGAGAGAGAGAGAGAGAGAGAGAGAGAGAGAGAGAGAGAGACTTCACCAGTGTGCGTCAGTGTCCTTAATAAAGTGTAGTGTTTTGGGAAGCGAAGTCTCTTTCACAGTCAGTGACTATATCAATTTATTTTTTATTTTTATTAACGTTACTGGATGTCCACTTTAATTTACTAGTGGAGACACACGCACACACACACAAACACACACACACACACACACACACACACACACACACACACACACACACACACACACACACACACACACACACACACACACACACACACACACACACACACACAAGATTTTCTCAGTCTCCAATTAAGGAAGAGACTAGATGATGGACAGACTATTTTCGGGAAAGAAAGAGGAGCGAAAGAGGAGGAGGAGGAGGAAGAGGAGGAAGAGGAGGAGGAGGAGGGTGATGGACGTGGCGGAGGACGAGTATTAAAGGAAATGAAAAAAAAGTAAAGGAACAATATTCTATTTATGGTGTTAATGTGTTTGTTTTCCCCAACATTTCACGTTCAAGTAAACAGTGGAACCCTCGTCTGTCATGTCGTTACTGGAGACAACATAATTATGATTGTGTCAGACGCCAAAGAATTGGATTAACCGAGTGGCCTTTGACTTAAAAACTCTTTCAAAAGAGGAGTGTCAAGACACCTCTAATGTTAAATGAACTCCACCCCTTACTTTATTCCTCCTACTGTCCTCTTTGCAGGGTATGGCGACAAGCGGCATTTTTTTTTTTTAACGTTTTTGTTCTCCCTTGGCCGGTGCCCTTTTGATATAAAAAAATAAAAAATATATATATGAGAGGCCCATCTACTCAAGAAGTTGGCCATATGATCTGTATGGCGTAGACTCTCTCTCTCTCTCTCTCTCTCTCTCTCTCTCTCTCTCTCTCTCTCTCTCTCTCTCTCTCTCTCTCTCTCTCTCTCTCTCTCTCTCTTTCTCTCACACACACTTTTGCGACGTGAAAGAAGGATGGAATGGTCTCCCTTTAAACTGAAACCAAAGAGATCACTAAGCATCATCACTCTCCATCTGTAATATACTATACTATAACTATGAATTTTGTATCCCTTGAAAACACACACTACAGTATCAGCAGTGTCTCGCTTCTCCTACAATGCTTTATCAAACACATTAATGTGCTGCACTTTACTAGAAAAAAGCCACTTAGCTCTCAGCAACATTGCCAGATTTCGAGATCAATGGAGTCGTAGTGTATAATTCCGTACTGGTGTTCCCATTCCGATGGCGCCAGCTGGTCTAGTTTTTTTTTCTTCCTCTCTCTCTCTCTCTCTCTCTCTCTCTCTCTCTCTCTCTCTCTCTCTCTCTCTCTCTCTCTCTCTCTCTCTCTCTTCCTGTAATGGGTAGGGATATACTCGTAGGTATGTGGCTGCGAGTGTTCGTAGAAAGCAGTTGGCAGTCCTCGTGCCGCCAGTGTGGGTTAAATTGTGCTGGAAATGAGACAACTGGAGTGCAATTGAAGGCGTGATTGGAGGGGGGCTAGCCATGACCTTTTTGGTGGTGCTTTTGTTTGTTCGTCCCCGTAACACACCCACACACACACACACACACACACACACACACACACACACACACACACACACACACACACACACACACACAGATCAAGCCCAGCAAATCAGGATATATCTTTGCTGTAATTTACATATAATTCATATTCATTTGCTCTTATCACCCAGTTTCCTCTAGCATTTCTCTTTTTTTCTGCCCCTAGACTTTCATGGCGAGTATAGATTTTACAATTAACTCAAGTGGACCGTCCCCCTTCACCCTCGTCCCTTCCTCCACCGTTCTTCCACCGCTAACCACTGAACCATACCGGTGAGTCCCCGCATTCCCTTACTGGTACAACATAGAGACCTCTAGTGCAACGTATAGATCGTGGATTCCCTTTTATCGGCAGCTGATGTTCTTTGATATGCAGATTGATGCGTTTCTCTGAAGTTGATCTATCAATAACTTCTATCCCTCCTGCTGAGAGTGATTTATGTATATGCATAGAGACTCAAACCATGTGCAATGACGCTTTGGTGTATTGGAGGTGATCTGTGTCTGATCCAAAGCGGCTTTAAGGCTCATCAGCTGCAGTATTCAGCGAAAGCCTGCATGTGGCGGGTCGATTAATGCGTTTGAGTTTTTTGCGAATGTTGTGTCACGTTGCAGGATCTTTGCCGCGTGCTGGTTGTATCTTTCACGATGTTATTTATGAAAAGTATATAATAGAATCTTGAAGAACATCACGACTTCTGAACATTGCTTTCGTCAGCGAGGTCTAAGCTAAACATCCACAAAATTGCTGAGTGGACAAGCAATGAAAAAAAAGGGAGTTGCATTCAGCTGCAATAAACCAAAGAGTCGAATTGGCACATACGATAACACACTAGGGTAACAGTCTGTATGTGGCTGCCTGGTGCTTGCGTTGGTAGTAGGAGCATGATCCTGCCAAGCTGAAAAGCCTCGCATCACCTTTACTGAGGGTGCATCCTGGCGGCGGGCCCTCAGCACCCACCGCCCCAGGGACTCCTTCAGCTGTGGTAAGGACCCTCAAACAGGAGGTGTGTGCAGCGCTCCTGTGTGTGTGTGTGTGTGTGTGTGTGTGTGTGTGTGTGTGTGTGTGTGTGTGTGTGTGCGCGCGAGACAATTACGTATCTTTGGGATAACGAAATACATTTTGGAAGGGACATTATTATTATTGTTATTATTATTATTATTATTATTATTATTATTATTATTATTATTATTATTATTATTACAATTGTTATATTGTTATTTTTATTATTTTGTGATGTAGCCTTGATATCAGTCATCCAATTAAGGAAGATGATAATAATAGTACGTATGCTTGTCTGTATTTATTTGCCTGTTAGCCTGTCTGTCTATGTTTGTCTGTGTGTGTCTGTCTGTCTGTTTGTCTCTGTTTGTTTGTTTCTGTCTGTTTGTTTCTGTCTGTTTGCCTCTCTCTCTCTCTCTCTCTCTCTCTCTCTCTCTCTCTCTCTCTCTCTCTCTCTCTCTCTCTCTCTCTCTCTCTCTCTCTCTCACTCTCTCTCTCTCTCTCTCTCTCTCTCTCTCTCTCTCTCTCTCTCTCTCTCTCTCTCTCTCTCTCTCTCTCTCTCTCTCTCTCTCTCTCTCTTTAAGATATCACCACTATTATCATTACCAGTGTCATAATTGTTATCATTATCATCCACAATGTAAAATTAGAAGCGCACATTCCCTTAACCCTTTATTGAAATGAGCTGAGTCTTGTTTACACATAACTCAATACGTTTTGGCAGATACTACAGTACGTATTTACATATGGTAATACAAAGGATGAACCCCACAGCTATTTGCAAACCACTGAACATCTTGCTCTGTCAAGTTACCCGCGCTTGTGTATAGTTTTAACATGAGGTTTTGGGAAGGGACAGTGTCTTATTTCAAGCCTGTAACCGTATGAAAAAGAGATCACAACGAAACTTTTTGAATTTTTTTTTGTTGTAAACGTTCCAGGTAGTTTGTATCTTGTAGAGCGTAGAGCGGCACAGGACATCAGTACTGGTACAAAGGTAATGTCCTCATGCTAGGATCAGTCACCGTTTAAATTGACGATAAAAGAAATGTTAAGAAAGTAAATAATGGGCGTGACTCCTTTTCCGTTTTCAATTGTAGTAATAATGGAAGTAAAATATGTAGTAGTAGTAGTAGTAGCAGTAGCAGTAGTAGTAGTAGTAGTAGTAGTAGTAGTAGTAGTAGTAGTAGCAGTAGTAGTAGTAGTAGTAGTAGTAGTAGTAGTAGTAGTAGTAGTAGTAGTAGTAGCAGTATTAGTATTAGTATTATTTTTATTAGTAGTAGTAGCAGTAGTAGTAGTAGTAGTAGTAGTAGTAGTAGTAGTAGTAGTAGTAGCAGTAGTAGTAGCAGTATTAGTATTAGTATTAGTAGTAATAGTAGTAGTAGTAGTAGTAGTAGTAGTAGTAGTAGTTGACTAGTTATAGTTGTAGGAGTAATATTTGCAAAAATGGTATCAGTAGTCATAGCACTAATGTACTCGAACTGATCTTTTATGTGTTCGGCTGATTGGCTGAACTTATATAATACTTTCTATAGCCTATAAATCCCTTATTGGATTGCAGTGCCAGACAGACAGTCACATTGATCAGTTAGGTGGTGGTGTCCCCGCTGTTTTCCTTACATTTCTTATTAATAAAATTTATAAGTTGTTTGTATTACACATGTTTCGGGACTAGATGTTGAAAAGTCAGTTGCAGATATTCATGGAACTTTTTTAAATGATTTTTTGTGGAATCATTAATATTGAACAAAAAGTGTCCTCCAAAATACGAGGGTGTTGACATATCTTAGATAAATCAGAAAAGAAGGGAAATTATATTTCTTTTTCCTAAACAAAGTTGTAAGTCCCTACTGAGTTTTGGTTGTTTTCCTTGTGCAGCGCCTACCACATGACATAAATGGTTAAATGAATAGATAAATAGATAAATAATGAATAAGAAAATGATAATATAATAATGAATCCATAGCAACTACAGAAAATCACAATAATAACAATAATTGCAACAACATAATTTTTCGTTTTTTTTGCAGGTGAACATGAACGAGATGTGAGTACAGACAGCTCTGCCGCCCTTCCTCACAGGCACGTTGGCGTTTCCTGAGTCCTAGGGAGACTTCTCGTGCATGGACTGCTAGAATGTAGGGAGAAGGAGGGAAGGGGAAGGGATAGCTAAACCTAGTCTGCTTTTGTTGCCAAGAAGTGTGCCAGTGTCAATGTCAGTAGGAGAGAGAGAGAGAGAGAGAGAGAGAGAGAGAGAGAGAGAGAGAGAGAGAGAGAGAGAGAGAGAGAGAGAGAGAGAGAGAGAGAGAGAGAGAGAGAGAGAGAGAGGAAGAGAGAGGAACCGGGTCTCTCCTTGCACTATTAACCACCACCACCATCATCACCTTTTCCTCCAGCTCCTACTTCTCTTCCTGCTCCTCCTCCTCTTCCCCTCTCCTCTTCTATCTACTCCTCTTAGTCAGGCAGTCTGCAAGGTGAACCGTGTCCTTTGATGTTGGATGAAAGATTTGCACCTCCACTTTCCTCTCAAAGCGTTAGGGCGTCAGGGTCTGCTATGCATTCGTACGCTTCCTCTTGCAGTTTCCGCCTTAAAGCAGCACGGTAGAGAAAGCAGGAAGGTCTTGGGTAGGAGAACACGGGTTGTGGTATATTGGAGAGGAAAGTCAGGATGAGTTAAACGTCACGTGTGAAACCAGGAAGTCAAAGTGTTCATATTTGCATCCCTTGTCTGTGGTGTGGTTATGCATGAGTGATATAGTTCCTGCCTGTCTGTCTGTCTGGCCCTGTCATAACAAAATGTGGGTGGAGTTTGAAAAGTCGTGTTATTTCTCTTTTTTATGTATATATTTTTTTCATACACTTTTATTATTTTTTTCGGTCATATGCATCACCATCATATAATATATTTTCACTCACGTTTAAAGTAAAGCTGCACTCACCACGTTTCATTAGCCAGCAACAGACAAGGCTTCTGCCATCACGATTCCCTTGCTGATGCTAAAAAAAAAAAGTCATTACCTCTCACAATAATGTTTATTTGATGAGCTATTGTAATATCATTTAATGCAATAATTGAATGGAACACTTTTATTACATCTGTGGTGTACTGGGAGTGGTGGTTTTTAAAGTTATAAGGATGTTCAGAGCACCACGGAAACAAAAAACTTCATGAGGATGTAGTTCACAATGTTGACGCCGCAGTGTAAGAACTCTTCCCTACCCACGCACACACAAAAATAGCGACGGAATTATAAAACTTTCCAAATAAGAACCTCTCGAGCACCCTTTGACATGGATTGACGATACTTGACGGTGGAAGATTGTCAAGATCATGTACAAAGTTAACATGAGAAGGGGAAGCTGTGTCTCGCGGCCTATGATAACGTTCTTTTTTGACTTTAACATCTTATTGATATAAAAAAAAAAAAATTCATCCGAGAAAACGTATGTCATCGCAGATCGATACAGCATGCAATCTAACCTTTGATATGATTGGAAGCATTACCCTAAACTCTTATCCCTTAAGGCTTGTGCAACGCCAAATTCTTGAATATTGTGTTGTCAGGATTATAGAACATCACACACTAGTAAGTACATTGGAGTGCGTTACAACGTGTGGAGAGGGAAGATGTATGTTTTGTTTATGGATAATGATTGTTGATCGTTATACATAGTTCCTCAGTGTTAACCTGATGCTGCATTTCTCCGTAGCTCGGCTGGAGAGGGTGTTCCTGACCCAGCCAGTGAGGAGAGTATGGACGTGTCTGAGGCCAGCAACAGCAGCGGGACCCTGGCCAACCACTCACCTCTCTCTGACCACAACATTTATTCTTACGAGCACGGCGTCCGCGATCCTCTAAGGTTTCCAATGCAGGTAAGGAGGTGGCACGAATTTTCTTCAAGTAACTGTGACTCGTTGTCTTAGTGTGCAACTGAACCTCTTCTGACACGCGGAAACAGGGGCTTCCATATACAGGAGAGAAAATACCACACAGCGATACCGTTTGAACTTAGTTGTTGAGGATTTTACTTTATGACAGTATGCATGGCTGAATAGTATGTTTCTCATGCAGTATATAAAGTAGATTTATATAAATCTAATTATGAGTAGACTTTCATATATACAAAAATTAACATAACTGTTTTGTAATATTTTTGGTGGCTCCTTTGAAATAACATTATTCTCATCAGGGTGGAAATATACATTTGCTCTTGACTTATAGTTCTAGATGAAAAAATTAATGAAATAGATATAATATGTTACTCATTTCATGCACTCAGAACGGGCGGCTAGTGGGCGCAGCGGTGGAGGGGGAGTTTTTACCTCCCTCGGGAGTGGGCGGAGCGACTGCCGTGTCTGCGGGAGCCCACAAGCCCGCGCCCTTCAACCTCTCCCACCTCGAGTACACCTTACCAGACACGGAAATATATGAGCCCGAGACAGGTAATGAAAATGTCCAACAGAGATATTAAAACCAATACCTGTAAACATGTTATAGAGAGCAGGCGAGCAGTGCATTCTCCTTTCGCTCCCACAGTTGACTTCCCCAACTCGCCCACGGCCATGCGGTATCTGGTGGACCCTAGCGAAGAATGTGGTGGCGTGCGGCTGGCTGAGCGGGAAGACACCACACAACCCTCCGTCACGCCCACGGAGGAGGACCGATCCCTCTACACAGCTGTGGTGTCGCCTCCCACAGGCCAGGTCACCCTCAGGAAAGGTTAGCTGGCCCTTCTCCCTTGGTCTTAAAGGGAAAAGGGCAGGACATGCTTAACCACACACCAGTCAGGAAACTGTTTTGAATCGTGAATTTTTCATTTGCTCTTCTATTGGTGGAGTAGTAAGGAATGCTGTAATGAACTTGCTCGTCGTTCATCAATTAAGTTCAGAATACATATAGCGAGTGAAGATGCATATTTCAGGCTGGGAAAGTTAGTATTTGGAATTTACTTCTTGCGGACTATTGACTTGCAGAAACACGTATGACTTAAACTCTTTCAAAAGAGGAGTGTCAAGACACCTCTAATATTAAATGAACTCCACCCCTTACTTTATTCCTCCTACTGTCCTCTTTGCAGGGTCTGGCGACAAGCGGGATTTTTTTTTTTAACGTTTTCGTTTTCCCTTGGCCAGTGTCCTTTTGATGTAAAAAAAGAAGAAAAAAAAAATTATATGAGAGGCACATCTACTCAAGAAGTTGGCCATATGATCTGTATGGCGTAGACACACACACACACACACACACTCTCTCTCTCTCTCTCTCTCTCTCTCTCTCTCTCTCTCTCTCTCTCTCTCTCTCTCTCTCTCTCTCTCTCTCTCTCTCTCTCTCTCTCTCTCTCTCTCTCTCTCTCAGGCCGGTTGACTGCTAGGCATGTACAGATTAAAAATTAAAAAAACAAGAGAGATGATAAAAAAGAATTAGCCTGTTATTAGTTCTAGACTGCCAGTGCGACGGTATAGATGACTCGCCGGACCCTTAATACATATAATCTATAACGTCACAGTGGACATTGTAAATCTTCCCAGCCTGGAATACTCGTTAAGGTCTCAAATGTTCTATTTTTATTCATTTTTTGTTATCTGACAGTTTCACTACCTGACTGATATGGTTTCTCAAAACGGTTTTCACTGGTAGTAAAATATTTAGTAGTCCATGGAAAAGAACGTACGCGGTGTATGGTATCTCCCTTTGCCAGAATAGTCCTCAGTGTTGCCGCCTAGCGCCGTTCCCATCCCACCCTCCATGCACTGCAGTAGACGTCATGTGTAGAGCAGAGATCAATCACCACTTCAAAACATGGCCGTGGTCCAACTCCTCCCCGCCCCCCCACCCCGCACAGAGCGACCCTCTAGCCTGGAAGTGAACCGTAAGAAGCGCCTCACCGTCACCGAGGAACTGCTGACGGTGGCCGTGGATGACGACCAGCACTCCATCTCGTCCCTCAGTCAGCACAGCGATGACGATGATGACGACGCCCAGATGCTCTCCCACGACGAGTTCACCGACATGCTCACGCCGGACGACATCGACACTCCTGACGAGCTAGAGGAGTCCATAATGGAGCGTAAGGGAAAGACGCTTGCTATGTCCCTTGCCGCTTCATCCCAGAGCCATATCCAGGGGGTCGGTGGCCTGCCTTTTAGTGTCCAAGATAAACATGCATGTTTCATTGTAAATCTACTGAAATTAAATTACCTTGTTTGCATGACCATGTCCTTCAGGCAACTTGTGCATTAATGAAATGTTTGTCACTGAAGTCTGTATTTTGTAAGGAACATGAATGGACAGCCTCTGCCACCTTCCTTTACCTCGCTTCTCTCCTCTACTTTGTGCTCTGGATGTGGCGCTGTAGCCTTTTTGAAAGACGTTGGAGCGATTGCTTTTATGTATTTATTCCTTGATATTGTGGTTTGTCGTTAAGCTTAGCATACCCTCTGAAGTAAGGCTATATAAAGCATCTTAAATAATAACATCATTACTGAACGAAAACTACCCAATGAGAACACCTGATGTAGGCTGTCACCCACGTCCTCCTCCCCGCGCCAGGCCTGGGACCCCAGCCCAGGATAGATCCACTGCCGGAATACACCACCAGCCAGGAGACCACTGAAGAAAGGTCGTGGCGCTCAGTTGTCATATCAGGCATCGAAAGGAGAATTGACATGAAGGTAAGAATAGGCAGCGACGGCGGCGCTGGCATCCCATGAGGTGACGCATGTCTGTATGGAGTTGATACACAAATTAACCTGTCAATCACTACAGACCCGTTCATATTTGTGTCTTTTATCTTTACGGAAGTGTTATGAGTCTCACTAAGAACATAATATACAAAATTATCTGAATGAATTAATGAATTTATAGACTAATGCATAGATAAATAACACACACACACACACACACACACACACACACACACACACACACACACACACACACACACACACACACACACACCACACACACACACACACACACACACACACACACACACACACACACACACACACACACACACACACACACACTGCTTGGTAGCTCGGTGGTTACGTCTCGGCCTGTCACTCGGCAGGCTCGAGTTCGCGCCTTGCTCAAGGTGCAAAGTTTCACTGATGACCAAGCAATTACTGTCCTCCTTGAGCAAGAGGATGGGGTGTGTGGTGTGAAAGGTCACAGTCTT
>JAPQNM010000002.1:7705153-7710153 GCA_029783475.1 Metacarcinus magister
ACTTCTAAAGGATCCAAAGAGATCAATAACCAATTTTGCAACAATATGAGAAAAAAATATATATACACTTGAGGAAGGTTTGAGTTTTTTGACATATTTCAATTTGAATAAAAACTAATATGGAAAGGTAAACTTTACATGAGACCATAAACTCTTGAGACACCTATACAACCCACCATTACCAATTATATTAGTGTGTACTTGTGTAGCAAATCATTTTAACTGACCCACTACACATTGTTACCTAACCATCTAGTTTCATTGTATCATGACACTAATGGCTATTTATTAGGAGTCTGTTGTTTTCATTGATTTAAGCAAAGATGTATGATTATATTCAGTATCAATATTCTCTGTACTTAATCATATGTAGTATATGTGCTTAATTCAAAAGTTTGCTTACTTGATTAGGTTTTGTGCAAGACTCTCTTATGACCTTTTAAACAAACCTGTTATTTACTGATTATGCAATATAATCTGATATATTTCAGGTACAATTGGGTTTATCATTATTGTTTGTATTCTGATTACTTAAATATTCTGAAGGTCTCTTAAATAATTACAAAGGTAGTTTATCTGGGCATCACCTTCCATTGCACAATAGATGAGATAATTGTCAATTTTCCCTTTTAATTCGTCATGACTTCCTCCGTGAATATCAAAATTTGGCAAAAGCATTGGACAGATTATATGAAGACACATTTTGCTGCTTTGTACCTTGGTTTCCAGTAATGTATTTGGAATAAACTACAAAGCAAATCGTGTATCATTTGTAAACGATGACAATATATTAAATGATGGCACACTCTTTGTTGATTTCACTATGAATTCATAGAAAAACAAGAAATATGTTTCTTTGTGACACATCCATATGTTACAAAAACTTCTGCAAGATCGCAAGGACATGTAAGGTAAAGTGATATTCCTAAGTGGCAGTGTAAGATACATTTATCATACTACAACCTGATGGGCACGATATAATGCAATGTTCTCATTTGAAAATGAAGCCACATGGTAAAGTTTCATCAGACTGTATGTAATCCTTCCACTTACAACGTAATTTTGCTCCTGTCTGAACATATTATGACTCCAGCATTACCAAATTCAGCTCTCATATTTTCAAAATGTTTTATGAATCCATGAAGCAAGAATAAAAGAATTATGTGCAATATTGCATTGCAGCTGAGTCTCTCACAAGAATATATCAACTATCTAAGCGATAGGCAACAAAGAGTTACAATTAATGGTTCTAGGTCTAATTTGGGGGGGGGGTAACAAGCGGAGTTCCACAGGGATCTGTTTTAGGGCTATTATTATTCTTAATATACATTAAAGACTTAGACAGTGGGATTAATAGTGATATTAGTGAATTCGTTGATGATTCTTAGATAGGTAGGATTATTAGATCAGTCTGACGTGAAAGACCTGCAGGGAGACTTAGATAGGTTAAACGAGTGGATGGTCAGGTGGGAGATAGATTTTAGTATTGACAAGTGAAGAGTAATGAATGTTGGTAGGGAAAATCCTCACAACAGGTACAACATAAGCAGGGTAACACTGAATAGATCAGAATGTGAGAGAGATTTGGGTGTACAGGTTAGCTCAGAACTCGGTCCCAGAAAACAATGTATTGAGGCTAGAAATTGGGCTAATAGTGTCAGGGCCGAGGTGACTACCAATTAATATTATCTTTTTATAGAGTTGTGGGGAAGAAAAATCATGGAGTATGATACCCCGAATATATTTACACACACACAAATAGCAAACAATAGGCTAGAAGCCAAAATAAATCACCAACGACGAACTGCTCGTAAACAATTACCAGAGCAGGGGTATGACACCCAAATAACTCCCTGTACAGCTGTTTTGAGGGTGAGATGCGTGACAGCAAAACTCGGCAACGTAGATTGCTCCTCAGACAGCAGGAAGGGTCGAATGGTGTAGGTACAGTTGAAGGGCACACTGGAAGGGAGCCCAAGTCTCCAGAAATGCCTTCGGAAATGTTGAGAAACCAGCAGCAGGTGGTGAGGTGTTGTCAGGTGTGAGAGCTGAGGCGTTCTGTCCTTCTCCAAGCCGGTGGCGTGGAGCTTGGCTCGGTTAGACTACCCCCCTACCCCTGGACAAGGGGGTGGGGTAGTGGCGGGGAAGGCGGTGAACAAGCGCCGGCAGACGAGAGTGGTAGTTCAACCACTAATTAGGGGAAGACGAGGCAGGTGCAGTTCCTCACAAATAGGGTGTTAGGATTCATTGCTAGGAGTATTAAAAGTAGAAGTGCTGAGGTTATTCTAAAGTTGTATTTGGCGTTAGTCAGACCTCACCTCGACTATGCAGTGCAGTTTTGGTCCCTGTATTATAGAATGGATATAGGATTGTTAGAGTCAGTGCAGAGAAGGATGACCAAAATGATAGAAAAATTCGTAATTTAAGTTATGAAAGGAGACTAAAGCTTTTAAAATTACATTAATTGGAGAGGCGTAGAGTAAGGGGTGATCTGATTGAAGTATAATATCAATGACACATACCTCAGATTATAGTTGAAGAACTTCTGAGCTTTCTAAATAAGTTGTCTCACCTCTCAGGATCCTTGGAAAAGCGAGAAAAGGACAAATACTTATTCCACTTTGAATTACTTGAGCTTTACATTGCTGAGAACGACCAAATTCTCATCTTGGCAAAGTATATACGAATAAAAAGCTGCGTGCATGGATAATTTTCACCCCTCTCTACGTGTTTCAGTGCGACGGCTGAGTGCTTTATCTCTCTGGCCGCTTGGCAGCGCTGCCTTCGCGCGGCGACCAGAGGGCAGTGTCGTAGGGGAGAGGAGACTATGGCGAGTAAATGTCGAGTATGAGTCATAAGTTGTATACAAACCCTAATTGCTGGGTCCAGGCCTACCAGATCAAGTACACCCGTTAAATAATGCCACCACGGATTAATACAAACTGTTGCTGTGTTTGCGGTGAGCGGAGGGACATGAATCACAGAAAAAACATCCTCTCCAAGAGTGATGGAAGGTTAGTAAACATGAGTGGATTTTCAAATAGATTCTACAATACTTATGTCTTGCTGTCCTGGTACAGTCGTAGTTTCAGGGTACACCAGGCTGAAATTGGACATATTCAACTAACTGAAAAATATTTCCTGGGTATTATTTTACATCTTCACCCGAATGCTATAAAGAATTAAGCGATATATTTTTACAATATTTGATGCATTCCGAGAATTTTCTTGATTACATTTCCGTCACAAATTCCTAGTTTCTGAGATTTTCAATGTTTTTATGACATATTTTCTTCGAGAAGTAAAGTTTAGTTTGTTTTAAACAAGGTTCTGTTATTTGTCATTATAAGTTAAAGTTTGGTTAATTTATGTTTCGTTATGCAATGTTAATTTATAAGCTATCAAATGTTTTATATGACTAAAAGTCGGAAGTTGTACAAGGTGCAGATGCCATTTTCGTTCGTAGTAACACGCCATTCTGGTGAAGATGTAAAGATTTACCGTTTCGTGTAATATGTTTATATTTACGGTATAGGAGAGTCAATAATATTAGTTTACTGTAATAACATAATACCTAAACACATTGGAAGTGTTATAATAACATACCCTACGCCTACAGGACTATAAAACTGTCATTAAGTATCCGTCGCAAATTAAACATTTCGGTCATATGGTCTGTTTTTGTTTGTGTGGCAGGAATCAGTCCTCTGATGCCCAGGGGGATCAGTTAGTTTATACTACGTGGTGTTAGCTTTAATTTGGAAATGCCCTTAACTGTTTTGATGTTAGGGGATTGTACGTGCGTGATAGGAGACTACGTGCTAGCTAAGGACTATAAGTTTCATGAACAATATTTATTCCGGCAATTTTCTTATATATGTTTATCGACCTTTATGACGTAATGTCTGGCACATCAATATTTTTTTCATCATTACAATTACAAAATTACCTCATGTGTAACAAAGCTATTTACGTATTTACTTTTTCTATTGATTGATTTTTTTCATGAGAGAGAGAGAGAGAGAGAGAGAGAGAGAGAGAGAGAGAGAGAGAGAGAGAGAGAGAGAGAGAGAGAGAGAGAGAGAGAGAGATTGATTTGATTTGATTAATTTATTACACCCGGTGTCAAACATTACAAATTATTTAATAACAATGACAATGTGTATCAAATGGTACATATATATATATATATATATATATATATATATATATATATATATATATATATATATATATATATACATATACATATACATATATATATATATATATATATATATATATATATATATATATATATATATATATATATATATATATACATATATACACACACACACACACACACACATACATACACAGAACAACAACAACAACAATAGAAACAACAATAGAAACAACAACAGAAACAATAACAGAAACAATAACAATAACAACAACAGAAACAACAACAACAACAACAACAACAACAACAACAACATGTACAATTTATCTGTGACAAAAAAGAGGGCATCTTGCCAGTATTATATCGAGATTATCATGGCTCAGGAGGTGACGGCACACCTCCACAAGCGGGACACCACGGGGCAGCAGACCCTCCAGCTCAGGGCAGTGCAGACATTGGTGCTCCAAGGTGTTGCTGTCGGGGGCATCACATAGAGGACAGGAGGAGAAGTTCGGCGCGTCGTGTAGTCCTGCAACCTCCCACACCGGCCGGTATCCTAAGCGAAGCCTGGCAGAGACAATGTTGTGCCTCCTCACCATGACTCCCCTGCGGCGATACTTGTACGTATGGTAGCGGAAGGAGTCGTAGTGCCGGGTGGTAACACTCTCTTCCCTCTGGTGGTCCCGGGTCTGGTCGACGGAGCGGAAGGCAGCAGCTCTGATACATGTTAGGACATGTGACATAGATGGTGTGAGGCCAGCCGCAGGAGGAGGCAAGGCACAGGCTGCCTTAGTAAGGGCGTCAGCCCTGTCACTGCAGGAGATGTTAATATGTT
>JAPQNM010000002.1:7715153-7717653 GCA_029783475.1 Metacarcinus magister
AGAGAGAGAGAGAGAGAGAGAGAGAGAGAGAGAGAGAGAGAGAGAGAGAGAAAAAAAAAACAGCTATGCATCGTAATTAAACATCCATTTACATCCGAGCCATTGCTAAAGTTGTTAAAGTGCAATGTAATATTTTTCCACTGAAAAATATTTGTTGCATATTGTCACTACCTATAGGACAAAGCAATTATTTGTTGAACATTTTCCAAAGTTTAAGGTCACTATGAATATGTGTTTAGAGTTTCATAATGTTTACAGCGTTGTTTCTACAGTACAATGAAATGTTATGTATATGAATACATTACTTGGCAATTAATCAAGTGTACGTATCTTTTTATATAAATGCCAATGACACAGTGAGTAGAGTTTGACAAAAAAAAAATAAAATCATATCCCTCTGAGCGAGACTCGTTATGCATATGGAAGATGTTGGAGAACACTTGCATCTTTATGCTGTGTGCATTATGTATCCATATGCTCGTATTTTTCTCTCATTTATCCGTCTATCTATATGTGTATATGTTTATATGTATATATATATATATATATATATATATATATATATATATATATATGTATATATATATATATATATATATATATATATATATATATATACACACACACACACACACACACACACGCACACGCACACGCACACACACACACACACACACACGCACTATACGAGTACATTGTTACTACCTGTATTTTATTCTTTTCATATGTGACAGTAATTCGTACCCTCTCTCTCTTTCCTCCCTCTGACCTTCACCGTAGTACTCTTCATTCTGTCTCAGGGCTGAATGGGCACCACACTACACACCCGCTGCATCAAAGGACCTTGCCCGGACTCTTCCCACCGCTGGCCAAGGTCTGATGTTTCCGTTGTCACAGCTTGTATGTCATATCTTCTTTTCACTATCGACACACTGCTGGTTCGTACTTGCGTCATTGAGGCAGTGCAATCTTTAATTCTTGCAACAAAGCCGCACCATCTTGCAGCTTCGCGCCGCTTGTTTCATTGGATTCATCCGCGGAGACTTTTACTCCATGTTTGGCAACGAGCTATTCCCCAGAATCCTGCTCTTATAATGAATCTGTGTCCGTACCAGGCGGGGATTCCCTTCCTCTGCTGGTGTGACGCTCTTCTCCCCGAGGATACATCACTTCCTTGGTCCAGTGCATCAGCTCCGCTCCCCCTTGGGCGAACCTTTCTCACACAACCATGTTAAAAATATAGAATATATTTCTTTATTGCAGACAAATTAGGGTATAAACTCCTTTTATCCATTCAAATAAACCTCTGCACACACACACACACACACACACACACACACACACACACACACACACACACACACACACACACACACACACACACACACACACACAGACAACCTAGTTCCGAGATTCGGCAAAAGCCCGTCCTATATCAAGACCTTGGTATACTTCTGCAAAACATCGCAAGTCTCTTGATATTATTGCTGAATATCATCACATATCAGCGTATTAGTGGATTGCTACTGAAATCCCTACACCATGGACATGAACCGCTGAACACCCTACTTCAGTCTTAACAAGCAGCTAATAAAGGCGCCACTAATATCCAGGTTAGCCAGTTTAACACTTGAAGCAAAGATCAGTGACCTACACCGGAGTCTGAGTTTAGTAACGAAGCACTTCGAGTGAAAGTGGTCGAACTCGATCGATGATTCAACTATCGGGAAGACTACAGTCTAATAAGGAACAACCTAAGGATCAGTGGTGTTGCTGAACCTGTGGGTGGCGAGATGTGGGAGCAGACTGCTGAGACAGTAAAGACTCGGCTTCGAAACAAGCCAACCCAACATTCGAACCATCCACCGCTGGCTCGCGACGAGGTTCGTCTAAGACTCTAGACACCAGTCAGCGAGTACACGCAGTGTGGATAGTGGTGTTTCCGACCAGTTGGCAGCTGCGGGTGATGCAGACTCTGACGACACTCCCTCGGAATGACTACTTTTATCACCCGGACACGAGCACGTATCAAGATGGGTAAGAAAATTGATTAGAGGCGATACTGATTTAAACCAAAAACATAATCAATAACCTTGTTTACACAATGGATTTTAATGTCCCATTTAATTCCTTAGATGTTGATGAAGTTAGTAATATGTATATGCATAACGCACATGGATTCACTATACCTGAATTATGCCTTTGCAACTTTAACCCACTAGAGATCCAGTATGATAAATACAATGATTCTGGTGTGGACACATTTTTAACAATGCAACAAATTTGATTATTCCACAGTCTGAATATATAACTATGCATAACCAATTCTTAAGTGATGACATTAACATGTTCACCATTTTGACGATCAGTATCGCAAGCATTGCAACAAGTTTACAAACATTTGAAGATCAAATTTTTAGTTTAATCAATATCAAATATGATGTTGTTGGATTCTTCGAAACCAGATTAGATAGTGACACTGTCCCTTTATATAATATTC
>JAPQNM010000002.1:7722653-7725153 GCA_029783475.1 Metacarcinus magister
TCGTATTCAGGGTGAGGTGTCCTATATCGCTCTGCGCATTCTAGATTTGGTCTCATCTCATGAATGCAAGCAATATGTATTCTGTCTTGCTCTTGAACGGAGAAAAGATCCTCTAATACGAGCTAACATAGTTTTCCTTTATATAACGTACGCTCCTTCAATGCAATATCTAGGAAATTTCACGATCATGATTGTAACACCGAGATTTTTTGACTCATTAAACAATGCGTTTTCACTCGAAGAATTCAGGATTTACATACATCATACAACATTTATCGTTAGGTGCTTTGCCGAGGTTTTAGTGAGAGCTTAATCTGTTTGGTTTACACACACACACACACACACACACACACACACACACACACACACACACACACACACACACACACACACACACACACACACACACACACACACACACACACATACCTATGGAGAGGGCGGAGGGGGTTGGGAGGGGGGCCAGGTAGCCAAGGCTGGACTGCACACAGCTGGACGGACACCTCCTGCCGCAGCTCCTCCTCAACACTCCGCCACTGCAGTAACAGCAGCACCAGCAGCCCTCCATCAGAGGTTATCACCGCAATCATTGTTCCGGGAGACGTGCTGCTTGCTGGCTCGTGAAATAGGCGCCGTTAACGAGAGACTATCGCAAATCTGGCTACCGCTGGGGTACGAGAGGGGAGGGGGAACACGGACGGTGATAGTGGAGGGGGGGGTGAGGGCGGGGCAGCTCAAAAGATTGTTTCCATATCGTTCTGATCTCAAGCATGCAAAATATACGGAGATATTGATAGGTGATCACCTTTTTTATCTCTTACTCCTTTTTTTCTTCTTCCCTTTGCTTGCACAGCCATTGTTCTAAGGCTTTCCTCCCCATTATCCCCCCCAACCACCTTCTTTCATTCCCTCCCTCCTTCCCACTCATTTCTCCTCCCGTCCACCACTACCTCACCAGTAAGCTTCTTTTTTCTACACCTGACTCCTCTTCCCCTTCCCTCCCTCTTTCTTTATCCCCACCATCTCTCCTACGCCTTCCCCTCCCCTTCCCTCCCTTTCCCTTGCACTTCTCTGGGTCCTGTGTTGCAAGATCCCCTGTATCCCTTACTTAGCCTCCGCTCGATCCTCCACGTTGTGAATTTCTGGTTGAAAGATTCTCGAAAGTCCTAAATTCTTCTTCGGGTGCTGTTTTTCATCTTCACAGGAACGGCAATAGGTTTACTGCAGCTCGTTTACTCTTTCCCCGATAACAGCTCTTCCCCTCTCTAAGCACACCCCCCACCCCACCCCATCTCTCTCCCTTCCGTCAAACACGAGTCTGATTATCCTTTTATTTTTTTTTTATATATTTTCATCACTACTTCATTTGAATTTTTTTTCCCCCATCTCAAACTACAAATTCTATGTCTTTTCCAAATATTAGGTTATCACTCTTAAGCCTTGACCCTTTCCCCTCTGCTCCTTCTCAGAAAAAAAAAGACGAATTGCGCCAAATACTCTCTACAAAAAAAACTGAGCTTCTATTATTTACCTTGAAGCGGATCGACAACTCACCTGCTGGTCCTTTCTCTCCCCACCTTAGGGACGGGATGAGGCGGGAGGGAAGAGAAGAGAAGGGAAGGGAAGGGAAGAGAAAGGGAGGAGTGGAGACTACGAGTACGAGTAGGAGGGAAGGGAAGGGAAGCGAAGAGAAGGGAAAGGAAAAGATGGTTGGGGGCGTTGAGGTGAGAGAGAGAGAGAGAGAGAAGGTGGTAAGGTGGATTTGTCGGGATGAACTTGCTTTCTATATATGGAGAGTTGAGACGCAAGGTGGTGTGTGTAATCAATTTCTTCACCTACACTGGCAATCACCGGCCGATGAGAGAGAGTCAGACTTGAGGGGATATCCTGAGTGTATTCTTTGAGGCACTGCATAGATGAATGAGAGAGAGAGAGAGAGAGAGAGAGAGAGAGAGAGAGAGAGAGAGAGAGAGAGAGAGAGAGAGAGAGAGAGAGAGAGAGAGAGAGAGAGAGAGAGAGAGAAGAAAAACCCCAGAAAGTAAGAGAAGAGAAACAAACAGACCGAAATCGAAGGAAAAATACGAGGCAAAGTTAATTAAGGGACAGAGATAAACAGACAGACAGATGGACAGATAAATAAACGGACAGTGAAATGAACAAATAAATAGAGGAAGCGAACAAGGCGAGGCAGACGGACAAAGACTTATGCAGGTAGACGAAAATACACACACACACACACACACACACACACACACACACACACACACACACACACACACACACACACACACACACACACACACACACACAGTTTATATTTCCTCTATAATTACCTGTCAATTTACACGAATTATATACCTTTTGCTCTGTGCGTCCGTTCATCTGGAAGTCTGTCTAGGGTAATGAACGATACTCATCTGTTTCCTCGGTTCTGCTTGATTTACACGCCTGTCTTTTGTTTTGGGAGGGTGTGCGGGCGTGCTGTATTGTGTTCTGTGTT
>JAPQNM010000002.1:7730153-7742653 GCA_029783475.1 Metacarcinus magister
GAAGCAGCAATATGAGAAATACACCACCAGAAGAAGAAGAAAAAAGAGGAGGAGGAAGAAAAGAAGAAGAAAAGCAGCAGCAGAATAGCAGTACTAACAGCAAGAAAAAACAACAGTATCAGTACTAGAAAAATATCGAAACATAAGCAGAAACACAAGCAGCAGCAGTAACAATAACAATGATAGCAGTAATAACAACAGAATCATTAGTAGAGATGGTAGAATGGCGTTGAAAAGGAGAGGTTATGTTGAGATGGATGTGAAAGCAATACCTGCATCTGGGAAGGTAACACTTACTTGTGATCAATGTCTTCAAGAACGGTAGAGGGAAGAAAGAAGGAAGTGTGGATTTTGTACCTGTGGGTGATGTGTGTGCGGACGTGTGAGGTGACAGGGTCGGTGAGAGAAAGGACGGCGGAGAGGTGCGGGAAAGTGGAGAGAAGAGGAGGAGGAGGAGGAAGATGAAGATGAAGAGGAAAAAGAAGAAGGGAAGGAATAAAGGAAGAAATAAAGGAAGAAAAAGGTGAAGAAAAGTAGGGCTGGAGGAGGGAGGAGGGGGGTTGGAGGGAAAGGAGGGAGGAAGGGATGTGAAGATGGCGGAGGGAGTTTACCAAGCACACACGACCCACGAGCGACGGCCCTCACACCTGTCCGCGGCGAGAGAATCCCTCATTAACCCGCCTCTCATCTGACCAAAGTGTTAACAGAAACTTGCTGACTAAAGGCTGTACCGCTGACCAAACTTCCTCACACACACACACACACACACACACACACACACACACACACACACACACACACACACACACACACACACACACACACACACACACACACACATACGTAAGATAACATAAGAGAAAGTGGAGATGGTGTTTGGTGTTTTAAGCTCGCATTACATCTAATTCTCATTTTTATTTTATCTTCAAAAATATCTAAAGTGCTATAAATGGAAGAGAATAAATACGTACTTATTTTCGTTCCACAAAGCCATCTCTAATACACGTAAAGTGGTTGAGAATTATCTACTTGGTGTCCATCCATATCACAGCTTCTCTAACTGTGGCCTCGTATGTTCAGAGAAAGAGTGTGGAATATATTGGCCTTGGAGGGTGAACAATCGAGAGGATCTTTAGAAATATTTCAGCTGGTCATCCTGGTGGCCTGCTCTGATGGTTTCTGCCACACCGGGAACAAATGTATGAAACTAACAGATAATATAACCTATCTAAGGAACACACACACACACACACACACACACACACACACACACACACACACACACACACACACACACACACACACACACACACACACACACACACACACACACCACATCAAAATTTGTACCCAAGTGTCAAATCCTGCAGCCCAGCACACATAACCTGAGTCACACACCTGCTGGTTAGTGTTGCCGTGGTACCCTCGGGCAAGCCAGAGAGCTGCCGTTTGTTTCGCCTCGCCACGCAAGGCTCGTTTTGTGGGAGGGAACAACTCCAATATGTCGTTGACGAGTACGGGAATTTCACTTTCTTTCGTAAAGCGCCTGCGTTACCAGACGTCTTGAGTTGGGTTGTGGTTCTTTCCCTGGTCCCTTTCAGTAACGTCATCATCATCACCACCTCTGCATCGTACCTGCCGTGCTTAAGTTGGTGTATCCTTGCTGATTATCATAAAGGCGGATTTTAAGCGTATTCCTGTTTCATCGTTGGTTTTAGGAAATAGTAGATGTGCATTTTCCTTTGAGCAGTGATGAACATTCCTGTTGGGGTCTTGTAGTCATATTTAATGGCAGCAACACGGACACAACAAGCACCAGGCACCAAGGCAATGATAAAGGTCTCGCCTCTACCACCACCGCCGCCACAACACTACCACCACCGCCGCCACCACTAACTACCCCTCCATAAGTTAGCGCCAGCCACTCCGCCCACCCAGACCATTTGCCTATCCCGTCGAGGGTCAGAGGTCCTGCCCAGATCACGTTAATTATGAAATAAATCTAGTTATGAAATAAATCTAGCAATGAAATAAATCTAGTTATATAAATGACCCCAAGATCTCTCCCAGTACCTCTCGGTTTCCTTGCACTATTTTTTTTAAAGGACTGTAGGTAATAGCCACAAAGGGAACAAGTCTTACATACTATATGCAAATAGCACTTTTTACATAGTTTCTTGTGTGTACATTTTCTTTTTACTCGAGTGCAAAATGGGGGGTCTTGAATGTTCTTCTCTGATTATGAATGCAAAAATTTTCCCTAACTCGCGAGGGAGTGGATAATCACCAAATTGGGGGTTAAGGTGACGGAGACGAGTGAAGCAATTGTATGCACCGACCTTACCTGGCCCGTCCCCGCCCCCTGCGCCTGCACCCTCCGCCTCCCTCCCTCCCTCCCTCCCTCCCTTCCTCCGGTCACAGGCATGCATTTCAACCTGATCACAAAAGATGCAAGGTGTGTGTGTGTGTGTGTGTGTGTGTGTGTGTGTGTGTGTGTGTGTGTGTGTGTGTGTCTGTGTGTGTGTGTGTGTGTGTGTGCATGTGTGTGTGTGTGTGTGTGTGTGTGTGTGTGTGTGTAACTGATTTACTAAGAAAATCATCTAGTAGTATTGTGAATATACATGTTTGCAGACTTATTGTTGATTTAAGTTGGTTGGGGATTTTGTTGTGTTTATGTTTATACAGTCGTGTGTATGTGGGTGTTGTGGGTTGTCAGAGTGTGTGTGTGTGTGTGTGTGTGTGTGTGTGGTGTGTGGTGTGTGGTGTGGGTGTGTGTATGTATGTGTGTGGGTGTGTGTGTGAGTGGTGGGTGAGTGTGTGGTGTGTGGCGTGTGGTGTGTGGGTGTGTGTGTGTATGTGTGAGGGGTGTGTGCAGTGTGGGTGGTCTGTGTGTGTGTATGTGTGAGGGGTTTGTGCGGTGTGGGTGGTGTGTGTGTGTATGTGTGAGGGGTGTGTGCGGTGTGGGTGGTGTGTGTGTGTGTGTGTGTATATGTGAGGGGTGTGTGCAGTGTGGGTGTGTGTATGTGTGTAAGTGTGAGGGGTGTGTACGGTGAGGGTGTGGTGGGAAGTTACCACGCCACACAAGGCAACAGGGTGAGGTGGAGCAGGTTTTTGTTTCAATATTTCATTACTTAGTGTCTATCTATCCATTGATGCTGCTGGCCTTGTTCTCGTTATTTCTTCTTGCATACACAAATTTTTTTTCCCCTCAAGTCAGTAGTTCTTATTGATTAATTTGATCTTTGTTCGTTGAAGAAAAAAAATGTGCATTAATCTATTCATGAATGACGAACATAAATCATAATTACCGCTTGGTAAAGGACGTAATCGATGAATAACAAACTAATTGATTACTAATTAAAACTATTTAATTGGCTATATCATTTCCTTGGTTGCAGACTAGTTAATTTACGAGTAGGCTTACTAATGGACAGACTAATGTTGACAGACGTAACGGAACAGATAATCTAGAACAACTGGTGAACTGGTTATGTTTTTACTAACGAGTAGACTGATTTAGAATATTAGATTTTATTTGCATAGACGGCCTGGAGGACTGCCTAATGCAGACAAACTAACGGATAAGGCGTACTAACGGACTAGCTAACTGCTGACCACTAGACCCGCGACGAGGTGAGGGACGGCGGTCGGCGTGCTGGCTAAGCGGCGTTGCGCAAGGCCAGCAGGTTGGGCCTCTAATAATTACCGGGTTTACTTGGCGCCCAGGACCGCCCCCTCTACTCAAGGTTGCCCGCCTCCCACGCACTCCCCTTCTTACTCCTTACTAGCCATGAGGGACGAGGTTCAAGCTTCAGGACAGAGAAGGTGAAAAAAAAGTGATGAATCGGTAAGAATAGAATGTTTATCGAGGGAACTCAAGGGTGTTGTCGGGATTAAGAAATTCAAATACTGGCTCGGTTTTTGATTTTGTTTAGTATTTGAGTTTTATAGAAGGAAATGTGGAGGAGGATAAGATATTTTCTATTTTTCCTTTACTTCACAAGATTTTTTTTCTTTACTTCAAAAGATTTTTTTTTTTTTTTTTTTGTTCCTGTATCTGTTTGTAAAATTTGGTTTGGGTCTGTTGGTTGTCTGTTGGTATTTGTTCGTATGTTTATTAATTTATTTGTGTATTTATTTATTTGTTTAATGCTTAGTTCATTATCTTTTGTGTGTGTGTGTGTGTGCCAGCCTTTATGTCAGCTTCTCTGTCTACTTGTCTGTCTGTTTGTCTCCTAACCAGTCCCTCCTCTCTCTCTCTCTCATTATCTCCCTCTCTCTATCTCTCCTTCACACACACACACACACACACACACACACACACACACACACACACACACACACACACACACACACACACACACACACACACACACACACACACACACACACACACACAATACCTGCCTCGGTCACCACGCCCAACACTCACACCTCACTCCCTTTACCCTCCAATCTGCTCACATCCTGCCGAATTTGCGACTCTTACATGCCGATATATGCCAAGGCGGAACGAGATAATGGTTGGCATCCCTCTCACCGCGACGAATCCACAATTATACAAGAGTGACTGGCCGGGGCGCACGCGACAAACAGGGCGGCCCATTAGTGACTGGTAATTGCAGAGCGGCAGAAGGTCCCCGACGCCTAGCGGGAGGTAAGTGGGGGCCATTATGCGTGCTCGGAGGGCGCGCGCGGAGGCTTTTGTGGAGGAAGAGAAGGATATCAGGAGGTGCGTGAGGGATGACGGAGGGACGTGAGACATGGAAAGAGAGTGGAAGTGAAGAGGAGAAAAGGAAGGATGTGATAGATGTAAAGGAAGGATGTGGAAGAAGGGAGGAAGGGATGGAGATGTGATGTTTATGCGTGAGTACTTAATGATGTGTTGAAAACAAACTGGTTATTAAA
This sequence comes from Metacarcinus magister, assembly GCA_029783475.1. Lineage (NCBI taxonomy): Eukaryota > Metazoa > Arthropoda > Malacostraca > Decapoda > Cancridae > Metacarcinus > Metacarcinus magister. Next base: position 7,735,062 of record JAPQNM010000002.1, read on the forward strand.
TGACAACAAATGATCGGTGACATAACAAAACAAGAAATGAATAAAAATACAATTCCATGCACGGGACGTTCCCATTTTGTGCATGAATGACTTCATAAGAAAACATGTGAATAATTACGCATATGAATCGCGCTTCAATTGAAGTTGTAAATTGCGAAGTTAACTAATATTTTCATATTATTACCAACCAAACGAGAAGCTAAGACACCGTTCGATCTCCAGATACCAGTATTTATGCGGCTCAGTTTTTTTTTTTTTTATAATCAGAACAATATGAATATGATATATATATATATATATATATATATATATATATATATATATATATATATATATATATATATATATATATATATATATATAAGATAGATGGAGAAGTTGGTAGACAGATAAAGACATTTAGTGGATTTATTTCAGTGATAGATGGTTTTCGATATCACAATCCTCTGAAGGTAACTACTTGTAACTAGTAGCAGCACGCTACTGACGATGAAGCTTTATTGGCAAAGCAGATGTCCTTTCCATGAAATCTGCAAGTCAACTCGTGAAGCCATGAGGAACACGGCACCTGATGCCTCAACATGAAGGGAGGCGTGCACTGTCACACCCTCCACGATCTGGGTGTGTTTCCAGCGGGAGGTCCCTAGATAAACACCCTCGCAGTCGTAGCCTCAGATTTGTAGCCGCCATAAAGTTTACTCCAAGTGGCGATGCCACATGGTGTCAAATGCAGCATGCAATAAAACAATAAAAAACCGACACATTTATAAAGACATATTGCTAGGCAAACATTAGCAATGCAAGAACCGACATATCAGTTCTGTGAACACGGAAGCGTGTCAGAGGTGCAGATTTTCAGCCTCTAGTGTATACAAAAATTTTACTTCGTGTGTCCATTAATGCAAGGACGAACCCCTCAGTCTACACGCATCAGGTTCAGATTACTACTTTTGTCTGTCAGCTGTCCAAGAAGGTATCCGTTTTGTTGAGTTTTTTTCAATGATAGGTAAATAGTAAGCTTAATGCAACACGAACACAAAGCTTGGACAGACATTTTCTTCCATTCCTTCTTTCTGTCCACGAATACTATCATTGATTCATCCATCTGTTCATCGGAGAAGTCAAATTCATCACATATTATGTTGTGAATAACTTGTTACTTATATGTATATATGTATATATATATATATATATATATATATATATATATATATATATATATATTTTTTTTTTCTCTCTCTCTCTCTCTCTCTCTCTCTCTCTCTCTCTCTCTCTCTCTCTCTCTCTCTCTCTCTCTCTCTCTCTCTCTCTCTCTCTCTCTCTCTCTCTCTGTTGCGTTAATACTGACCGCTAAATACGACTTTTATTACGCAAACATCATCTTGAAATATTAGAGACTTTATTCCTTTTTTGCAATGAATTACTATTAATAATATAAGGGAGAGAGAGAGAGAGAGAGAGAGAGAGAGAGAGAGAGAGAGAGAGAGAGAGAGAGAGAGAGAGAGAGAGAGAGAGAGAGAGAGAGAGAGAGAGAGAGAGAGAGAGAGAGAGAGAGAGAGAGAGAGATAAAGAAAAAAAAATGTAAGGAAAGTAAAAATTGAAAGTAAAGAGAAAGGGATGGAAATAGAGGGGAAGAAGATGAGAGAATGAGAGGTTATAGTTGACGTGTGGCTGTCTGGGTGAGGCGATGAGTAAGGAGGAGGACGTGGGTGGGAGAGAAAAGTGAGGACGAGAAAGTGAGTGAGTGATTGAGTGTGAGTGGCTGGATTAAGGGGTGGACCAAGATCATGTCAGGAGGTTGGACCACGAATTCAAAGGAGGTTCCGGGACACATTACTGCTTCAGGTGGACCATTTTGGGTTCATTCCTTCTAAGACTGACTCTCCTTTCACGTCACTGTCTCTAACTCAGGTGACATTTATGATTCGTATTGGAAAGGAATATGTTAATTTTAAGGTGTATAGGTGCAAAGGTGAACTCTTTTAGGAAATCTTAGCGTTGACAAACATTTTGGTTCAAGTCATCACAGATTGTTGCACTTGGATATAAATTCATGTGAAGAATATTATGGACATCCAAGTGGAAACAGTGCCATCATTATTGGATGCACGTTAGACAGAGAAGCTGACGTTTACAGTGTTCCGTCCTATACTGTTCCCTCTACTGTACTGATGTATGTATGTATGTAAGTATGTTCGAGTATATTCATGTTTGGACCTCGAAAAAATACCGATAGGAAAGATGTTGCGAAGGAACCTTTAACAAACGCTAAATATAGAAGAAAAAAACAAGAAAAAAAAATCCTTTACTCATGGAAGAAGAAAAAAACAAACCCTCATCCAAGCAGCAAAATATTTGAAAGTTAGCAACGAAATTTGCAAGAAAAATTGAAAGATAAAACAAAAAAATCATCTTTATGTCAACAGTAACCACGAGCGCCACTTTTGCCAAGCTATAATCTTTTGGTATTGTGCGTGAAGCGTGCGAGAAAAACATCTGAAACCACAGCATTCAACACTCCTCTCGCTTGAATCCATGGCAGTAAATGAATACGTGCCGTGCTTAGAGTAACGATTAGGCCCATATGTTTAACTTCCATTTACGTGCACAAGCAGCAGGAATAGTGGCGTTTTGGCGATGAAACTTTCGTGATCGTTGTGACATGAGAGAGAGGTTAGTAAAGAGGTGGTGGTGGTGTGTGTGTGTGTGTGTGTGTGTGTGTGTGTGTGTGTGTGTGTATGTGTGTGTGTATGTGTGTGTGTGTGTGTGTGTGTGTGTGTGTGTGTGTGTGTGTGTGTGTGTATGTGTGTATTGGTGTGTGGGTGTGTGTGTGTGTGTGTGTGTGTGTGTGTGTGTGTGTGTGTGTGTGTGTGTGTGTGTGTGTGTGTGTGTGTGTGTGTAAAATAAAGGAGAAAGAGAGAGTGATGGAGGAAGGAGGCGAGGAAGACAAGGAGAGAATTTAGATTATCTGGTATGATAATATTTCTATTGCTTGCACGATATAACAAAAACAGGTTCGGGGTGAAGCTTTTATGATTTTTCTTATCTCTCTCTCTCTCTCTCTCTCTCTCTCTCTCTCTCTCTCTCTCTCTCTCTCTCTCTCTCTCACTCTCACTCTCTCACTCTCACACTCTCACACTCTCACTCTCTCACTCTCTCTCTCACCTATCTTTCTGAGAATCCCGAAGAATGAAAGGAAGTGAAGAGAAACTTGAATTAGGGACAGTCAAGGCAAGGTGATGACCCTCTGAAAATAGCGTGATATATGTGTCATGATAAATGGAAAGTTGAAAGTCAGGGTGGAAGGTGCTGAGGACAATATATAAATCTGCAATACAGCTAAGTCCAGAAATTATTTACATTGTAAGTAGGGTGTTGCTAAGAGGTCATGTGTTAGATGAATACTAGATAACTTGCTAAGATTTTAAACTCCCGTAAAGAGAAAAGAGGAAAGGATGTTTGTTTCGAGTACTGATACGAAATAAAAATATAGAAAGAGAAGGTTGCTGGAAAGAGTTAAGGATAATGTCAGAGTTTACAGAACGAAGGTGGTCAAGGACTGTTGAGTATGATTTCAAGATGACTTACTGGCTCTAGGATCAGGGAGACCAGCGAACAGCCAGGAAGCTCACTTTTATTAACAGTGCTAATGTAGCGTCGCCATGCAGATGCAGGAAAAAGAGTGAAAGAAGCAAATATGTGGTCAATTCTAAAATAACCTTGTCTTCTTTATAGTAGTTATAAATTACTCCGAACTTGTGGTAAACTCTCTCTCTGCAAAACATGCTGATAATATGAAAGCAAGAAGGTTTTAATGCGAACACCGTTTGTTTAAAAATGTGAAATGTGGTTTAAAAAAATGGTTTAGGAAAAGTGACAGGTGATCGTAAAACCGTAATTTGTGATTACGTTAACGGGAAGGAAATGGTCAGTGTAATGGAAGCACTTAGGGAGAGAAAAAAAGGGAGAGCAAATAGGTCATCATCAGTAACTCCTTAGTAGACTCCAACATGACGAGCTGCGCGGGGAAAAAAAACAACAACTGTGTCTCATTTCAGGAAACAATGCCCTCGTGACGTCTTCAGAAACTCTGGTTATCATAACTGTTTTCTTAATTCACTCGCGAATATTTGTGTCTCGAATAAGTGTGAGGAATTTAAAAGTTGCCACAGCTGTGAGGCGGAATATGCAGATTCATTTAAAAAGGAAACTTAAATGCGGTGAAGATGATCAAACAAATAGTTAATAATCTGTATTGAATATGTACTTTATGAAATATATTGTTTACGTTCATCATTATAAGTAGGGATAATATATCACTCTTAACCGGTATTTCATAATGAGTGTTTTACTGTTTCCACACATCCTTTCCTGTACACAACCAGCTGCGTGTAGTCCCAGTTCCTTTCATCTTCATGCCATACGCGCCTCGCTCTCTCTTGGATTCTGAGACCCGTGAGAACCAACGTTTCGTTATCTCCATCTCCACATTTCTTTCAAGGCGTTTTTTTCAGCCCTGTGTAGTCTGCCTTGGATCCATAAATTGTTCCAACCATTTTCCCGTCACTCAGTCCGTGTACGTAGTATTTAAGCCATTTCAGTGTGTCCTTGTCCTCGGTTGCCCTTGTCAATGAGATACGGCTCTTCCGCATCTCGTTATTATTGTTCAATCTATCAAGCAATTCCACTTTGATACTCGTTTGGCAAATGATGATAATGATGATAATGATGATGATCACTATATATTTTTTTTATACAAGGAGGTGTTTCTGTTTATTTGTGTGTCTCTGTCTACTTGCTTGATTGTCTGTTAATTTGTCTGCTTATATATATATATATATATATATATATATATATATGTGAGTGTGAGTGTGAGTGCGTGTGCGTGTGCGCGTGCGTGTGCGCGTGCGTGTAAGTCTTTTCCTTCGTCAGTCAGTCTGTAACTTGTATTATGAAGATTTATATGGATTGCAAAGTGAAACAACCATCAATAATTCAAACATAATGAAACAAGGTTGTATTACGTCAAACCTAATATTACTACTACTTACAAAATCATCAATAGATTAGAAATGCAAGTGGTCGTTCCATGTGAAATCAGAGTAGTACAGCATCTGTTCCTCCCTAAGTGAGCAATTAACGATATAACCTTAAAGTGACCGAGCGCTGCCTCTCCCACCACATGGCACTGGGTAGATGGCACATTACTAGAAAACACAAATTAGTGTACACAGTGCGTCTCCTGCACCAAGGAAGGATGAGTTTTAGCTTCCTCGTCCTCCATCTTTTGTTTTCAGCCAATGAGGGTTGAGGTTGGAGTTGGAGTTGAAGGTTGGATATACGTCCAGTCCGTATTGCATCCTTTGTTTCCAGCCAATCAGGGTTGAGGTTGGAGTTGCGGTTGGAGTTGGAGTTGGAGATTCGATTTACATCTAAATAAAACTACCTTCATATTTTGACCATCGCAGGTTTTACAGCTCTTACTTTTTCATATAAACATAAACATGTTTAAAAACATTGTGCATTATAGTTCCCCCGCTCTAGAGGACTCCTCTGAACTCCCCGTCTGGGAGTATCAGATGGATTACTCTCTTCTGGACGAAACATCGTCCTCACTGGCACTGCCAGCCTCCCACGCCGAGGAAGAGAAGGAGGAGAACGAGGAGGAGGAGGAGGAGGAGACGTTCACGGTAAAGCTGCCTTCCAGCAAGGAAATTGCTCGACTTGGCCAGTTGGTGCGCTGGAAACACCTCTCTGTCGTCCTGAATAACATATCATTCAGAATGCCAAGGTCGCGGCTCATACAGTTGTTCAACAACTTTGGGCCTTTGAGGCTGGTACACATGCCACACCACCTGCCTCATCGCCAAGAATCCCACCGTGGTTTTGCTGTGTTCACTTACTTCGTGGCACACCAGACCAACGCGGCGCTGAAGGATGGCCAAGAACGCATGGCAGAGGCAGGCTACCACGGTGTGCATATGCACCGCCTGGGAAACCATCCTCGTAATGAAAAGTACTGTGAAGGCATCGACGTGGCAGCTGTGATGGGAGGCGCCTTCAAGCCAGCGAAGGCCTTGCCTCCACGTTGTCCTGCTGACATGGGACAGAAGAAAGCAGATGAGACTATCCAGGAGCGGTACAGAGTGGCACTGAGACGCAGGGATGACCTGATCGCGTACCTGTCTCTAAGACAGAAGCAGAAGGTCATAAGTGAGAATGTTGTGAAGGATGTGCATGGATCGGAAGGGCGATTGAAACGAAAACTTGAGGATCCTTGTACTCCAGCCAAGCGGACAAGGTTGGACCAACCAATGGACAAGGCAGTAAGGGACAGAAGTCGCCCTCGTCTGATCCGACATTCATTTTTCCCTGAAGTCGGCCAGAGAGAAAGCTCTCAGAGAACTTTCCAGAGTGACCGACGCCATGTTGCTCGAGGCAGCCCGAGTCGGGAAACAACAGGTGCGATCACTTCCGATGTGTGGGACAGGCTGGACGGTAGGAATGGCCAGGCAAACCCTAGACCTAGGGACGTGTGGAGCAGACTGCAGCTGCAGCCTGGCCAAGGATTTTAGACATCGAAAACATAAAATAAATGAATAATAATAATAATAAAAAAATTAGAAAAGGAAATATATGTAGTTTGCAAATTATATTAATATATGTGTTAGCAGTAAAACATAAATGGTGTGAATATAAATAATTAGTTTTGGCTTTCAAGACTTCAATGTAGATTCTTTAATATAATATTTCAGTAAGATTTTAAGTATTTCATTTACCTTAAAACTTTAGTGAAGACGTTTATTTTGCATCATAGTTATATGAATGAATTTTATTTGCATTGTCCGTTTTACAGCATCAGTGTATCAGGATATTTTCATATGAATTTATTTTTGTTTATGATAAGTGTTTTTGCATTATATCTTTAATGCACGTGTAGTGGAATCTCAATTTATATATATTTTTTTATTCCAAGTTTTTCTGTTTAAGTAAGCAGGAATCACCTGTGTACATTTCGGCCCAATATTTACATTGAAAAACAGTGGAAAAAGTTTTACCTTATATGTTTAGAAGCAAAGCTTCAGTCCAAAAGTTATTGAGATCACAATCACAACACAAGGATGTGAATCTGACATAAGCTATATAGTAAATAGTATATTATAGAACAAATAGCAAAAGAAAAAAGAAAAAAAAATCGATATAGAATGAGAAAAAATAAATAAAATTTTCTATTTCACTATCATAAGTCTTGCAAAGTGGTTGACAAAAGATACTGTGAACATTTTCTTAAAACCTATTTAATCAAAGATTATTAGTGGCAAGAGGTTAAGAACAAATTTATAATAAGATAATGAATACAATTAGTTTGTATAAATCTTCCTCTATAATAGTTACCTTTTTTTTTATAACAAAATGCTTGAATTTAAATATTCTAAAAAAGAATTATTTGATTGGAGAAAATGTGTGGTTTTTGTGAGTAATTTAATGCTTAAGTGGCATCATATAAGGGGTTTGAGGTAGGACTAAGTGAACAAGTATAGCTAAGCATCCAGGAGACAGGCAATCAAGGAGTCAAGAACGGTGAAGTAGAG
>JAPQNM010000002.1:7747653-7757653 GCA_029783475.1 Metacarcinus magister
TTATGAAAAACAATAAAGAAACCATTAATTTTATCATTAATTTCACTGGTATTATATTTTTGTGATGATTGAAGTAGTTAGCGTTGTAGCCTGTTGATTTGTTTGTCTCATTGGACTATAAAATCTTGGGCAAGGGAGAGAACAGTTTATATCAAACCAACTCAGCTGTTCATCCTTCATCCCAGCTTTGGCTTGTGTTCTAAACTGGATCCTTTGTGTAACGTCTGTTGGAGGTATCTATGCTGTACTAGGTGATGCATTCGTATGTATTCCAACATATTGAGAAAAGAAAGAATCCTTTAATGATTGAAAATGTAAATAATCGGTGATGTGCACACAAAACTGCACACTGAAATTATTCATAAATACCTCCCAGCAATTTCTCGTTTTTCATTCAAAGATCAAAATATTTTTATCAATGCATTTATTTTTTTCTAATCTTTAACTAACGTTCGATTTCCGTATACAAAAAATTGTGTGTTTTTATAATTAATGTGTTTATATTGGGTATGTATATACATATTTTTTTTCACATTCCATCGAAGCCTATCCTCAAAAAACGTCTTATTCCTACATTATTGATGCGTCGTGTGGAAAGTTCGCCAGCCCGTCTTTGTAGTATTTTGGTTCTGACCAGTTAGCAGTTGTTTTTTCAACTTTTCTTACTGGGCATTGTTTTGTGTTTCTTATTATCCAGTCAGCTGCAAATATAAGTACATAAAGTCTCACCCAACTGTAAATTTTTGAGCTCAAGGAAATTGCATTTCTTATTGGATATGAAAAAATCATCGGCAAATATTCAGCTATGAAGAACCATCGACTAATCTTCGTTTAAATCAAGCAACGCATAATTTTACTTCCAAAACTTTCAATGGTTTATGCTTGAATGTAAATTGGCAAGTCTTTGATAAGGTTGTCAAGTCGGTAAGATATCGTCTGAGAACACACTCAAATCCTATAAAAATGAATTAAGATTAAACTCGATAACAACAACCTAGATCATTTTAAACTATACATTGTTTAATTAAGACTCATAACACTGACTACTGAACTGAAAGAAAACTGAAAACACAGGTTGAAAAATATTAATATAACACTCTTTTACCTATACGTTATGATGAAACAAATATCCGAAGTTGAATACGAAATAAACCTTGCAAGAAGTAAGCAAGTTTATGGTGATTCTTGGTGCAACACAAACAACAAACACACTTCTTTATTTACCTTGACGCCTTGCATTATCATCTGTCTTTCTATCACGATTCGATATTAATGTTTTTTTTACTTTTTCATTTTTACATTCTTAAAAAATCCTCTTTCTTACTTCCCCTTTCACTCCTTTTTTTTTATCCTCTTCTACTGCACGAAAATCTGAAAATAACTCGCCAAATTGACCTCCATTTAAGCTGGGCGGGATAATGGCTGGTCATTCCTTCATTAGTGATCTCCCGCCCCTCCCTCCCACGCCCCCGCCTTCCCATTATCCCTCATTATCGTATTCCCGTAATCGGTGGAACCCATAACTTCTGCACAAGAACGAGGGACAACGTAGGATAAACTCACTTCGATAAAAAAAAAGAGGTCAGATCCTTTAGTTTTTTCCCTCTCTTAGACCGTTTTGAAGGTGCCGTGTGTTGCTGGCCGAGAAAATTATTATTATTATTATTATTATTATCATTACTATCATTATTATCATTATTATTATTATTATTATTATTATCGTCGCCATTATCATGAATACTTTCCTATAAAAATGGTATGAAAATAACCGATTAGTGTTCTCTTTTTTTCGAGGGATGAAGAAAAGAGAAGAGAGAGAGAGAGAGAGAGAGAGAGAGAGAGAGAGAGAGAGAGAGAGAGAGAGAGGGAGAGAGAGGGAGAGAGAGGGAGAGAGGGAGACAGAGAGAGATAATGGCGTCTATAGGATCGAAGGAAGAAGTTTAGGATATGAATCATGAAGGATGGACGTGTGGGTGAGAAGGGAGAGGAGAGCCACGTACGGAATGTGGGGGGAGGAAAGGACGACGAGCGACCAAGTATGAAAGGGAAAACGAGGGAAGGAAAAGAGGCGAAAGAAAGAGAGAGATAAAGGGTGAAGAAGAGAAAAAAGGAGATAAAAAAGGATAGGAAAAAGGAGAGAAAGATAAAACAAAAAATTTCTTTGTTGATCTAGCAAAAATGGGAAGAGGAAGAAACACAAGTATGCATAATACAATGAAATTACAAAAAAAAAAAAAATAGGATGAAATTTATGAGAAGGAAATACTTAGCCTCGAATCATGTATACAAAAATTATATCCTTTTTAACGATGGAGATTAAATGAAAGAAGAGGAGACGAGAGACAATGAAAAAGAGAAGAAAAGAAGGACAAAAAAAAAAGAGAAAGGGATGCTAGGAGAGTCAACGAGGATGAGAATAAAGGCGAAGTAAATAACGCCTCCCAACTACTTTATGGTCTCGCTTTAATTACCTGTGTTAACTAGGGGCTAAAGTGACCATTAGACCCGGCGAGAGAGAGAGAGAGAGAGAGAGAGAGAGAGAGAGAGAGAGAGAGAGAGAGAGAGAGAGAGAGAGAGAGAGAGAGAGAGAGAGAGAGAGAGAAGAGAGAGAGAGCAAACAGAGAGGTGTGTGGAGACAAACATAGAACAATAAACACGCCCACGCTCTCGAGAGATGCTCAGTGAGGCGATGCTCTACACACACACACACACACGCACACGCACACGCACACGCACACGCACACGCACACGCACACACACACACACACACACACACACACCTACACACTTACACATTCTTGCCGGAGAATACTAACCAGGTGTGTTCCGTCTAATTACCTGTCATAGGTTGCTAATTCACCCACCTGTCACCCATGTGGGATCGGCCTCCTCTCATGACCTATGACCTTGTGACGTCATCGCTACATTAACTCGCTTCCCACCGCCACAACGAAGCCTTTCATCATCGCTACCTCTGATGAAAGCGAGAGAGAGAGAGAGAGAGAGAGAGAGAGAGAGAGAGAGAGAGAGAGAGAGAGAGAGAGAGAGAGAGAGAGAGAGAGAGAGAGAGAAAGAGAGAGAGAAAAAAAAAGAATAAAGCTTTGAGTGGTTAATAAACGCAAATTCCACGTATCTATTAACTCATTCCCATAGATAAATAATACCAATACAGAATAGATGATTGACTCCGTAAACAAAATATTTGACACACATAACAAATGATATCACGACTTTGCAACTTGAGTATGCGGAGTACATGATCTGAAAAGGTGCTCAGAAGGGATAGGAGTGAGGCGGGGAGGGGAACGGGGTGTTGGGGAAGGATTGGGGGAGGTAGTGTAGGCATGAACAGCACGATGGAGACAGATGCGGGTAAAGAAAAGGAGGAAAGGGTGTATGAGACGGATATTAAAGGCATAGGAGAAATAGAGGTTCATTTGGTAAGGCGTTTGTACAAGTGGAGTCGTGTCTAGATGCACGGGCGTAAGGAAGGAGTGCAGTGGAAGAGGCTGCATGCATGAGGGTGGATGGGTATCGTGCGGGCGTCAACCACCTGTTGGCTCGGATAACTACCTTGTGTTTCACGCGGGGCCAGGGAGACGCTTAGCCCAGGCGAGTAGGTGCGCCGCCCTCCCACCCCCCCTCCCTCTCCCTCCCTCCTTGCCGCCCTTCTCCTGGAAACCCATCCCTCGCGACCCTCAGCCCCGCACGACCCCTACACCATCCCCTCACGACCTCCTGATCGACACTAGCTTCCCACCCTACACGACTCCTCATACTACAACCACCTCCACCACCACCCTCCCTGTACTACATGAGAGAGAGAGAGAGAGAGAGAGAGAGAGAGAGAGAGAGAGAGAGAGAGAGAGAGAGAGAGAGAGAGAGAGAGAGAGAGAGAGAGAGAGAGAGAGAGAGAGAGAGAGAATAAAAAATCATCACCTTTACTTAAACAACACGTAGGTAACATGGAAGGTATATGTGAGAATTCAAGTTTTGCAAGTTTAACCCATGCAAGCGTGCAAGACAGTGAGAAATATGCAGCGAGACTCAAGACCAGCGGAAGAGAGGAGATTTTGCGTGATTGATAGATTTGACCCCACCCCCTTACCGATGTTGCATGTACGAACCCACCCCAAAACTTGAAGAGGCTTGGTAATAGGAAGCAATGTTGTTGTGAGGAGTTGTCAGTAAGGATGCGTGGTGTAGACAGTGTTTGCGGGAGGTAGGTACAGATACAGACGTTCAGGCAGGAGCAAACAATAAAAGAGCTCGAATGTTTGCAAAGTCGTCCTTCCCTATAAAAACTAGTGATAATTATAGAAAGACTCAATGCAGTGTGTAATTAAAATATAAGTGTATAGAAAAATAAATTATTGGCCGGTATGTGTATGGAGAGATAAATAGGTATTATGATAAATATGAAAATAGATACGTAGATATACGAGTACATATTATTTTGGAAAGAGAAAAAAATCACAAAATTGTCTGCATTATATAACAACTGACTGATATATTTGGTTTGTTTTCATACCAACCAACTTATATACACCTCACATCACTTTCTTGTTAGCTTAGATACAACAACAGGATAAGTGAAATACCAAACATCAGCATACATATACATTAATCACATGCAAATCATCACTGCCTTGTACGTACGTGTGACTTAAGTCGTGAAGGAAAATATGATGTTACCAAACCCTACCTACGTGTACTGTTCGTGTAGGTACGTGAATAAACTTTATCTGTACCCAAGTGGCATTCTTTAACTCCTTCCTTCATCCATTATTAAGTGCATGCAAATTGATATGCATTTACGTAAGATCTAAGGAATATCCTGCCATTTTTCCTTCATAGCCATTGGAGTCTGAATAGTAATCTCACTGATGCTGCTCACTGGAATGTGTGTGTTTACTCCTCTTCTAGAAACCTATCGTATTGTTCATTTTTTTTCTTATCCTCCTCCATTCGTTATGACTCGCTTTTATCTTATGTTTTTATTCTTTCGTTCTCTTCATTTCATTACCTTTCATATTCTTCTCACGCAGCATTAATATCTTTGCTCGGTCACCTCTACAGTCACTCCTCTCTAACCCTTCACCCTCTGCCTGCCTCTATTCTTAGCCCCGCATGTAATCTGCTCTTCCCTCTCGCCCTCCCTTCCCCTCCCCTACTGGGAGTGCTAAATTTCTCGAATAAAATGCAGTGGTAATAACAGCCGGCCAGACAGTTATGCATCCTTCTCATTAACTACCAGAGCTACGAAACACCTGCATAAGAGCTTAATGAGTGGGTGGGGGGACCATCAGAGAGGGTAACCAACCCTTCTCCACTCCTTATGCAAAACCCACCTGGCCGCTCGGATTCACAAGATAAGCGAGTCACGATAGCGCCGATAAGCTTAATGCTAATCGTATTGAGGAGGCATGACTCATTTTCCCTTTGGATCCTGTTGCTCGGCGCCGGGGAAGGCGATTTTTCCTCCGCGAGTAAACAAAGAAAGAACAAAGTAGGTAGTGGAGTACTTAGGGAGAGGACGGGAAGGCTGCCGCGTCCAGCTTTAGCAGACGAGTCGTGACGCTAACTTATTGAGATGAGGTTTAGGTTTCAGTGGGAATTATTGTACAGTGGATGGTGGTGCAGACAGGAAGGTGATTAAGAGCGCCGTCCTATGGAAAGGAACACACTCTTCATTGTCTGTATCCGTTGTTTGATATATTGAGTGATCTTGTATTTTTGAGTTTCTATAATATAGTTGCAGGCAGTCCTGTCAGGGATCCATTGCTGAGCAATTTGATTTATTCAGTAATATCATACCATCTTCCTTGCTTCATTAGGCACTGTAATGGTGCCTCATTATGTGTTGCGCTATACAGCATTAAATCAATTTCGGAACTGTTGTTTACGATGATAAATGTACGAGTACAACAACATTTACTCTGTGTTTCGCGTAGGCTAATTGATCCAAACGAATGCTTCGTATTATCTTTTTACCCTCCACTGATTATTCAGAACCTCTTTATGAATAGGACAAAGATAGATCTTCAAGATGGCAAGCTACTGTGCGTTGATTGCGTTGTAACATGAATTTTATTAATTTCAGATTATCCACCTCGACGCTGCAAGGCACAAAATGAGACTTTCCTTACTCCGGTGCAAAGAAGTGTTGGCGTGTGTCCTACTCCATCAAGTGGCAGTCATGGATACGGGCACAATGAGGCAGCAGGAGGTATGGAGTCATGCTTCACTGCAGGGGTGTGTGTGTGTGTGTGTGTGTGTGTGTGTGTGTGTGTGTGTGTGTGTGTGTGTGTGTGTGTGTGTGTGTGTGTGTGTGTGTGTGTGTGTGTGCACGTGTGTGTGTGTGTGTGTGTGTGTGTGTGTGTGTGTGTGTGTGTGTGTGTCTTATTCACATACATGGTATTCATATATTATTATCCGTTCAAGCGAAGATGTAGCGGCCAGTGACTAGATAATACCTAACACCATAATTAATGCCATAATGCTTACACGATATCTTGATTATGTCCTGCAAGGTTTAAGTATTATTCTTTTCTGTTTAATACTTTATTTTTCCATTTTAACTTTATCAAAATATTTTCAAGGTGAAATGCAAGTCAATGTGATGGTATTGCTTCTCTGTATCTCGTCTCTTTTTCATGTTAATTATGTCTGTGTCTGTATGTTGTCTGATCGGTCATGTAGTTTTGTATTCAAGCTGCCGACGACCATTGTGATGTGGTCGTTGATTCCTTGTTCGGACATTGAGTCTTCGTGCGTTAGTGAGTCAAAGCTCTTCTCAAAACCTACAACAGCCAAGCTAAAGTATTTATTCTATTACACAGTTTTCTTAACTAAACTGCCTTTTTTGTTTTGTTTATAATGGAGTACCAAAATATTCATTCGATTTTTGTATAAATTTTGTGTTTATATATTCCTGGAAACTTTCAATATTAATTCATTGTAAATTGACACGAAGCTGCAGGTGCGAAAATTATGCCATTGCTCATTTTATCTCTTTCATGACGCAACAAAATTAATTGCAGTTATTTTGTGTAGTTATTCAGGGCATTTCTTCAAGTGTATGCATTGAGAAAATATCGATTTGATTTCAATGAATCTTTTTTACTGTCTTAAAATCTTCACCAGTACACTCGTACTGTCCTGTCCGGAAACCTTGCCTCGCTGCATGCTTTTAAGGGACGATCTTAATATGGTTTATAGTGCGTATAGTATTGAAAATACTGATATACTGATTTCTAAGACTGATGATTGAAGAGTAAAAGTATGCATATATATATATACACACACACACACACGAGCCTCACCAGTGAGTCAACAGTTAAATATTTTCTCATTAACTACTTCAGCCGTGAAACACCTGGAAAAGACCATAATAAGCGGGTTGAAAGCCATCAGTGCAGGTAACCGTACTTTATCTCATGCAAAGTACACACACACACACACACACACACACACACACACACACACACACACACACACACACACACACACACACACACACACACACACACACACACACACACACACACACACACACACACACGCACACACGCACACACGCACACACGCACACACGCACACACACACACACATACACACACACACACAGGGACTCAGTAGGTTCGTTTCCTCGTTGGTGTGGGATGAGGGGGTGTAGCAGTGTTTTGCACCGACGAGGTTGTTTCCCGAAACAAGGCCTTTAGTGCCCGCGGCATCTCGTGACGAGCTGAAGGTGTTTTCACTCGTGTTTGAGTGCAGGTGGCAGGTCTAGGTTATCGCCTAAACAAGGCTTTGAACTATGTGGTGACGCTGGGCATCATTTAGTACCTTTGTGTCGGTTAAATTGGGCATATCTTTTTAAACGCTGTAACCCCTATTCACCTTACAGAAAATAGGTATGGGTCGTAAGTTGAGAAGTTGTGACCCTGTATTTCTAACAGGGCCGGAAGGCTGGAAATCCTGCCCTCCTGTATGTGCAAGTGAGTGTGTTTGTATGTGTGCGTATCGGGTGCTTCTAAGAGACCAGAAATGGTGTGGCACACCATTTCTGGTAAAACATGCGGAATACACACACACACACACACACACACACACACACACACACACACACACACACACACACACACACACACACACACACACACACACACACCAAAAAAAAATATATATACATACATATATATATATATATATATATATATATATATATAAATATATATATATATATATATATATATATATATATATATATATATATATATATATATATATATATATAATTCATGCTATTACAACAGCATATTTTATGAGAGAGAGAGAGAGAGAGAGAGAGAGAGAGAGAGAGAGAGAGAGAGAGAGAGAGAGAGAGAGAGAGAGAGAGAGAGAAGAGAGAGAGAGAGAGAGAGAGAGAGAGAACAAAAAAAAAGAGATAGAGAGAGTGAGAGAGTCTTGACTTGCAGGAGAGGGTGTTGAGAGGAGGAATGTGAAGGAGTTGCCTGGGATGTGGTGGTGGTGGTGGGGGTGGGGTGGTGGAGTAGATCAGTGCTGGAAGGCGGGTGGGGGGTGGGCGTCAGGAGGGGTCACGGGGGTCAGCTGGACACCAACACAGGTCGAGGCGTGACTGACCGCGACCCGCATCCCTGCAACTCACTCTTCTCTCTCTCTCTCTCTCTCTCTCTCTCTCTCTCTCTCTCTCTCTCTCTCTCTCTCTCTCTCTCTCCTCTCCCTCTCTCCCTCTCTCCCTCTCTCTCTCTCTCTCTCTCTCTCTCTCTCTCTCTCCTCTATCCTCTCTCTCTCTCTCCTCTCTCCTCTCTCCTCTATCCTCTCTCTCTCTCTCTCTCTCTCTCTCTCTCTCTCTCTCTCTCTCTCTCTCTCTCTCTCTCTCTCTCTCTCTCTCTCTCTTCTCTCTCTCTCGCTCTCTCTTTCGCTCTCTCTCTCTCTCTCTCTCTCTCTCTCTCTCTCTCTCTCTCTCTCTCTCTCTCTCTCTCTCCTCTCTCTCTCTCTCTCTCTCTCACACACACACACACACACACACACACACACACACACACACACACACACACACACACACACACACACACACACACACACACACACACACAGGATTGGCCCCTCTAAGAGCAGTCCTGTTGACCTTGTGGGCGTCAACATGGAGTAATCATGAACGTTGAATTATTCTCAGGTAGAATGAATTAGCTGAGGTTAGGATAGTTAGCCCTTCCTGTGGTCTGACAGTGGCGGGCCGTAGTTGACTTGCGGTGAAGAGGCCTGTTATGTTGGCTGAGTCAAGAAAGCTTTGGAAAGGTCAAGTTAATTATAAGGTAGGCAGGATCGTGGTGAGTAGCGGCAATTTATTTCCTTTAGAACATGAGTTGAAATGAAAATGTTTTTATCCAAGTTTAGTACAGAAGGTAAATTTCTGTACCAAAGCACACACACATTTAGCCTGGCATGGCATAGTTGTTTCCCTTGTGGTTGTGATATGGTGGTGGCGGCGTCATGGAAGGCTCTGTGACAATTATGAATATGCCTCATTTATCTCCCAGTGTGTCGGGGTCAGCCAGGTGATTGTCTCTGTGGCCTCCGCTGCGTCACCATACCACACGATCCTTGTCCTGCAGGAAGCAATGGTCGCATGTGGATCTGTAATATTGCGTGTGTTGACAACCTTCGTGTGTGTGTGTGACAGTACAATGCGTGTGGAAAGTGTCGCTTGAGTCTGTGTTATTGAGAAATTAGTAGATTGGAATGTGTTGTGATTGAACACGTTTTCTCAACTCCTGAGTATAAAAGTATGTTATGTTACTAATGTGTGTGTTTGTTTATTGGTTTATTTGTTTGTGTGTGTGCGTTGCATATTACTAACTTACTCGAGTTACTACAACTAGTACTTTCACCCCTGTCACCACCTCTGCTGCTGCTGCTGCTGCTTCCATTACCGTTCCCACCCTCTCCCTGCTCCCAAGCCTTGCAGGGAGGG
>JAPQNM010000002.1:7762653-7767653 GCA_029783475.1 Metacarcinus magister
GTTTATTGAACCAAGGATTTGAAATGGAGAACTGTGTCTGTCTGTCTGTCTGTTTGTCTGTCTGTTTGTCTGTCTGTTTGTCTGTTTGTCTTTCTGTTTGTCTGTCTGTTTGTCTTTCTGTTTGTCTGTGTTTGTCTTTGTCTGTTTGTTTGTCTGTCTTTTTTTTGTCTTGTGTCTTTACCTTTCTTAGCCTTATCCCAAGTTTTCCTTCTTCTTTCTTGTTTACTCTTAATTCTCTTTCCTTCTCTCTCTCTCTCTCTCTCTCTCTCTCTCTCTCTCTCTCTCTCTCTCTCTCTCTCTCTCTCTCTCTCTCTCTCTCTCTCTCTCTCTCTCTCTCTCTCTCTCTCTCACACACAAGCACACACACAAATAAAAAAAAATTCATGCTGCTAAGATAAAAAAAGAGGAGGAAGACCAGAAGTAAGAGGAGGAAGACGAGTGCGAGAAGGAGGAGGGAGAGGAGGAGGAGGAGGAGGAGGAATTTATAATACAAGGAGGAAAAGGAGAAGGAGAAGGAAGATTAGAAATGTGATTATGAAACTATGATGCAATGAAAAGAAAAAAAAGAAGAAAAAAAAAATTGCATAGTAACGTCACTGTACTACCACTAGAAATTGTCATAAAGGAAGCCGTTAAGGGGGAGAGAACAGCACATTTTCGACGACTGTGTTACTAAGGAATCACTGTAACCTGTAACCTCCTCCCATTCACCTTCTCTTGTGGCGAACACAGGGAAATGTTGGGGCAATCTACCTTCACTTTTGTTGAGAGGAAGAGGGTGGAGGAGGGTGGAGTAGGTGGAAGAGGAGGGTGGAGAGACTACTGATGGTGTTGGTGGTGTAGTAGTGGTGACGGTGGCTGGAAGATGAGTCAGAAATGAATGAGGTTTAGGGAGAGAGAGAGAGAGAGAGAGAGAGAGAGAGAGAGAGAGAGAGAGAGAGAGAGAGAGAGAGAGAGAGAGAGAGAGAGAGAGAGAGAGAGAGAGAGAGAGAGAGAGAGAGAGAATCATGTACTCTCTCTCTTATGAACACACACACACACACACACACACACACACACACACACACACACACACACACACACACACACACACACACACACACACACACACACACACACTCTCCCACGCCGAGGCTGTGTGTCGTTTGGTGCACGAGTACACATGTGCATCGCTGTGTACTATTGCAATCCAGCGTGTTTGCATACAGCCGCATACATGCATATTCAGACGCTGGCCGACATACATCATCGCAGTAAACGTATGCAAATGTATTTCTAGATCTGTGAGGCAATATCACGCGGCGCGACCTTCTTCTGCTGTTGGTGCTCCTTTCCTTCCCTTCGTTGACCCCTAACTTGCCACCTCGTTAAACTTTCTTATCCTTTCGTTGGTCGTCCTTCCACCTGCTAACTCCTTGAACTTTCTGCTCATCTCTATTTACGTTCATTTAACCTTCATTTCATTTTTGTTGTTGTCATCATTTCGTTCAAGTCATCACCTGCCCCTTTGTTAAGCCCTCACCCATCTATCCCCTTCCCTTGACCCTTCATTTGCTCCTCCTAGTCGGGTCGTAGTCTGCCGCGCCTCGTTACCTGGCCTTAATTACCAGACTGCCTTGTTAAGAACCCTCTGACCAGTTCTTATGACCTCTCTTTTGCCTCCCTCGTTAATTCAACACTGGACTTGTTGATTACAAGATGAGGAACAGGAAGGAAGAGGAGGAGGAGAAGGAGGAAGAGGAGGAGGAGGAGGAGGAGGAGGAGGAGGAGGAGGAGGAGGAGGAGGAGGAGAAGAAGGAGGAGAAGGAGGAGGAGGAGGAGGAAAAGGAGGAAAAGTGGGAAGATGAAGATGAAGATGAAGAGGAGGAGGAGGAGGAGGAGGAGGAGGAGGAGGAGGAGGAGGAGGAGGAGAGGAGGAGGAGGAGGAGGAGGAGGAGGAGGAGACATTTGATTTTGTTCTGCTTAATTCGGTTCAATGATTACACATCAAAGAACAATAATAAAGGAAAAATGAAAGATAACAAGTGAAGAGAGATAGAGATAAAAGAAAAGGAAAAGAGGATGATTAAAGTATATAGAAGTAAATGTAGAAAATAAAAGAAGAAGAAGAATGACAAGTAAAATGAGTACAAGATGAGAAAACAAACTGCAGTATTTCTCTCCCCACCTCCTTCCTCCCTGGTGCATCTTTTCCTCCTTCGCGTCCATCTTCGTTTCTTACAACATTGGATTTTTTTTTCTTCTTCACGTTTTTCCTTTTCTATCTTGTCTCTAGCTGTTTGTATATTTGATTCTGTCTTTATCTCTTTCTTTCGTTTTTCTTTCCGATCTCTCTCTCTCTCTCTCTCTCTCTCTCTCTCTCTCTCTCTCTCTCTCTCTCTCTCTCTCTCTCTCTCTCTCTCTCTCTCTCTCTCTCTCTCTCTCAATGCATCCTTATTTAGAGGTGAGAGTACCTGTCAGGAAGCCTGGATCGCCTTCATGACCCTCGTGTAATGGTGTGATAGGAGTACATAAAAGCTCACACCACACACACACTAGGGATCAATTGAGTGTTTTGTCCTTAACTGAGAGGAAACACAAAGAAAAACAAACGTAATCAGAAGTAAAGAGCAAGAAACAATGCAGTCAAACAGCCATCAAGACGCTGGGTCATTTACCTTTATTGGAAACATTGTTGGAGATGGTGGTCAAGTTTGTTTTAAAGAATTTGTTGTGTTTGTTGTGTGTCATGGGAGGAGGAAGTTAATGCCACTTTTAACGACGTCATTTGTAACGTAGAATTTAGTGCAGTCTAGTTGTATTTGTTTGCATTTTAGTTTTATTTAGTTATTCCTTGTTTGTGATGAGTCATCTATTAGAAACTGTTTGTGGGTCAACATTCTCAAAGATTATGGATTAAAATAATATACCTTTCCATCGGAGATGACGCTTCTCGAGAGAGAACAGGTTTAATTGTGCCAATTTCTCAGTATAATTAATTTCGCAAACAATAAATTATTTTCATAGCCCATGGCTGGAAAGCGCCAAATTTTTCCGTATCTTTTGCATGAAGAGACCACTTGAATTACACTGCATACTCTAAGTTGGGTATAACCAAGCTGATAGATAGAAGTAGAGTTATATCTTTATTCATGAAGGAAAATTTTCGTGTATATAAAGCCCTGTATACTTAGCCTTACCCGTGGCGTCTTAACATTGTTGGGAGAATTATAAATTTGACACAATCGTAATATGAAAATCCTTGATTAGTGAATGAATTTCAATGTAGCAAACAATATTGTCTCTAATTATGCTCTGGAACATTTTGCCAAATATTGATGTCAAGCTAATGGGCATGTAATTCCCGGGTGCATTTCTCGCGTTTCTCAAAAATATGGGTGATTTTGGATGTCTTATAATCGGCAGGTACTAACCATTGTCGTAGGAAATTATTATATACAGATGTAAGGTATTTTAACTATCACTTTTTTATTGTTTTTTGTTTCTTAAGAATTTTAAGACAAATAGTTGCTGGTCCTGTATAGTTATTTGTTTTTATATTGTTACGTGGGTTCAGGACATCTTCTGTAGTTATTTCAAACTTTTGTAGTGTATGTGCGCAACTTGTTTAATTTTCATTGACAAATTTTGTTAGTAAGCCACATTAATATTTTAATTACTATTACTGACACATCACTGCTGGTATCACTAAGTTCATTCAGGGTACGTACTCAGGTTATCTTCTCCACACTCACGGATTACAGCGTGGAGTACAGGCTTAAGAGTTTGAAATTGGATAATACCAAAACGCGTACAAAACATACCATGGTGTTGTGTATCCAAAAAAAAAGTGCATGTGTATGTCTTGAAATATAGACAAAAAATTGGGTGTTCTAGTTTCCTTGACTTTTCTGCGAGTTTTCCTTTTTTTTATTTTACAAGTAACATTGGAGCGACATTGTTTACTTTGGCAGAGAACGTTATGTGAACGGAAGAAATTAAATAATGTGAAGATGAAATGAAAACATTGCTTATGAACGTTGCTCATTACTCATGGTTGTCATCGTTTGATATACTCAGCAAGTGGGGAAGGAAATGGGGTGCTGAGAAGCGTTGTCTTCAGGATGAAATTATTGCGTTGTAAGAAGAGTTTAATCATTGCTCTGCCCTCTGGTATGTAAGAGGTGCTTTCAGAGTATGAGTAATGACAGGCCCCATTTGTGTGTGTGTGTGTGTGTGTGTGTGTGTGTGTGTGTGTGTGTGTGTGTGTGTGTGCGTGTGCGTATGCGTGTGCGTGTGTGTGTGACCCTTTTCAGCGCAGTAGTGTTCCTCTGTATACATAACCTGACCTTGTGTACATACTATATACCTTTATGGGCAGATTTATTGTGCGTACCTGTGTACATACAATTATTTTAGACTGTTAACTGTGTGTGTGTGTGTGTGTGTGTGTGTGTGTGTGTGTGTGTGTGTGTGTGTGTGTATGTGTGTATGTGTGTGTGTTACCTATGTGTGCACTGAGCGAGGCGCACGACTGCTTGGCTAATGAGAGGCAGACACCGTGTTAAGAGGCATTGTGTGGAAGGTCGCCCCTCTCACCTCTGACAAATTGTTATTACCACCGCCACCACCGCCACCATTCCTACCTACCATCACCACCACAACAACCATCTGCCACCACTTCCACCACCACCGATGTCACCACCACCACCACAGTACCCATAATTCCTACCACCACCACCATTAACACCAATAATAACCACTCTAACTAACTTGCACTGCGGTCGTACCCTTCACAACCCTTACACTCCTAATCACATACACGTACAAACCTAACTACCACTACCTCTGCATTTTTTCTTCTTTTACTACCGGTAGAATTAATATCTCCGTTCCAGTCATCACCATTACCTACACCATCATCATTACCACTAACAGTAACATTACTACTCCTACCGCCATCACCATTACACTCACGAACATATACCAGCGTTAACCCTTCTCTTCCCTTCCTTCTCCAC
>JAPQNM010000002.1:7777653-7780153 GCA_029783475.1 Metacarcinus magister
AGGGAGTAGCGGGGCGTCGATGCCAAGGTATGGAGAGTGTGTCCCTCGAGGCTGTCTCAACACCAACTGGCGAGGCATTAAACATTGTCATCAGTTTCTATTAAAAAAAAACCTGAATATAAAATGATTGATCCCCTTAAACTGTTAATGCAGCGTACATCATCTTTAGTAATATTAGATTTTCGTTGGATTTTTTAATGTATTTAGTCAAAGTTATATTCTCGTCCTGCTTATTTACAATTAAGGATTTAGTTAAAAATGTGTAAGAAATGCACTTTTTTCTTTGCACATTGAGGTGTTATTTGTTGTACTACACCAACGGTACTTTTTTTCTTGTCGCACAGCCTCGTTAAAACATATACGGAGAGGAGTTGACTCGGTTTGTCATTAGACGAAGCGAGGCCTCGAACCCTGGCTTTTACGATAGGAAAATGAAAGCCTTGCAATCGGAAGCTGCAGTTTGTTCCACTTAACTCAAGCAGGTGATGAGCCATAAAGTGGTTGGCAAACGGCGTCTCTCAATGACTCCACTACTCTCTGCTGAAACACGATGCATTATGTTGTGAATATGTAAAATTGTAGAATAACACCCAGCAGCACTTCTATATATATATATTTTTAATTATTATATTTTTTTCAAGTGTAAGAGTGAAAATATTGCTTTATTGATTTCATATTAGTACACAATCAGAAACATTGTCTGACGAAGGTGTGAACTAAATACAAATCAGATTACAGTACATACAAAGATAGGTTTTGCCACATGCCTTCGAAGAAAAATCTCTCTCTCTCTCTCTCTCTCTCTCTCTCTCTCTCTCTCCTCCTCTCTCTCCTCTCTCTCTCTCTCTCTCTCTCTCCTCTCTCTTCTCTCTCTCTCTCTCTCTCTCTCTCTCTCTCTCTCTCTCTCTCTCTCTCTCTCTCTCTCTCTCTCTCTCTCTCTCTCTCTCTCTCTCTCTCTCTCTCTCTCTCTCTCTCTCTCTCTCTCTCTCTAACATTATCACAACTTGAAATCCTCCTTAGATGAAAAATGTGAAACAAGGGGGATTTTGTTGGGATTTACCGCGTTATCTTGCCACATGCCCCGCCTTTCCCTCTCTCTGGGCGTAATTGGGGTTTCGTGTAATCCCTTTCGAGGAGGTGCAACAGATTAACCTCCAAGTCGTGGCGGGGCGCGGCTAAGTGTGGCGGAGATTATTCATAGTGTGTGTGTGTGTGTGTGTGTGTGTGTGTGTGTGTGTGTGTGTGTGTGTGTGTGTGTGTGTGTGTGTGTGCGTGTGTGTGTGTGTGTCGTGCATGGAGTGTATTATTTCTTTTATGTCTTATCATTATCTTTGTCAACTTATTTTAACACTATATTGACATTATTCCTCAAGATATTATTTGAACATGTCATTGTTTCTTATTTCACTCGCTTACTAAAGACAACGACCAAAACAAATGACTATATTAAAGTGTACCCATAAGACAGTTAGGTCCATCTCAGACTGGCAACTATTCCGCGTCGAAAAATAATATTATATTCAGTACACGACTATCCATCTGTCTATATTTCTGATGTCTTGTCTCCTTTGTGGTGGCGTTGGGAGGGAGGGGAAGCCAGCAGGCAGAAAGATCTCTTCCATGTGTGATTTTACTGGCACACATTCCTTCCTTGTTTCCATCAATCCTCACGCGACGCTTGGGTTTTTTTTTGTGTATTCTCTCCTCACGTTTTCTTCACCCTTTTACCAGTTCCTTTAACCAGATTGTCATAAACATTTTCTCAACTGACTTATCTTACTTACTCTTTGCTTTGTGAGGTTCATGTAGTGCTCTGTTGGTTCCTCTCAAGCCGCCGACATCGCTTCCCTCTTCAGTATAACAACAATTGCTCTTGAATGCTGCGTTTTAGTGTTGTCTTTCTCAGTTTCATTGCCTTCTTTGACGACTCTTTTGGAACGGAATTAACTTTGCTTACTGAAAAGAGGAAGGAAAGGAAAGGAAAGGAAAGGAAAGGAAAGGAAAGGAAAGGAAAGGAAAGGAAAGGAAAGAGGAGAGGTAGGAAGTGGAGGAGGGAGCTATGCATTTATGGTCTAAGGGATAAAGAAGGGAGGAGGAGGGAAGGGTAGGTGATACAAAACTGTTCTGGTTTAAGAGTGCTGACAGAGGAGCTGGAGGGAAGCATTGATAGTGTGTGTTAGAGAGGAGGATGCAAGGGAAGGCAGTGTTAAGGAAGGGAAATAAGAACTGTTTGAGGAGGAGGAGGAGGAGGAAGAGGAGGAGAAGGAGGAAGAAGAGGAGACATTGAAAGAGTGGTTTGGGTACGAAAGAGAGAAAGTAAAGTCAAAGAATTAGAAGAAAAAAAGAAGAGAAGAATAAAAGAGAACAATGAAACAAAAGTTACCGATAGGAAAAGATCCACAAAAAAGAGAAAATAAATGAAAAGAATGAGGGTGCTACGGAGAGAGAGAGAGAGAGAGAGAGAGAGAGAGAGAGAGAGAGAGAGAGAGAGAGAGAGAGA
>JAPQNM010000002.1:7782653-7785153 GCA_029783475.1 Metacarcinus magister
GAGGAGCAGGATCGCGGAGGAGAAAGGGAGATAAGGGCTAAAAGACAGTAGAGGGAGAAAGGAAGCTACTAGGAGAGTAATGGGACGGTTTTTATCGCGACGGAGTGGCATGGAAGGAGGTAGGCAAGGTGACGGCTCAGGAAGGGGACAGGTAGTGTAAGGAGGGCAACAGGTGAGTGATGCTTCGAGGGTAGAGGGTGGCTGGCGACGTGAAGGAGCGATATTGATGGAACGGGTGACTGACTGACTAACTGACTGACTGTCTGACTGAATACAGGTGAAGATGGAAAGGGAAGACCAAACATACGCGTAAAAGGAGTGTAAACAAAAGCCCAAAGTAGAAGCTAAAAGATATATACGAAGGGAAGGAAAAAAAAAGGAGACAGGAAAGGTGAGGGAAACAAGATTGATACGAATTCCCATGATGGTAACAAAAATAACATCCGTCACTCTCTTCCTGTATAAAAAAAAATCGACGAAAGCAAAAATAACAAGACCTGACAGCTCTCTCATCATCACCTCCTGTTGGCATATCTGTCAAAGCGTCAACACTCGCACGCATCTGTCATCCGACCCCTGACTTCCCGTTCTCGTCCCTCTGAGGTCGACGATACCATCTGTTGTCAGCCGTCGACGTCAGCAGTGCCAGCATCTGTTGTCAGCCGTCAGTTCATGTTATCAGACCCACTCAAAGGGTGCTGGCAAAGGTTGGGAGGCACACTGACGGCTGGGAACTTGATGCAAATGAGTGTGTGGGGCTGGAGGGAGATGGATGAGGTGTGGAAGGTCTTGCCGGTAGAAGGGGGAACTTTGGATGGCTTCAGGTTAGTTCGAGAAGTGAGAGGAGGAGGAGGAGGAGCAGGAGGAGGAGGTAGAGAGAAAGTTTTAGAAAAAAAGAGGTGATAAGTGTGGGAACGTGTCATGTCTAAGGAACAAAAAAGACATTGTTTGATGGAATCGTAACCTCTCGCTCGTGTGTGTGTGTGTGTGTGTGTGTGTGTGTGTGTGTGTGTGTGTGTGTGTGTGTGTGTGTGTGTGTGTGTGTGTCTGTCTGTCTGTCTGTGTGTCGCGCGCACGCGCGTGTGTATGTTGTTTTTTGGAGCAAAAATATTTATCATGTAGTTTAGGTTCCCCATAAAAAAAAATAGAGTAAATCAAAGTACTTCTGAACTGACTTTGAGTCTTGTAAGGAAGTGTTGTATGTGTGACAAAACTTGAAACATCTCAGTTAATTTAGATATGTACAACTACGACACACACACACACACACACACACACACACACACACACACACACACACACACACACACACACACACACACACACACACACACACACACACACACACACACACACACACACACACACCTGCAACATTCCTCACCTGGTCATGACCCGTGAAATCAACGTTCCTGGTCCTGAATGGAGGAACGTATATTGCTTGCTTGAATTGTCACGCCTTCTTTGTGCTGGTTGTCTATCTGTCGGACTCTGTCTGTCGGTCTGTCTTTCTGTCCATCTATCTGACCTGGGGTATGCATTTTGTGTGTGTCTGTTTGAGTGTGTGTGTGTGTGTGTGTGTGTGTGTGTGTGTGTGTGTCTGTGTCTGTGTCTGTGTCTGTGTCTGTGTCTGTGTCTGTGTCTGTGTGTGTGTGTGTGTGTGTGTGTGTGTGTGTGTGTGTGTGTGTGTGTGTGTGTCCTGGCACGAGACAGCATAATCAGTCTATTTGTGGGTAAATATAAACCTACAGGTATTTGTACTCGTTGGCATATTCGTATATATGTACACTATATATGTATTTATATGCGAATTCATATATGTATGTATGTATGCATGTATGTATGAAGTGATGGAGAAAAATGTACTTGTCGAGTTCCTAATCGAATGGATGAAACAAATAATACACCGATATTTTCACACTAGTCCTTTGAAGCAATACGTGAATGAAGAGAAAATGCCGAATGCTAATTGCATACGAAAACCGATCAAGATATCTGAGAGAGAGAGATATCTTGAATGCAATAAGTAAGATTTATATTCACTCAAGTAATAGAGTCATTGGCAAGAGGAAAAGGAACATGCAGCGAAGAGCACAAGCAGAGGGCGGGGTCGACGTCAGCATCGCGGGGGCAACGTCAGCGGGTTGGTGCGCGGGTCGCCGCACACACACATACGCGGTGACGCGGCCGGGACTTCACCCTGCACCGTGACGAAGCAGTCACAAAGCTTCACCATTATGCAATTTCCCGCCGTTGTATCTAATTTACTCCCGACGCCAGGCAGCCTCCAGATTAAGGGCAGAATATGTCATGTTACGAGACCACTAAAGGGGAGAGGACAGGCAAGGGAGGAGACGGAGGACGAGATGGGTTAGGGGAAAAAAGTTGATTATGGTTAAGATGGGAAAAAATGATGAAGGAAAGCTCACAGGGAAAAAATATGAAAACCTAAAAAAATATTTAAATGTTTTTATTAATCAGGAGAGTGTACATTTTCACG
>JAPQNM010000002.1:7790153-7805153 GCA_029783475.1 Metacarcinus magister
TGAAAAATATTATGAGCAAAATAATGTGAGGTTGAGGAAGAGTGGAGATGCGAAATAGGACAATCCAAATATTTCCAAAAAGGACAATGAAGCAAAACGAAAATCGACCCTGGAAAAAAAATGAGTTGGAACAAGCTGAGAAAAAGATTATGATTAGCAAAAAAAAAAAAAAAATCTATTAACAAGTCACAGCACACAATAACCTGAGACTTTACAACAACCAGTAGCGGCTCAACGCATCGTCTTCCAGCCACAAGTGAAGCAATGAAGGCAAGTTACTAGACGTGCGCTGAGGCTCCGAACAGGCCAGCGCACGGGATGCAATGAAACTCAGCATCAAGAAAACGACCCTTTCGTCAGGCGGGTCTGCTGCCTTGCATGGGAAGAGGCCACCCTGAACGCCATGGTGAGGGGGAGAGGGGCGGGGCGGGGCAGGGCAAGGCAGGGCGGGTCAGGGCAAGATGTGGTACAGAGAGGCATTGCAGCCCTCCCTCACCCCTCACGCAGCTTAGTTTTGAACAGCAGGAAGTTGTGTGTATAATTAGACATGTTTTGAAATTTTTTTGGCGCTCCTTTAAGATTAGAAGAATTATAGTTGTACTGTAGCGTGTTTTGTTCATAGGAAACATTAATGACGAAAATTTACTCATGTTGTTGTTATTATATTGTTATGTTGTTATGTTATTTTTCATGTTAAAATACTCATGTTCCTTGTCAATCCTTTTTCATCTCGACAATCAGACAGACAGAGATACAGATACAGACTAACACACACACACACACACACACACACACACACACACACACACACACACACACACACACACACACACACACACACACACCACACACACACACACACACACACGTCTTGATGACATAGTAACATGACCCTGTGGCCTTCCAGTGAGGTGGATGTATAAGAGTCA
The DNA here is from genome assembly GCA_029783475.1 of Metacarcinus magister. NCBI lineage: Eukaryota > Metazoa > Arthropoda > Malacostraca > Decapoda > Cancridae > Metacarcinus > Metacarcinus magister. The sequence goes on from JAPQNM010000002.1 coordinate 7,791,083, forward strand.
GTGGCGGGTGGTGAGAATGACTTAGGCTGTCCTCGTGAAGATGAATGAGTTATATTGTTGTCTCGGTTGTCTTGGACGTGATGCTGGTGGAGTGTTTCTGGGGTGCTGTGGTGATAATGGCAACTGATGGTAGTGGTAGTGGCGGGGGTGTTTCGTGAAGGTGAGGCGGTCACATGGGGAGCGCCATGATTGATGCTGACGAGGGCGTGAGGGCAGCGCTGAACGGAGAACAGCCGTCCGCCCTCACGCCGCCACGCCGCAGGGACCACAGACCCGCTCCTAGCTGGCAGGTGGGAGGGCGAGCAGTTTCGTTTTTTTCCCGTATGTTAATGGTCTGGAGTGAGTGACGGCTCGTCCATATGACTGAATACGGTCACGATTTTCCAGCGGACGAGGCCGCCGTCTGCGCCCCGCCCGCTGGACCCACGCATTTGAATGGCCTTTGAGTAATCCTTGAAAAGAAATAAAAGAAAACAATACATAAAGAGAAATGCAAGTTATTAAATATACTTAATGTAGCGATTGATAAACAAGTGATTTATAGTTTCTTTTCTATACAGAAATTAATATATATATATATATATATATATATATAATATATATATATATATATATATATATATATATATATATATATATATATATGTATATATATATATTGGTAGAGCTTTATGCGTAACCAAGATAATCAGTTAACACAAGTTTTTTTTCCTACTAAAAATAAAATGTTTCACGACTAAAAATATTCTCGTGGTGTGGTCCAGCTTTTCATGGAGCCTCTCGCGCCTCAGCAGCCCCATAAGCACCATACATTACATCTGTCTTGTGATGTGCAGGGAGGGGGTGGCAGTGGTGCACCATTACCTCCATGAAACAGGTGTTCCAAGGGGGGAAAGGGGAGGCTCCGGTCACGGATCACCTGACCTAACATCCCCGGTGGTACCTCTGTCATCGTCTCCCCCTTCCTCCCTCCCCCACCCCAGACCACAAGGCCTGTGCCGTGACCCGAGCTGACCGAGCGGAACGAGAGGGGAAAAGGGGGGGCGAGGATGGAAGTAAGGAAAATAGTACGACAGTAAAAAGGAAGATGAAAAGTTAAACTGAAAATAAAGTAAATATGAGTAGGACGAAGGAGCTGAGAAAGGAAAAGAGAAAGTTACGTTGACAAGGCGAGACTGTTGGTGGTGTTAGGTGGAGAGAACAAGATGAGACTGATGGTGGCATTAGGTGGAGAGAAATAAGACATACAATCAAAATGTAGTGTTTATTTTCTTCCCTTTCTCTCTTTTCCACCTCTTACAGTGCATCCCATCCACTTCTCTCCAACACACACACCCACCACTGCTTTTCTTCTCCACCTTCTCCTGTCTCCCTTCCCTTCGCTAACTAACTTTACAAACATTCCCTCAGCTTCACCTCTCTCTTGTTGACTGTTTATTCCACCTTCACCTCACCCTGTCACATTGCTCATTCATATACCCTCTCTTCTCTGTGAGATTGTAAGAAGTAGTAGTTGTAGTAGTAGCAGTAGCAGCACTAGTAGTAGAAGTAATAGTAGTAGTAGTAGAATTGTTCCATTTTTTTTTTCATTATTTCTTGTTGATCTTGTTCTTGTTGTTAGTGTTGTTCTTGTTTACAGAGGAAGAGCTTCAGGATATATATCAGTCAGTGGTCTGTTTTCGAAAGATTTAGTTCCTGAATTACCCTGGTTTGCTATTTATATAAACGATGTATAATATGGTCAGAATAGTTGAGCAATCAAATGTGCCGCGGACGCAAATGATAGCGTGTATTATGCACGTTTAATCAGAAGACTTAAACGCAAAACTGGTGAGCGGCCACATAAGTGATCAATACTCTCTTCAATGGAAACAATAGTAAACTTGAACAATTTGTTGGAAAATCTATATACTAACTTATGTTTAAAGAAAATGTATAGATATCAACTTTTATCCTTCTGATAATGATGCGACAAACATCTTGAGCAAATTGCAAACAAAAAAAACTGTTAGAATAAAGATGCATTTCCTTTCGTTCTCAATTTCAAATACTTCTTGGAATTTGTTTGTCTCATCAGTTTGAAATATATTTTTCAGCATTACAAACCAGTCAGAGTAAAGCGAAAGTACTGACACCTTCATGGCATTGCAAGTCCTATTAACAGTGGTTGTAAGAGCTATATTTGTTCTCCATAGATAATTATTCCTCTTAGGAAATATTACCGCACTTAACACTTCCCAAAAGACACGAGCCACAATAACTGTCGTCCTCATTTGCAGACTGAAAGCAGTAACATAAAACATCAATGTAGGCATATTCAGGATGTCACAAATTATCTATTTATTACCAGTGTTGTCAGACAGTGAAATATGTTAGAACTCATAAACGTAAAATATAAAATTAACGCATTCAAACATAATTTCAAGCCTTACCTTCTCGAAGCAGGTTATCTACTAAACATGGCTAGCCTTTGGAAGCTAGATTAACATATTCCTCGTTTAATTAGCATGAGTTGTGACAGAGGGAAGAAATCGAGGACATTGTTTTTGGTTTGATTTCATTATGTGTACGAGAATATACTGCATGGGCACATTTTGTTTCATCAGCATTCTCTCTCTCTCTCTCTCTCTCTCTCTCTCTCTCTCTCTCTCTCTCTCTCTCTCTCTCTCTCTCTCTCTCTCTCTCTCTCTCTCTCTCTCTCTCTCTCTCTCTCTCTCTCTCTCTCTCTCTTACCCCTTCCTCCACCTTCTATCAAAACGACCTTTTGATAAACATTAGCTAGATACAATGGGACCTTGTTGTAGCGACCCAACCCTCAGCTCTCTTTTGTGTGCGCCTCCGCCTCCCTTCTTCCTCCTCCTCCTCCTGTTCTTCCTCCTCCTCCTCCTGTTCTTCCTCCTCTTCTTCCTCCTCCTCCTCCTCGTCCTCCTCCTTGCCTTAAGACTCAATCCACTATACCGCCACATGATCTCTTCCCAAGTCTAAGTGTAAACAACAGTCTGAGTCCTCTGAGGATCCTCTCGAGTGTCCCAAAGAGTTACTAAAGAGGCTCAGAAGAATGCGATGACACGCCACCCTCACTGACTGTCTGCCTGTCTTTATTTCAGTGTGTGTGTGTGTGTGTGTGTGTGTGTGTGTGTGTGTGTGTGTGTGTGTGTGTGTGTGTGTGTGTGTGTGTGTGTGCGAGAGAAAGAATGAGAGAGAGAGAGAGAGAGAAGAGAGAGAGAGAGAGAGAGAGAGAGAGAGAGAGAGAGAGAGAGAGAGAGAGAGAGAGAGAGAGAGAGCCTGTCTATCTTTGTCTTTCCGTCCGTATGTGTCCGTCTCTTTCTCTCTCTCTCTCTCTCTCTCTCTCTCTCTCTCTCTCTCTCTCTCTCTCTCTCTCTCTCTCTCTCTCTCTCTCTCTCTCTCCTTTTTTTCTAACTCAGATATATATATATATATATATATATATATATATATATATATATATATATATATATATATATATATGTATGTATACGTGTATAGACACACGTACATACATACACATCCTTCCTCTTCATTCTTTAGCACATCCCGGACTCTTTTCTCCGCCGCCCCAGATGTGAATTGAAAAGAAAATTTCCATGATAATATGTAAATCAGCAGCTGTGAATGGCGTGATGGGTCTCGGCTCAGTCACCGCCATAATGTGATATTGATGCCCACCTTCCAAAGACGCCAGTTGTCCCCCTCGTTGGCGGGGCCGAGGACCAGGTGGGGCGGAGGCGCTGCGTCACAGGTAATTAGGGATGATCGACGCCCCACTCTGCCAGCGGCGCGGCGGTAAAGGGTTGGGGGAGGCGGCGGAGAGCAGGGTGGAAGTATGGGGTGGAAGGGCGGCCACGAGGAAAGAGATGGAGGTGTGGTCAAATCAACTTTTGGAGTAGGAGGTATAGAGCTGATCGGCGGTGATATGGATGAGGGATGAAGGTCCATTTTTTTAAGGTCCTGTATGACGAGAAGGTTAACTGACGGTGTTCCAAAAGCTGCACTGAACCAGAAACCCAAAGGCGAGTGTGCATATAGATTCAAGTCCCGGTGGTGTGGCATTAAGGAAAGGGTTTGCATGGTAGCTGCCCCAAGTATATGTAATTATATCCTATTATTTTCATCCCCTTGCGGAGAATGTGTATGTATATTGGCGTGTTTTCTTTAGTTTTATTAGTCATATCTTTATTATACTCTGCTTCTAATCCCTTGTCCTTATTTAAAATTTTGCTTTTATTGTTCTTCTACTTTTGATATTGTGTTTTTCATTTGTCCATTCCGTTATTGTTTTCCTTTCTTTCTTACACTTTTCACTTCTATTATCATCTATTCTTTCTCTTTTTTCCCCTCCTCCTTCCACCCGCCTGCTTTCCTTTTCTTTTTCTTCCTTCTCCTCCGCGTTGCCACCTTCGTCCTCGTCGTCCTCTGCTTCCTGCTGTTAATGTCCTTTTCCCTCCCATTTGTCTTTCCTTCTCGCCGCACTCCCTCCCTATCCATCCATGCCTCCATTGCACGCATCTCCTCCTTCTCTTTATCGCCCTACCATGGCATTCACGCTCGTCTCTCCCTTAGTTCTCCTTCGTATGTCCTTCAGCTCTCCGTCAAGGGTCTCCAAGCGTCCGAGGTTGTCCAGCAAGACTAATAACGTCATCTCAGTAACTTAGGCTGGATGCAACCATCGAACTGGCGGTCTCCTTTCATTAGTCACCCTTGCAGGACTAAACAGGGCTATCCCACCACCGACCCGTAAGACCGACACGCTCACAAGAAGACGGGCTCAGTGCTTTCCATCTTGGTGCAGAGACGAAGTCACTGCAGTTTGTTATATACGAGGCATCTCAGCGGTGGTCAGCCATTATTTACCCCCGAGGACAATTACACATCTTGAGAGGAAGACAGTATTTATTCCTAACTTTATTGCCTCTTACCTCTCCTCCACGATTGTTCTCTTTCTGTGGGAGACGCAGTGAGAGAGATAAAAAAAAAAAATGTGTGGCTGAGAGGTGTGGGGCCGCGAGGGTGAAGGAGGCACCGTGTGATTATGCAGGGCGATTGTGAGGAAAAGACGGAGGCGACGCGATAAGGTGACGTTAAGATAGGCAAATGGTATTGCTTACACATGGGATGCTTTCACTGACTTTCTTGCTCACTTGTTTTTGCATAGTTATACTTTACTTCCCTGTGCTTAATGTATATGTTTTTAGATTTCTTTTCTCACTGATATAAGATGTTAAAAATGGTAAGATTTCTGTTTCTCTTCTATTTATTTATTAATTCAATTATTTATTAATCTATTTGTTGTTTATTTATTTTTATGTTCCCTAAGATGCAAAGGTGGTTCATGAAATATTGCTCATCCACTGCAGACGTTTATTAAAAATCCCAACTTGGTATTCACATGGGATTTCCAACCTTAAATTTTATACAACGAATCTTCACATTAAGGTGACAAGAGGGCTGGCTCTTAAGGTGTGAAAGTGTATTTAGTATTCCAAGACTACATTTAGCGCGTACACTTTTATTCTGAGGTGCTTTGTTGATGATAAATTATTAGGCCTACTCCCAGACACCTTCATGGCCGAAGTTTGTGCCGTGCAAGATAACAATGCAAACATACAGAACAAAAATCTGAGTGCAAGTACATGTTTTATCATTGTATGATTTCCTATTATTGAAAATTATTATCCGATATGAAAGCCGCTGCTGTTTCTTGACCTGTGTATCATTTGTATATTATTATATCCGTATATACCAAGTATTTTTCTCACTCATATTTCTTTAATTTATTGATTCACTAAACGTCTGCGTAACTTTATTTTCCCATCACTGATGAACATTTCTATTTTAGTGCCAGGTTTACATGGGACATTATTTCGTTTAAGATATGTACTTGAAGAGAACCGACCGGCTCACAAGGAGAGGGCACCGGCCCAGTCAGTAGAAAGTGTAGTACCTACAAGGGCAGACCTCGTGGGAAGGCGAACGAGTGTTACCTGCGCGGTGAGAGAGGACAGGTGTGATGGCAGCTTTAAAATATGAGGAAGAAAGTTACTTTGGACTTGCATGACCAGTAATTTTATAAACATGAGCAGAGACGTACAAGGGATGATAAGCATAAAAGAATATGGAAAATATGAGAAAGAGAGAGGTGCAAAGAGTGAACTATAATGGCTATACAAACCAAAACAATAAAAAACGAAATGAGGGGATGAGTACAGACAGGTAGAGCGACAAGGCCGGTGGCGTCGTAGTATCCTTAAGGTGGTCAGCAGTATATGGACCCCGCGTCTCAAACCGCCAGCACCGTTGACCAGACTCCAGCAGTTAATCTCGACCATCGTATTATCACGGTTGATGTATCCATTCCAGCCTGTTCAGAGCGGGAGTTAGGAGGGTCGAGGGTGACGGGAGCATCTGGAGGAGGCATCTGGGAAGGCTGGGATGCCCGTCCTGAGATAAGGGCGGGTGGCGTCTTCTGGTTGCTAGATGTTTCTTCTTCGTCCATAACACTGCTCTCTTTATGACCACAGGAGGCAGGGGCAGGGGTAGGGGTAGGAGCAAAACATGCCCACATGATTCCCACGAAGTCCTGACAGTGGACCTTTGCCTCTTTGCCTCTGGGCCCAGCGACATCCTTCCCTTCTCAAGGCTGGATTGACTTCCTTAAACTGAGCCTCCTAGATCAGGCTTTGCAGATGAGAGGCTGAGCTTAAGACATCTAAACGAATCATTCCTTAGTGTTGCCTTAAATGTCTTAGTCTGGCTGGGCAATGTATGTCATGATGCGCCTTTTGTTTCTCTTTATCCAGTTTATACGGATGAAGACTCGGGACGGACTTGATGCAGAAATGTAGTCACTAAAGTGTATTACGAGACAGCGATTACAGGTGTTGTTTAAATTCGTAGATATTCAAGGACACTATTTGTGGACTTGTGGTGTGATTGTTTTACTTTGTTTGCTCGTCTTGTTTATTTTACATTTGTTGATATATGTGTGAATGACGTTTTGTTCAATGTGATAGTTTCCCTTACAATACAGTTACTTTATGTTGCAGGAAGCTTGTAGTGATACATAGAGGTGTGTATAGATTTTGATATTATGTGTATATCTAAACACAGTATAGTTGTGTTTGCAAGTGTGTTTACGTAGAATATTTAGTTTTGCGTGTGTGCATAACCGCCTGAAGTAGTTGTTACATAATGATAATGATAACAATAATGATAATAATGATACTAATAATAATGATAATAGTAATAGTAGTAATAATAATGGCAATGATAATAATAGTAACAATAATAATGATAATAATGGTAATAATGATAATAATAATTGTCTCTGTATTTCATGTATGTCGTAAAGTTACAAAAAGTCAGGATTCAGCAGTACTACAGTTCCTCCCTCAAATAGTTTTACATTCTCCTCCCACTAAAAAAACTTTGTTGCTGCTGTTGTTGTTTTAGTTGTTTTTGTTGTTGTTGTTGTTGTTGTTGTTGGTGTTGGTGTTGGTGTTGGTGTTGGTGTTGGTGTTGGTGTTGTTGGTGTTGGTGTTGGTGTTGGTGTTGTTGTTGTTGTTGTTGTCGTTGTCGTTGTCGTTGTCGTTGTTGTCGTTGTTGTTTTTGTTGTTGTTGCCACCCACTCACTCACCCAACCACTCATTCACCCAACCATCCACTCACCCAACCACACACTCACCCAACCACACACTCACCCAACCACACACTCACCCAACCACATACTCACCCAACCACACACTCACCCAACCACCCACTCATCCAACCACACACTCACCCAACCACACACTCACCCAACCACACACTCACCCAACCACACACTCACCCAACCACACACTCACCCAACCACACACTCACCCAACCACACACTCACCCAACCACACACTCACCCAACCACCCACTCATCCAACCACACACTCATCCAACCACACACTCACCCAACCACACACTCACCCAACCACACACTCACCCAACCACACACTCACCCAACCACACACTCACCCAACCACACACTCACCCAACCACCCACTCATCCAACCACACACTCACCCAACCACACACTCACCCAACCACACACTCACCCAACCACACACTCACCCAACCACACACTCATCCAACCACACACTCACCCAACCACACACTCACCCAACCACATACTCACCCAACCACACACTCACCCAACCACATACTCACCCAACCACACACTCACCCAACCACCCACTCATCCAAACACACACTCACCCAACCACACACTCACCCAACCACCCCCTCACCCAACCACCCACTCACCCAACCACACACTCACCCAACCACACACTCACCCAACCACACACTCACCCAACCACTCACTCACCCAACCACCCACTCACCCAACCACCCACTCACCCAACCACCCACTCACCCAACCACCCACTCACCCAACCACCCACTCACCCAACCACTCCCTCACCCAACCACACACTCACCCAACCACCCACTCACCCAACCACCCACTCACCCAACCACACACTCACCCAACCACACACTCACCCAACCACACACTCACCCAACCACCCACTCACCCAACCACCCACTCACCCAACCACCCACTCACCCAACCACCCACTCACACAACCACCCACTCACACAACCACACACTCACCCAACCACACACTCACCTAATCACCCACTCACCCAACCACACACTCACCCAACCACACACTCACCCAACCACACACTCACCCAACCACACACTCACCCAACCACACACTCACCCAACCACATACTCACCCAAACACACACTCACCCAAACCACACACTCACCCAACCACACACTCACCCAACCACACACTCACTCAACCACACACTCACCCAACCACACACTCACCCAACCACAGACTCACCCAACCACACACTCACCCAACCACCAACTCACCCAACCACAGACTCACCCAACCACACACTCACTCAACCACACACTCACCCAACCACACACTCACCCACCCTCAACACCCCACTCCCCTGCAAGTAAAGTTACCTCCTCAGTAGACTTCTGAGGTGCACCCCTTCCTTCTCCCACCTCCCTCGCCCTCCATCAGGCCCCCCGCCGAGGTGTCTCATGTACTGTTGTCATCACCCCCACGCTCGGCTGATCCATGGACTGGGTGGCGGAGCAGGGCAGGAGAGAGGCGGTGCAGGAGGAGGAGGAGGAGAATGAGCATGATTCACACAGAAAAACCTACTGGGAGATACAAAAAATACTATGAGAGAGAGAGAGAGAGAGAGAGAGAGAGAGAGAGAGAGAGAGAGAGAGAGAGAGAGAGAGAGAGAGAGAGAGAGAGAGAGAGAGAGAGAGAGAGAGAGAGAGAGATCAACAGACAGACAAACAGACAGATGACGATACATGCATACATACCTACATACATACATACATACATACATATATACAGACCGACCGATTTACAGACAGACAGACAGACAGACAGACAGACAGGCAGATAGACAGCCTGACAGACAAAAATACTGAGTAGAAAGAAGAAGCGAAATTAAACAATAACGAAGGATATGAAGTAACTAAAGTTACCGTGAAATTAATAAAATGTATAATTTCTGCTAAGAGATACGATTTACAAATGGTCATAATATGTATGACAATAACAGCAACAAGAACAACAACATAAACACACAAACACACACACACACACACACACACACACACACACACACACACACACACACACACACACACACACACACACACACACACACACACACACACACACACACACACACACACACACACACACACACGTAAATCTTAAACACAAACTTGCCTTTTCCATAAATGTAGGATGACGCACAAGAAAGAGGAAGAACCAAGAAAGTAACAAGATATGATAGAATAAACAAAAAGATATATAAAAAGATATCATATCGGTCTTTCTGCCTTTTTAAAATCTTGTTCGAAAGTAAAATTTCTGTGCAAGGAGTTTCCAGCCCTCAGCACTCGTCTCATGTGATCGCCTTTCATACGAGGATCCTTCGCATTCACTATTCTACGTCTCTCACTTTAGATCAGATAGTGTAGTTTATCACAAACAGCCTCGTCAGGGCCAACAGGTCTGCTGCTATTTGTTCATCTTTCAAATATATATTTAAATCCATGTGTCTCAGGGAAAACTAAATATTTCAGGAGAATATTTTGAGTCTTGTTACTATTATTTCCAGTTATTAATCATGTTATTGCTTTCAGTGTTAAAGTTATTGTGAAAATATATAAAGAGGAAACAGAAGATGTAAATATCTCGATTCAAATAATAAAGAAAGAGGTCAACAGGAGATGGGAAAAAAAATATGTATAGATTAACGTGAAATAAATATGAAAAAGTCAAACGAAATAGATAATATAAGAAAAAAAAGAGAGACTGAGAAGGAGGAGGAGGAGGAGCAGGAGGAGCAGGAGGAGGAGGAGGAGGAGGAGAGGAGGAGGAGGAAAAAGATAAGTAAATTTAGAGAAGGAAAATGTAAGAGGGAGTCGGGCGAAATGATAATGGAAAGGGAAACGATGTAAAGGAAAGAAGAGGAAAATGAATGTAGGAGGAAAAGGAGAAATGAACGAAGAAAGACTAATGGAGGTCGTGGAAATGAAAGACGGAAAAAAATGAGATGATAAAACAATAAGTAAAGGAGTGGGAAGAAAAATCAGGAGGAGGAGGAGGAGGAGGAGGAGGAGGAGGAGGAGGAGGAGGAGGAGGAGGAGGAGGAGAAGAAGAAGAGGAGGAGGATTACAAAGGATTACAAAAAGATAACAAACAGTAACACAATTTTAGGTTCCTGTTAGGTTGTTTGGTTTCACTACTCTACACTAACAAGTCGAAGAGAAGGAGGGGGAGGAGGAGGAAGAGGAGGAGGAGGAGGACCAAGTAAGCTGGCATCGCGTTCTGTTTTTATGACTTAATCTAGCCTCGCGGGGGTGTGCAGGATCGGTCATGAGTCGAGTGTTTGATCCTATCGGGCGTTATCACAGGGCAGGAGGTCGGCCCAGGAACCCTTGGCTCTCCACTGCTTTCTCTGCTCCCCCGCCTACCCAGCCGGCCATTCCCCGCCGCACCAACGTTTATTCTTTTTATCTATCTCTGTCCCATCAGCTTCCTCCCCTCGGTGAGACCAGCGGGGAGGCCCTTGCGAAATTCCCAGGCGCGGGTGGACTACGAGACCTCCTCAACCCTTTCCCTGAAGTGTATATGTATGTGTGTGTGTGTGTGTGTGTGTGTGTGTGTGTGTGTGTATGTGTATGTGTGTGTGTGTGTGTGTGTGTGTGTGTGTGTGTGTGTGTGTGTGTGTGTGTGTGTGTGTGTGTGTGTGTGTGTTTGAATGGCGCGTGGCAAGGCTTCATATGTACGTGTACGCCTTGGGTGGTGTGTGTGTGTGTGTGTGTGTGTGTGTGTGTGTGTGTGTGTGTGTGTGTGTGTGTGTGTGTTTGTCTGTTTGTGTGTCTGTGTGTTTATCTTTAGATTTCCTTTTGCACTTACATACATGGCTCGATTTGATAAAGAAAATATGTACTGCAAAGAAATCAAAGCTTCTGATAAAAGAGAGAGAGAATACTGATGGGAGAGAGAGAGAGAGAGAGAGAGAGAGAGAGAGAGAGAGAGAGAGAGAGAGAGAGAGAGAGAGAGAGAGAGAGAGAGAGAGAGAGAGAGAGAGAGAGAAAAAAAAAATAGTGAGGCACCAGGAGCAGCACTGAGTCAGAACTTGCAACAGAACACTCCTTTGGGTACCAGGAAGTGGAGGAGGCGGGTCACGCTTGTCTCCCTCCCCCTCCTTCCCCTTCACCTTTCTCCTTCTTCCTTTCTCTCCCCCCCTCCACTCCTCTTTCATCTTTGTTTCCTCTAGTTCTGCATCCCCTTTCTTCTTTCTTTTCTTTCTCCTCCCCATACCTTGCATTGAATGAGGAAGAAGAGATAGATAGCTAGATAGATCGATGAATAGATAGATCGTAATAGTAGTAGAAGAAGCAGTAGTAATAGTATTCGTAGTATTATGAGTAGTGAAGAAGGAAGAGAGAGAAAGTTGGGAGAGAAGGAGAAAAGAAGATAAAAAAAAACGAGGAACCAGATGAACAGCAAGGAGAAAGGAGGAAGGGATGCAGTGAGGAAGGGAGGCATGGAGAGAGAGAGAGAGAGAGAGAGAGAGAGAGAGAGAGAGAGAGAGGAGAGAGAGAGAGAGAGAGAGAGAGAGAGAGAGAGAGAGAGAGAGATAAGAGCTCACAAAGATAAGTAACAACCGGACAAATACAAGATAGAGGAGACATTAGCGTGGAATATTGTCAAGATTATAAGACAAGAAAATAATTTGTTAGTCCCGTCTGCGATGTTAACACCATCTCTACTTCTTTTATCACCCCCGGGGCCGTCATTACTATAAATACATCATTATCACCACCGCTATCAAAACGAGAGAGAAATCGAAAGTTACACCATCACTTTCATGCAGAGGAATTCGTGGGACGTTAAGTTAAGGAGATCGAGTGTATAGTATAAAACATAAATACAAAAATACATTCCTGTGGGTTAGTTATACATAGAAGAGGCTGTACGTACACTTTTTTTTTTTTCAGGGTACTCACACGGCTTATGTTACGTGCCGAAGATGGACACCTCTGTACGTACCCATCGTCTTCACCCGCGCGGGCCGCATTCCATCACACACCTGCCCCCGCCCTCACCACCCCCGCCCTCACCATCCCCAACGTTCACCGCCGCCACTTCCCTCCCCAGGCTGGCGTCCTCTCACTCCATCCCTCTTAACGTTCACTATCTTCCTTGCCCGCACTTCCACCCCCGCACCACCCCTGCTCCCAGTACCCCCAGCGTCTCATCCCTCCTTACCTGCACCTCCCCCTTCACTAAACATAAATAACCTACCACACTCATACTTCTCGCTCCCAAGCACTTGTCCATCATCATGCCCACACGTCACAGTATCCACACTCCAACATGTCCAACTAACCATCACACTATTGCATCCACACACTTACCAATACCACCGCGTTTCTATACCACAACGCCCACTGTATTCACGCTCATGACATCACTTTATTGTTAGATGCGTGTATAAAAAAAACATGTTCCTACTCTCAAAGCTTTCAGAGGTACTTGCCATACAAACTTTCATTGGTCATAACCACAGGTATCAGCCCATCACCCATAGTGGCCACACCTCAGCTCACTCACTTTACTGGGGATATTCACATACGTACATAATGGGTTGTGGTGAGGTTGCTATATTTCGTCCCTCACATTCATCTCCTCATTTTCACTCACTCCCCACAGCTAAATATTATGTTCGTACTCAATGTAAATACTACCTCCATCCAGTGTCATTAACAGGTACATACCTCTGAACCAGGATACACAGTGTGTGTGTGTGTGTGTGTGTGTGTGTGTGTGTGTGTGTGTGTGTGTGTGTGTGTGTGTGTGTGTGTGTGTGTGTGTGTGTGTGTGTGTGTGTGTGTTCACCAAAACACACACACACACACACACACACACACACACACACACACACACACACACACACACACACACACACACAACCCTCCCTCACCATGGTCATCCAGCACCACCGCTGTAAGGGCCAGCATCTGGAACACACCTTCCTCGGTACCCACACTTGCATGACGCACACATGTAATGCCTTAAGCCACAGCACCGCCCCACGGTACCCACGCCTATAGTACCCACGCCCGCGCCCCTTACGTAGCGGCTCGCCATGTTCCGGTATTGACGTGTCCCACAATGAACATAAATCAAAGCTGCCCCCCCGCCATTGTCCTCCGCGGAGCCGCATAAAGCCGCCCCCGCGCCAAGGCCCAGCCGGCTGTTTGCTTTGAGTTATGGGACGACCTCTCCCTTCCCCTCTCCGTCTCCCCTCCCTCAGTGTGGGGAGCACAAGGCAGTTTTAGGCCCCGTGGGTGGCGGTGGGGCGCCTTCCTGTGTCCGGTTGAGGTTTATGTCATCATTATCTATTCTTTTTCTGTTTTCCTTGTTTTTCAGCCACGCAGCATCTTTGA
>JAPQNM010000002.1:7807653-7812653 GCA_029783475.1 Metacarcinus magister
TCTCTCTCTCTCTCTCTCTCTCTCTCTCTCTCTCTCTCTCTCTCTCTCTCTCTCTCTCTCTCTCTCTCTCCAGTATTTAATTTGACTGCCCCTGAAAACTTTACTTTCATGTCTCCAAAGAAGGCTCTCAGAACAAAACTTTCTACGCATTCTGTCTTTTTTGTCTGAATTTTCTCCTATTTTTATTCACCAGCGAGCTTTGACATTGGTTGTTTTCTTCTTTGTTTGGCTTGAATAGTTTCTAAGAGGTAATAATTAAGACATTTCCAAAGTTTAAAGGAGTTCTTGATTGCTTTCCTCTCAATTGAAGTCGTGTCAGAACCTTTTGGTGTGGTCATATTTGAACAATGGAGTAGTTACTTAATTGATATAGCGAGAGGGAAAGGCAGAACGAATCAGACAGGGATGTGCAGAATACATTATATTTCCGACTGGTATCACAGCATGCAGGTGATGCCAAGAAGTTAACGAATGTAGGTCACGGATGCAGCACTATGCCGGCAGGCCTTACCAACGTAATTGAAAGTAGTTTAACACAAGTATAAACCGTCCTTTGTGAAGAGGGAGAATTATTATCAAGAGCAGATGTACAAACACACCCATGTACAAACCAGACCGGCGGCACATCTAATACTTAAGTTACTACCAAAACCTGAACCTAAACTATGCAGGTAGCCCCATTTGGTCGGGTAGAACAGATAACAGAGAGGCGATGGGGTGCAGACCGGTAACCCACGCAATGCAGACGAGGTAAGATAGTGCGAGGAAGGTCATTCAGGCTGCGGGAGGCTGGCAAGGCAAGCGTAATCCATCAGCCGGGCGAGGCACACGACTTGCCCGCCAGACACAAACCCATTTTGCTCTTGTATTCAGCATCCGAGACACGTAGTCTTATTGCGCATGCGTGAGTGCCTGCGTCCGTCACCTGCGCGCGCCCACCTGTCCAGCTCCAGCCCGTAAAGCTGTTGTGGCCGTCATATTTATCCTTTGCTGTCTGACCACCCACGTTGAGGGCTAGCCACCTCCCCTCTCCATCACCCGCCGCGACCCACCCTCAGGCCCACGCTGGTCTGTCCGTCTGTCTGTCTGTCTGTCTGTCTGTCTATCTTCGTGCGTGAGTGAAAGGATGCTTCATTTTTGTTTTCTTTTTTTGTGTTCAGGCATTCACTTATTACTTTTTGACTTATTCATTTTTTTTTTTCTACTTTTCTATTTAAGTTTTTTTTTTTCTCTCTGCGGCCACGACAAGGTCACCGTTGCTGATGAAATATCTTTACAGTATATTTGTAACTTAATTGCTGTTAATGTGGTCTTAACGAGTTTTTACGTCAAACTTTGCCTCACTAACATTTTATCTGCATGAGACTTTCATTATATGCTTTGAGAGGGAAAGAGAAAGAGAGAGAGAGCGAGAGAAAGAAAAAATATCAAAGATTGGCAGGAAAATATTAATACTGGCTGCTAGGGACAACTATTTTATCTTTAAGCAGAAGACGCAGCGCTGCAGGAGGTCCTCTGAGGCCAACACAGCGAGCACGTTAATGGCTCGTCAAGGAGGAGAATGGTTAAAGGTTTGCCACTCGACTTTTGAACTCCTACTTTATCGTGACCACATTGACGGTACTCCTTTGCTCGTATACCAAGACAGTGCATTCCACCTTTCCTGTTTACCTACTTCAACTTGAGCTGTGCCATAAACTCACTGAAGAGGAAATATAAGAGGAAAATCTAATGCACACGAAAAGAAATTAAAAAATGTTAAGCAGAGAAAAGGCTGTTTATCATATCCCTCTGACTTTTAATATATAGTGACCCATTTAGTATGTATGTATTCATTTATTTATTTATTCATTTATTCGCTATGAACTTATTTATTTACTTTCTATTTTGTAAGTGTGGCTCAATTAGCTTTGTATCTATTAAGAAGCTGAACTTAAATGAGGACAAATGTTTGGAGTAGTCATCCCCGTAAATCTACTCCCCCCCCCCACTCCATTTCTCGTCTTAGTTTGAGCGTGAACTACGTGACGCTATAAAGGTCTCTAGGACAACAAGGATCAGCACCAAGAACCGTACTTGCCAAGGCCGATCCTGCGGCTTCTAAGAATTGTCTTTCCTTTTATTGACTCGCAAGGAAGTTACAGGTTTCAGGATGCAAAGTGTCGCTTCTTTCTAACCGAATCTACTAAATAATAAATGCATTTGTAAGTAATATTTTCCATTTGAGGATTCCCTGCTTCCTACACCCGATGCTTCCCTCCTATCCAGGCTGAGGCTCCACGGTTTTTCTCATTGACGTAAAGATTAGGGATTTAAGGAGCTTTTGAAGACGTGGAAACGATCTATGTGGCAAGGTCTGCTGCTATTAGATGTTGATATTGTTACTGGGATCGTGTCGTGTTCTCTTGTAAATTGTATTGTATGTTGTTATTTGTTCTGCCTATTTTTGTGTGTGTTCACCTTTCGCTAAGTATGTGTTGTTTTTGATATATTTGTTTTATTGATTTGTTAGTTAATTGTCATTTGTTATTTATTGTTATGTGCAGTTTTATGATAATTTTATTAGTGAACTTTTACTTACGATGGTCAACAGTGCAGACAAAGCTTGGCTGCATTATAGTACGAGGTGTGTGTGTATGCTTTGTGTTTTAATCTTGCATGCTTAGAAGGTGAAGCTTAAAGGATCTGTATGAAAACTATGAAATTTTAATTCGATAAATATGTAATGCAATGAAGAAAAGATTAGAAACATAACTTTAACATAACTTTGCATTCGAGGCATTTATCACATATAATCAGAATACAACAACAAGCAGATATGAAATTCTGTACTAATCTTTACTGTTGATTATTTCCTCACTAGTAATGTCCCTAGTTTATCATTAACTCATAAATTAATTTCAAACTCATGTAGCCCAGGGTCTGTTTTGTTATACTAAAGCAGATCTGCCTATATTTCCTTGCTATACTTAGGCTTAGTTTCTAAAAATATATACGCTTTTTCACTCATATTATTCATACTTGTTTGCTTTTGACGCAATTGTTGGCCACATAATACGTTCATAGGACTGTAACTCGTCAAGGATCGCAACCCTCGTTATCTGTATGTATTATCAGCATTCTAATAATACCACAAACACAATAACCAGAAGGGCAGACCACCATTCTCTCCTTGCCCACCCTCTCCTTTACCCAGTCTCCCTCGCTTGTTAATGGCCCCTCAAGTGACCAGCCCCTTAACACCGGGAGGCCCTTGAGTGTCTCGTACCCTCACACTAAGCATAATAGGCGAATGGCCCCCTACAGGAACACTAGTCACAGCCATATTCCGTTTTCTATTGAGCGACCAGCGGATCATTTGTCATAAGTCCAGGTCGCTATGGGGTGGACGAGATGTTGGCACGATTGTCGCTTCCCGGAACACGACAACACCTAGAATTAGTGTCGGGGCGGCTGCTTCCCATTTTATCTCTGGCCACAACATGGACACGCTACTATTTCCCATGTCATTTTTTTTCCCTTCCCTGTTTCTCTTTACAATGATCGACGTTTGGGGCGGCGGCGTCCGGTGGTGGTGTTTCCGAGCGGGTGTGCGTCGGGATTAATGGCTTCGTTGTTGTTGTTGTGTGAGTGTGGGGTGAAAAGTTGCGCCGATACTTTGTTTAAAGAGAGCTGGCTGGCTACCTGGGCCTTCTACCTGGTGTCGAGGGAGGATCAGTGACAGGTTACTTTGAGGATGACTTATGGTTCGTGACTGTAAATAAGAATGATTATTATATATTAATTTATCAATATTTATGTTATTTTACCTTGTTTCACTATGTTTTTATTTATATTCACATAAACTTGAATATTTGAGTGTGCTTGCGTGTCCGTTTTTTTTATGTGCATGCTTGTGTGTGAGCTTGCAACTCGTATTTACGTACCTACATGCTAAGGCTCGTCTGAACATGTGCGTGCGTGCGTGCGTACGTGTGTGTATATGTCTAAAACATTACGTTAAGTGACAATTTCTCCGGTGCGGCTGACGAGGTTGTTTCGCTCATTCCAATATATTTTTACAGTTCCTTCACGACTCATTGACTTTTCTTCCCTTCTTTCTCAGTCACTTAAAATTCTCTTTTACTAATCTTTTAAACAAAATAAAGTTTAACTAGAGTATGTATGTATGTATTGTATATATGTATGTATGTATGTATGTATGTATATATATATATATATATATATATATATATATATATATATATATATATATATATATCAGTGTCAAGAATGATTTGTTATGAAGATTACTACGATGAATACAAAGACAGCGGAAGACTATTAATGTGGAGCATCCTGTTAAGTGGGTCATTTGGGTCAGGTCAGGTCACGACGCACCTGCCTGAGGCCTGAACGACGTGCCCTTGTTGTGGTAATGGTCAGGCTCTGGGAACTGACTTGTTGGCGGCACATCCCGGCCGTCCTGCGCGCCGCTTCTGTCCCGTATTGTTCCTTAATCGATTTATTTTTGATGTTCTTTTGAGTGAAAGTGATGCGATAAGTTTGTTTATAGTGGTCACTTGAAGGGGGGTGAAAGGGTGTGTGGGGCGGGACGTCAGGAAGCAGTGCGTGGGAATAAAAACCTCACTGAGTCGAATGTTCCCTTAACTGAAAGCGATTTACTGGACGGGCGTGAAGTGAAGATGGATAGCAAGGGACAGTTGAGAGGCACCGATGGAGGTTGTGGTGATGATAGTAGTAGTGGTGGTGATGGTGGTGGTGATGGTGGTGGTGGTGGTGGTGGTGGTGGTGGTGGTGGTGAATGGGTGAGGCTAAGTGGTAGTATTGAAGGTAGTGGTGACGTGACGGCAGTGGTAGTGGAGATGGTACTGGTGGTGGCTAGTGGTTCAGGTTCAGAAAATGGATTTTGAAAGTGGATAGACCAGTTGATGGGTAGTAAGGAGGGAGGAAGGGAGGGAGGGAGGGAGAGAGAACAGGAATAGGAACTGGAAAGGAAG
>JAPQNM010000002.1:7820153-7822653 GCA_029783475.1 Metacarcinus magister
AGTAGCAGCAGTAGTTGTTGTTGTTGTTGTGCTTGTGGTGATTACAGTAATGATGTTTAGGGAGGCGGTGAATGTGGTGGCGGTGGCGGTGGTTGTGGTGATGGAGAGAACTGAGGTGATACGATTCTGATGGTGATTAAAGTGAAGGTAACTTACGCCGACAGTAATGTGATGCTTAATGGTGAACATACTGAGTGATGATGATGATGACGAGCAGGAGGAGGAGGAGGAGGAAGAGGGGGAGGAGGAGGAGGAGAGGAAGCGGCAAAGTTGTAGAAGAAACATGATTCCTTCCCTCACGTCTTCATTACTTTCATACCTGCAATTCCAACACACACACACACACACACACACACACACACACACACACACACACACACACACACACACACACACACACACACACACACATACACACACACACAGTTCTTTTCTACATCGTTTTTCTCTCCCATCGTTGCTTAACTATCATTTTTTATATCATTCTTCAAGCTTTTAGCACCTCTGTCCTTCATTACTTTCATCTGATCTTTCTATCAACTGTTTTTTTCATTTTATCTTTCATATCTCTCTCTCTCTCTCTCTCTCTCTCTCTCTCTCTCTCTCTCTCTCTCTCTCTCTCTCTCTCTCTCTCTCTCTCTCTCTCTCTCTCTCTTTCTTTTCCTGTAATTTATTCCCTCTCTCTACTGTCTGTCCTTTATCTCTCTTCCTTCACCCTTCACCCATACTGTACACTCTTCCTGCCTCTCATACACTGGCTGATGTCCTTTACACTCGCCTTGCCGTGCCCTTCAGTTCTTTGCATTCGCCTTCATCCAGGTGAAGGTAGATGTGATTGCCTTTGGTTGTATTATCACTGTCATTAAAACACCGTCACCTTCATAACCATACACGAGGACACTATAATCAATGCAGGCCGTTGAGAAGAATTTAATATAGTGAAAAGACGCAGAAATAGGAAAAGAAAGTGAAAAAAGAAAAAATGGTGATGGAGGTGGAGGAGTAGGAGGAAGAAGAGGAGGAGGAGGAGGAAGAGGAGCAAGAGATCACGATTGATCTTGACTGCTTGC
The DNA here is from genome assembly GCA_029783475.1 of Metacarcinus magister. Taxonomy (NCBI): domain Eukaryota; kingdom Metazoa; phylum Arthropoda; class Malacostraca; order Decapoda; family Cancridae; genus Metacarcinus; species Metacarcinus magister. Next base: position 7,821,224 of record JAPQNM010000002.1, read on the forward strand.
CTACTTATCCGGAGCGCCATGAGCTGAGATTATCGGTGAGCAGCTTGCATGGGATGAGCTGGTCTTGTTCCTTCACCGTGCACAAACCAGTCCAGTCAAGACTCTCCCACTACCTTTCCCGGCACACATCCATCCATCCATCCACCCACATCAACCACCTACGTAAACAGCTCTATTACCCACCCTTTTCCAGTCTCCACTTACCTAATAACCTCAGCTCCAAACACCTACAAAGCGGCATTAGGATACTATCGCTCACATTCGTTGTAATTACAGCAGGTGCGAATGTTACACAGGTGAGTGATTAATTGCACAGGTAAAAGGGAATGTCTCTGGGGTTTCTCAGGTACGTGCCCTTAATTTTGGTTCCCAGACAGGTTATGTGAGTGATAAGGGAAGGAGAGTTTCTGGAGAAGAGAGCAAAGAGACAGGAAAGGTGTAGTAGAGGAGGAAAGGGATGGAAGAGGTTTTGATGATAGGGGTGTGTGTGTGTGTGTGTGTGTGTGTGTGTGTGTGTGTGTGCGTGTGCGTGTGTGCGTGTGTGTGTGTGTGTGTGTGTTATTTTGTGGTCTGTTGTCCGTATGAATTAACTTATGTGTATTTCTCTGTTCACACACATTTTTTAAGGCTTCTCAATGAGTAAACACACAGACACACACACACACACACACACACACACACACACACACACACACACACACACACACACACACACACACACACACACACACACTGACCTCCCCCTTCTCACGCAGTCACCCCGAGAAACAGTCCCCCACGGAGGCAGTAACGACACCGTAAATTACCATTCGTGGAACTATCTTTGGTTGGCATCACCACACTGCGCAACACTCCCGCCCGGCAGACTGTGCCCTCACTATCTTCAGATTCGCCCGAGCATAATAGAGCCATTATGCTTCATCTGGGGCCTTAGGTAAGCTCATGACAAGGCCGTAGGGAAGGAGGATGGAGGGAGGCAAGGAAGGGAGGGAAGGAGGGAGGTAGAGAGGTGCGGAGGGGAGAGATTGCAGAAAAGGTGAGGAGTTCAAATCTGTGGTGCAAAAACTCTCGACTAAACTGGAATAGTTTTACAGCAAGATTATGGTCGAGTTTGATTAATGATGCGATACCTTGCTGTGGAGGAGAAAAAGAGAAAGAGAGAGAAGAAGGAGGAGGGGGGAGGGTGAGAAGGTGTAGGATGAAGACGAAAAAGAAATATAAGAAAAGAACTCAAGAACGAGGAGGAGGAGGAGGAGGCGGAGGAGGCGGAGGAGGCGGAGGAGGAGGGGGAGGAGGAGGAGGAGGAGGAGGAGGAGGGGAGGAGGAGGAGGAGGAGGAGGAGGAGGAGGAGAAGAAGGCGGCGGAGGTGGAGGAGGAGGAGGAAAACAAGCTAAATGAATACGAGGTCACGGTAATTATGAAGAAAAGAA
>JAPQNM010000002.1:7832653-7837653 GCA_029783475.1 Metacarcinus magister
CATAGGCAGGTGGAAAAACAGACAACGGAAGAGAGTTCCAGAGTTTACCACTGCAAGGGAAGAAAGAGTGGAGATACTGGTTAACTCTTGCATTAGAAAGATGGACATAATAGGGATGAGAAGAAGTAGACAGCCTTATACAGCGAAACTGCGGGAGGAGTGAAGGCATGCAGTTAGCACGTTTAGAAGAGCAGTCAGCATGAAAATAGCGGTAGGAAAGAGATAAAGGTGCAACATTGCGTTGGTGACTAAAGTATCAATATAGTCAGTTAGAGAAGAGGATTTGATGAGACAAAAAGCTTTAGACTCCACCCTGTTTAGTAAGGCTGTGTGAGTTAAGCCCCCCCCCAGACATAAGAACCATTCTCCATACATGGACGGATAAGGCCCCTGTACAGAGTAAGCAGCTAAGAGGGAGAGAAAAATGGACGCAGAAGCCCTAGAACACCTAACTTCTTGGAAGCTGATTTAGCAGGAGTGGATATATGAAATTGCCAGTTTAGATTTCTAGTAAAGGATAGAGCGAGTGTGTTTAATGTGGAAGAGAGGGGCAGTTGAGTGTCATTGAAGAAGAGGGGATAGTTATCTTGAAGGTTATGTCGAGTAGATAGTTGTAGCAATTGAGTTTTTGAGACAGAACAGAACCAGGTTTGCTTTGCCCTAACCAGTAACTAGTGAAAGATCAGAAGTTAGGCGTCCTATAGCATCTCGCCTTGAATCACTTAATTCTTGTTGGATTTATATATATATATATATATATATATATATATATATATATATATATATATATATATACATATATATATATATATATATATATATATATATATATATATATATATATATATATGTATATATATATGTATATATATATATATATATATATATATATATATATATATGTATATATATATATATATATATATATATATATATATATACATATCATATATATATATATATATATATATATATATATATATATATATATTTATTTATTTTGACTTTATGTCAGCCATACATCATTATTTTTCTCTAATCTCCATTACCTTCCTCTATGTAGCCTACCTTCCTGACCCTCACTTGCCATTCTACCTTTCCGGGCGAGGTGGGCGGCCAATGGGTGCGACGTAAGCGGGGATCGCCAGCCGGCACCCCTTCCCTCACACACATGATTTAGTGCAGTCATCGATTACCCACAAGTCTCAACGTTATGCCCCCTCCCCCTTACGGCTTTGGTTTGGGGTTGACGCCGCAGCCCATGGTAATATATGGCTAATTAATCCCGCTTGTACTGAAAGGTAAGACAGGGATGTTAAATTAATAGACGAGAATGCGAGTCATATTTCAAGTCGATACTTATTAAATCAGACCTGCGTCAGCCCGTAACTCAGGTGGTATCTTAGGCTGAGGTGCGTGAAGCCTGATGCTGTGGGAGGGATCTGTGCCACTCCTGTCTCGCCTGCCCTCCTTCTGACCTTTAAATTGGCGTTTGAAAGACTTTTGATTGATACAACAAATTCTGAGCCTCGTTTTCGTATCAGAATAAAGAGCTAGAGTAATATTTTTTCCTCCCTATATTTATTTATTTATTCTTTCTCTCTCTCTCTCTCTCTCTCTCTCTCTCTCTCTCTCTCTCTCTCTCTCTCTCTCTCTCTCTCTCTCTCTCTCTCTCTCTCTCTCTCTCTCTCTCTCTCTCTCTCTCTCTTTCTCTCTCCAGTATCAGCCTCACACACTGGTGGTATCGGATTGGATTGGGTGTTCTGGCAGCTTGCCGTCTTACTCACACCCGCTGGAACGAGTCGAGTCGCTTTGTGGGGCCGAGATTAGCGTCATTTTAAGCTCGTTGACGGCGCCGCGTTGAAGAGATGCCAAACCCAAAGCCAAACTAACCGCATTCAGGGAGACCAAGCGAAAGAGAGAGAGAGATAGATAGATAGATAGATAGATAGATAGATAGATAGATAGATAGAGAGAGAGAGAGAGAGAGAGAGAGAGAGAGAGAGAGAGAGAGAGAGAGAGAGAGAGAGAGAGAGAGAGAGAGAGAGAGAGAGAGAGAGAGTGTGTATGTGTGTGTGTGTCCTAGATGGTTTAGAGGACTCGTTTATTATTCATTATATTCATTATCGTCGTTGGGCGATGCTGGGATGCTTTGGGGAAGGTAATTACGGCTACTGTGCTACCAAGGTGAAGGGAGAAAGCTAATTAACAGAGCCGCTGGTGTGTGTGTGTGTGTCTGTGTGTGTTCCTATTATTTTTTTTCTTTCCGCTCATGTGTTTCTTCATGTGCGGTCTTGCTCTTCGCTGTCCTCTTAATCCCATTCTGTGTGTTCTTAAAGGGGTGATCTGCCGCCTCTGATTCTCCATAACTGGCCTTACCTGTTCAGTGTAAGGGAAACAGGTAATTTTGTTGACCCCCATTCATTGATCTGTCTTTCATATTACCAGAATCACATAACTTTGCTAAATTTTGCTACTCTTAGAACCATCTTTCCCTACTCAAGTCACGGGTTGCCTTGTCACTGTTCCGTAATTAGACACACACACACACACACACACACACACACACACACACACACACACACACACACACACACACACACACACACACACACACACACACACACAGACAAAAGCTCGTTTACGTGTCGTGCATAGTTAAAGTTCCACTCTCCGCTGTTTGGCAATGGGTTAAAAGTTTGAAACAATGGTGGTTCCTGTCAGTCTTGGGTCTAGGCTGTGAAACATTTGAAGCGTTCATTTATATTCATCACAATGGATTATAAAGATGGGAACCAAATGACCCTGAGCACCGTACTGTTTATATTAATTCACTTAAGGAAAACAGGCTGATCTGCGGTGAAGTGCCGCCAACGCCTGACCATTACATCAGTGATTTAGAACACCTCCGTGCTGTCCATTGGCACTGACTGACTGTGACAGGTTAATGGAAGCACCTGAGGAGCCTGATGTGCCTTAAAGAGGTAGTACAAGCACACCATCTGCCACACCACCAAGGCAACTCCTAACACGGAACCAACCTAGACAATGCAGTTCCACAGTGTCGCAAGAGTGACGGTCAGTATCCCGCTGCAGGATCAATGACCCAAGAGGCGGGGATGAGCATCAAGGCAACGCCCTACACGGCACACGTTCCTCCTCACCCACCCACCACCCACGCATGTTTTACCTTAAGATTTATTCATTTCACGTTTTATTCTTTGATAGTGTTAACGACAATTAATTATTAATGTATTTGCCTTAAGCTTTTTTTGTATCAAATATAAATGTGTGTAAGTGTCGAAATATTTTGATAAGTCATATTTCATATTACCAATGCCATAAAAGCCTGTTGGTGCGTGGAAAAAAAAATGTTTGTGAGGACTGGCCTATCGACCCTCAACACCTTCGAGAAGCCTACGATAATGTCTTAAAGGGTCATAAGAATATTTTGTCTTCGCAGTGCTAAGTAATAAAAAGTAGTCGTTTAATATTGTACGACGTGTGAAGTAAAGAAAAACTGAAAAGCATAGGCTGAGATGCACCTTGTCACGACGCTGTACTATTATCTCCTCGGCTTTTACATTTGTGGTAGTACTGCAGGAGAGGCTCACACACTCCCAGAAACAACGCCGACTGGAACATGATTGAACAGCTGTGAGTGTGTGTCAGAAGCAATGGATCTTGACTAAGCACATTTGTTTCTGCAAGACCGAGGCACGTGCCATGCTAATAAGCCTGATGCTAAGCTTAAAAATTTAGAGTAAAAATGAAATACAAAATGAATAGTATAATTGTATGCAAATATTAATCAAGAAAAGAAAAAAAAAGAACACAAATAAACACACCAAGAAGGAAAACATTGCTGAGTGTTAAGAAAACTATTGTTGAAAATAAATAAGAGGAAGAGATTCCCGAGTCTTCGTCATCAGTTATATGAAACTCAATTTAGTGTTTAGTCAGCGGATGTAAACAAACAGGATGGTGCACTTCATGGCCAACGACAAGACGCCACAAATTATCTGATCTGAGCTATAATAATTGCACTTTTGGAATACGCGCCGCACGTGAATTATAAAGTGGATGCCAAAATGCAGAGGAGAGGGATCACTTTAAATCCACTCAATTAAATTCTTGTTTTTAATTCAATATTACCTGAAAGAGAACTGAACCTTTACTTCCTTAACACAAACACACACACACACACACACACACACACACACACACACACACACACACACACACACACACACACACACACACACACACACACACACACACACACACACACGTCATCCCCAACAACATGAGTAAAATAACACATTAGACGGAGTTTCGTCTCTGTACTTGAACGGAACATTACATTCGATCCTCGTTATGAAGTCACCAGCAAACAACCCAAGGCATTACAAATTAGAATAAGAATTACAGGTTTAAATGATATCAGAAGGTTTGGTGTGCTATTTGGAAGAGATTATCGAATACCTTTAAGCCGTTTACCTTCCACCCACCTAGGACCTCTTACTCCCCCTTTCAATCACTCCACGAAGGCTGCACGTTTGGCTAAGTGGCGTAAGTCTTACCCACCTGATATATTACTGATAATATATAATCGCTTTCTCCCTCCCTCCTACCCCTACCAGCCCCCTTCCACCTTTTGTTTCTTTAGCCTGTCTCGCTACTGTCCTTCAGCCTTTCCCTCCGACCCTCCTCTCTGTTCCGCCCCACCTGCCAATTCCCCTCAAAAAGTATGGCCATCATCCCTCTTCGGGAGCATAGTCGTGACGTGCCCAGGTAAACAAAGATTATCATTATTCTCATTATCATTATTATTATTATTATCATTATTATTTTCATCACCACCATTGTTATAATTTATGTTGATGGTGGTGGTGGTGGTGGTTGTATTGTTGTTGTTTTTGGTGTTGGTGGTGTTGTGTGTGGAGATGGTGTTGTTGTTTTTCAGTAGAAGGACTCTGGATTGGCAATACAAATGGTTT
>JAPQNM010000002.1:7842653-7852653 GCA_029783475.1 Metacarcinus magister
TGAATTCTTCATTAAAAGGAAATATGTTTATCATTTTGTCTCCATGGCTTATTACCACCTCTCGTCAAACTTCCTATGCTGATAACATTTTACTAGACATTTTCATCCATAATATTTTATTACACAATACTTGATGAATAATATAAAATTGAGTATGGTATGTATGGTCATATTAAAATCAATGATTTTCATAATAATTAGTGTTTATGTGCCACAAAATCATCAGAGATGAGAAAGAGATGGATAAAAAGAAAAGGAGAGAGAGAAAAAAAAAGGCTGAAGGGATGCTGTAGAAGGAAGATGAAAGGAAGAAACGGATTGAGAGAAGGAAAAAGACATAAACAGGACATTTACAGCAAGCCATTTATACCGCTCAAGCCACAAACATTTTGTCCAATGCTCCAATTTGCTTGCGTACATTTTGCTTTCAGCTTTCCTCTAATAGCATGAGTGTTTTTGTTATTGTTTTGATATTAAGCTGAGATGAGCATAGTCTTAGGTGAGTGACTTAATTGATACTTCCTCAGTGTTGGCTTCATTGGCACCAATAACTAGTGGGACATTTATTTTGTGACATCTACAAGACATCTTTTTGAGTAGGGGGCACGCGCATCGGGGTACCGTTTGCACATCATTTGTTGTTGCACCTCACGAACCTTTGCTGGGGCGACACACAGAAGCTTGAACACACCAGGTCCTTGGCCCCGGCAGCTGGTTGTTACCGTAAAGCCACGGGATAACTGCATGTCACTCCTTCAACCCGTGCTTTTCAAAACACGACCCTGATTGTCACTCAGAGATAAAGCACAAAAAATGTCTCCACCTTTACCCCCGTCACACGTTTTCCGTACGGTGGACTCAGGGTGGCGGCGGGGAGGTGGGGGGAGAGGCTAGTCAGGTGCCTGACGCATTTTTCATATACACAACACGATTTGTAATGCTTACTAGTTGGCTTTATATCCTGCAGTGTGACTCTTATTGACACACATGACGTGTTTACGAGCAAAAATAAACGTCAGCATTTGTTCCAGCAAGGCGTCAGTGATACCTGGTTTGGGGTGGAGGGGGCAGAGAGGGACGGGCGAGGGGAGGAGTAGGATACGAGCCAGTGAGGAAAGAGAGAGTATGACTAAGCGAGTGAGGAACACGGATCTGACTTTCGGCAACATATCAAAGGAAGTATTGGAACAGTCACATCAGGTGTAGGTGTGTGAACAGTGAACTTGAGTTTTCTTTGCTTACAGAGGAAATTTTATCTAAGAATTTGCTTCGATAGAAATTTTACTTTTCCCTGGATGACCCCTGCACCGCTCACCACGTCGAAAGCCAAGCTGCTGCCAGTCAGGGCACGGCCAGAGGTACAAATATTGTTGATGCACTCGAAATAACACAAATACGAAATTGACTGCGGAACAGGTTTAGTTTTCCTTTTTCCTTTCTTTGTCTATTATTCTTTTTTCGTTTTCTTTCTTTCTTTTTGTTGTCGTTGTTGTTGTTGTTGTTGTTGTTGTTGTTGTTGTTGTTGTTGCTAATATTGTTGTTGTTCTTCTTCTTTTTCTTCTCCTTCTTCTTCTTCGCCATGCTAGTACCGTGCTTGAGGCGTCTCCGGGCTTGCACGATGGGATAAACGCGCGACTGAGGCAACAACAGCCTGGCGGACAGACAGACAGTCGATCGCCGCAGCCACGCCTGGACGTCCGCTGCGGGGGATATACAATTTACGAGCCACGAAAAAAGAATTACACCCTTGAGGGATTAGCTCAGTAGATTGCTGATACATGGCAGGCCTGGGAGAGGAAAAGGACCATCCATATACATTTTTCATCTCTTACAAATATGTATTTCTTTCTTTTCCTCAGGGGGTGACCCTTGAGAGGAAAAATATTCAACACATTTTCTTACCTTACACGTATACATATATATCCTTTTGGTCTCCAGTGATAACTATATACATCGACACATTTCCTTTTTACTGACGGGGACTCGAGAAAGGAAGAATGTTATATAATATTCATTTCCATTACCCGTTTATACGTATTTCCATTTTGCTCCATTAAAAAGGTAAACATGAAAAAAAACTCATATGCACGATTTTATGCACAGAAGAATCTCACTTGCTATCTTCGAGGTTCACACTTGTGCCCTCATGAACACAACGATGACAAGCAGCGAACCACCTGTTCTCACCCTATTCAACACCTGGCTAAGCACTGCCTACCTGCCTACCCACACAAACACTTCAATTCCTACCGCCTCTGTCACCTCCCAGTAGCCTCATCCTTCCTCCGTTCACACCTCCATCACTATGTTCTCTATTAATAATCACGCTACTTTAATTTTCTTTTTTGTTTCATTTTTTTTCTCTCTTTCTCTCATTCTCTCTTCATCATCATCATCATCATCATCATCCTCCGTCGCAGAAACCTATTGGACCGAAATATAAAGGCGACGACTCACACACGGTTGGGCGAGGGTTAGGAGGCCGACGCACGCAAACACACACCCACAAACACGACCACCGACACATTAACACACGCAAGGCCCGGAGAACGTGTCGGGACCTCGATACACACGGACATGGCGCCCCACGGCATCACGAAGGGGTGCGGGTGGCGTCCGGGGGTGGAGAACAAGAGGGGACGTGAGAGGTGACGGTAGAGGGTGAGGGTGTGGGCGTGGGATGAGTGAGTGTGTGTGTGTGTGTGTGTGTGTGTGTGTGTGTGTGTGTGTGTGTGGGTGTGTGTGTGTGTGTAGTAGTAGTAGTAGTAGTAGTAGTGGTAGTGGTGGTGGTGGTGATGGTGATGGAGGGAATAAAATTAGTCACCTGTCCACCACCACCACCACCACCACCACCACCACCACCACCACCACCACCAGCACCGCCACCGCTAGCACCATAAACATCCTCGTCACCACCCATCCTCATACCATTGCAACCTCCGTCACCTCTAACAACACCACCACCACCACCACCACCACCACCAACACAACCATAAAGTACCGCCATTAACCTTGCAGGTGTAAATTGGAGGTGTGATTAAGCATCCATTGTGGCCAGGCAGACTCCGCTGAGCCCGCGTCCCTGCTACACCCTCCCGCCCATGTTCACGGCGTGTGTGTGTTTATTTATATAGTGAGGGAGCAGGAGAAAAGAAAGAAAGAGAGAGAGAGAGAGAGAGAGAGAGAGAGAGAGAGAGAGAGAGAGAGAGAGAGAGAGAGAGAGAGAGAGAGGAGAGAGAGAGAGAGAGAGAGAGAGAGAGAGAGATGGCAATGTGTGCATGCATATGTGTGTGTGTGTGTGTGTGTGTGTGTGTGTGTGTGTGTGTGTGTGTATGTGTGTATGTTTGTGTGTGTTTATGTGTTAGTATCCCTATTGGTCCTCACACACACACACACACACACACCACACACACACACACACACACACACACACACACACACACACACACACACACACACACACACACACACACACACACACATAAAGGGACCCCGCAGCACCTCGTTCCGGATCCCAGCTTGAGTGAGGAGTGCATCAAGAGCCTACGAACTTGGATGTCTCTCTGCGCCAACGAATGAGCGACCCCTGAACAGAGCGAGCAAACCCCAGGCGTGTCTCTTGTGCTGGTGATGCATTGCCGGACCTGCAGCCTCCAACATCTTACATTCCTGAAGAGAGAGAGAGAGAGAGAGAGAGAGAGAGAGAGAGAGAGAGAGAGAGAGAGAGAGAGAGAGAGAGAGAGAGAGAGAGAGAGAGAGAGAGAGAGAGTGTGAGAGAGTGTGTTTCCAGCTTTAATAGGAAAACGTTAAGGTCACATGAAGTCGATGGATGCTAAGACGTGGGTTGACTGGATGAACAACTCTGTGTGTGTTTTATCTCTTCTTTATGTGCCGTGGAGCCTTGAATGCCTATCTAGTATCTATTGATGGTCGTGCTCAGAGTTGAAGTTTGATTGGTATTATTTATATAAACATTCTTGAGGTGATGAGAAAAGAAGAAACTAAAATAATATTACATCTTTTTGAAATTTGTGAAAAGTAGAATCAGTGACGCATGAGTAACAGTTAAAAATATAAAAGAAAAACATATATATGGTTGTTATAGTATTTCACAACCTATCTTTCCAATTGGTGATAATGACTCAGAGGAAATGGCGTTGTTATAGCAGATATGGGTCTGGGAATGGTAGGATGAATGATCGATATGGAGTACCATGAGAAAGTGACAGTGACTGACCGAATAAAAAAGTGAAATAGGGCAAGGTAGAGTGAGGGGCGAGGTAACGGCCGTGAACTGATGAGGAGGGAGGAGGATGTCGACGAGGCGCTAAGGATGATGGATCAGGAAAAAGGAGGGACCGAGTGCGCGGGGGAGGAGGCTGGTCAGAGGACGTTAGGAGGTGGGGGTCAATGAGCGGCCGAGCGAACATGATGATGGAGAGAAAGTAAAAGGGAAAAAATACTCGAGACATTCAAAAAGAAAAAAATTAAAGATGAGGTTAAGATAAAACGGATGACTGAGAAACGAAACTCTACAAATCAAATAAGTAAAAGACTTATTAATGTGGACATACATAATTATGCGAATTAACATACTTGTGTGACGTCTTTCTTCTTTACAGAGTAACAAAGGGACTAGGTAGTTGACCTCACCTGTCAGCCAGAACAGGTGGGCATCTTGCCTTTCACCATCCATTGAGAGGCGTGTGACCGAGTGATAAAGTGTGCTCGTCCTCACAATCGCTCGCTTTATTCTACCATGAAAGTCCTCTTATAATTATATATATATATATATATATATATATATATATATATATATATATATATATATTTAACAGACGTAGATAAAAAAATATAATAGTTATATTTAGAACATATTCCTCATTTCATTGTTGTTTTACTCTTTGCAGTAAGTACTTGCCTACGGAACTAAATTGGGTCACAAAAAATAAATGCAAAGATCAATTGCATGGAACCAATAATTGCTTTGAACGTGATGTGGCGCAAGAAGCCAGACAAAGACTGAAGGGCCTTAATGTGTGCAATCACTCGCCATTAGTCTTCATCCTGGATGAAATAAATAAACCAACAATAAATACATTTTAAACTCAAAGTTTAATATATCAATGTTCACAAAAAATACGGTAAAATAAATATTAGCCACTAAAGCAGCGTGTAAACATCACAAAGGCGAAAAGAGGAAGATAGAAAATAGTTAGAAAGCTGGAAGGTAAAGCAAATAAGACCAACTGTCCCGCCTCGGCTTTCGTCCCTCTGGCAATATCACAGCGATTACATTATAAAGTGAGGGAAGGAGGTGTTGGAAAGACCATTGATTCGGACGTATTGAGGTGCTTCAACGGTTGTGCATGGTGGAAGGGAGAGGTAGTGAGACGAAGAAGAAGTGAGGAGTGTGTTGGTCCGAATGAGGGGCAGTGCTTGAGGTGAGAGATACCTGTGTGTGAAAGGGTAGGGGGTACATGGTTTATTGGGGGGTGTTGGAGGGAGGAACATGAGGGATGGCTGAGGGAGCACTTTAGGGGTGAGAGGGGCACGGACCTTAACTATAAACGTGATATATTGGAAAGTGTCCCTCTCTCACCTGACTCTGACCCCCAGGAGCGCCGGGCGGGCAGACAGGTATGTAAGGGGGTAAGGCGTGCACTCGCAAACACACAAACACACACACACACACACACACAAACACACATACATAAGCAGACACTCACAAACAGGCACACACACACACACACACACACACACACACACACACACACACACACACACACACACACACACACACACACTCTCTCTCACACACACACACACACACACACACACACACACACACACACACACACACACACACACACACACACACATATCCACACATATCCACACACATCCACACACACACACACACACACACACTCACACACACACACACACACACACACACACACACACACATTGATCTCAAGATCACAATGGCATAAATTACTGCTCTCACCTTTGCTTTATCTCGCTCTCTCCACTTCCCTCCCTCCCTCCCTCCCTCTCCTCTTCAAGCACTAAGCTAGTGAGAAGTCATTTTGACCACCTTGTCGCTCACTAGGTCACAACATTCATCCATCTTGTTCCCATATCTTGACCCTCCGTCTCTCCACTACTGCTAACTTCATCCTGTAACTACTATCAGTGGCCATTCGCTTCTCCACTAACTCGATCTTCTCAACTCCATTAGAAGCCTTGCAATCTCCATCCCAAACGACCTCGGGAGACTTCGGTCGTTCAGGTATTCGGATCCACACTCCTTCTGGCTCATACATATTCGGTTTCGCACAAGCTCTTGGCCTTCTTCATTCCTTCTTCTCCTCCAGTGTATCCTCCTCCCTCCGACCGCAAGTGGGTTTGCAGCCGCGGCACTATTTTAATCTTGGGTTTATATCTTTGGTATTCGATATTAGGATATATTAATTCATCTGATTAAGAGAAGTTTGGTTTCAAAAGCTTCGTTTGGAATATTTGTTTGCTAATAAGGTGACACTTTTTGAGTCTGACACTGAATCTAGAATGACACAGACAAAGAGAGAGAGAGAGAGAGAGAGAGAGAGAGAGAGAGAGAGAGAGAGAGAGAGAGAGAGAGAGAGAGAGAGAGAGAGAGAGAGAGAGAGAGAGAGAGAGAGAGAGAGAGTCATTATCTGCAAGACTTCAAACAAAAATTCCGTGTACCAAGCAAAGGGATATCGTAAGTAAGCGCCGCCGCCTTTAGCCGTGCGGGGAGGGACGCCAGGCGAGGCCAATGGCGTGGTGCTGGAGCCTTTACTCCTGGACGCCTCGCTGCGGCCAGAAGAGGAGGTGCGCGAGGGGGATGTGAGAGGGTTGGAGGTCAGCGTTGCTATTCCTCGCAGGGCATAACGAGGCCGTAAGTCAGGTGTTTAGCAGCGCACCCGTATCGCGTCGGGGCGGAAGTCATAATGATGGTGAGCTGCGATAAAGAGTCGGCCTCAGCGTCCCGCCTCCAATTAATAACGCAAGCCGAAACTCGTGATATCGTATCGTTTTACCCTTTAGTTTTATGGCGCCATCTAATATTTTGCGCTAATGATGGCGCGGCTCCTAACTTCGACCCTTAATGGGTGACTGCGTCAGTCGGCTGACGTCCTCCTCCCCGCGTGTGGCTCCGCGAACAAAGTGTTTTCTGCGGCCGCTCTGATATATAAATAATCTTGAGCTCAATGTCGGGGCTTCTAATGAGTCAGGCTGCCAAGTGCTCCACCCTCCAGTCAGTCAACAGGTAATTACAGGTGAGGTGCTGATTGTATCGACCAATTAGTGGCAGCGTGAAATGTACTGTACCCTCATGGGAAAATATGGTGGCTAGTCTTCGTGGTGGATCCCTGCCTCACCCTCCTCATCCTTACCCTCACTCTCACTCTTACTTTCACTCTCACCTTTACCCTCACTTTCACCCTCACCTTCACCCTCACCCTCATCCTCACCCTCATCCTCATCCTCACCCTCACCCTCATCCTCACCCTCACCCTCACCCTCGCCTCGCCACTATAAGCTCGCCCTTTGCTCGTGTCAGACCGAGGAAACTGAGCCTGCCCGCGGCCATCCTCCGTGACGTAAATAGATTCATTACTAAAAGTTATCGCTCAGTTAGTTTAAGGTTGTAAAGAATAGATTAGAATTTTAAATGAGAGAACACATTTATTTAGAGTAGTACTGATAATATTGATGATAATAGTAATGATGATATGGCTATATGTACTATATATACTCTCTTATATAATATGTCATGCAGAAAGTTGATACGAAAAGGAAAATAAATGTGCTAGCTGGAAGTGTAAAAACTCTTAGGGAGAGGGTTCCCATCCCTCAGTCGACATCTCTTTAAGTCACCTTTTATAACATTCCAGGAATACAGTCACATGTATTAGAAAATCTTCCATATCATAGGTATGAACATTAACTACTTTCTTCCAGTCGAAATCGCAAATTTGTATCGTGCTGTTAGAAAACATTTTTTTTTTCATACGCAACAACAGTAGTAGTAGTATTATTAGTAGTTTTAGTAGTAATAGTGGAGCTATAGTGTTAGCAGCTGCACCACCAGTAATAGTAATAGTAGTAGTAGTAGTAGTAGTAGTAGTAGTAGTAGTACTAGTAGTAGTAGTAGTAGTAGTAGTAGTAGTAGTACTAGTAGTAGTAGTAGTAGTAGTAGTAGTAGTAGTAGTAGTAGTAGTAGTAGTAGTAGTAGTAGTAGTAATAATATTGCTGTACCAATATAAATGTAGATGTAAGTTTATGATTATGAAAACAAGCATTCAGTATTCCTTACCCTGCTGAACATATTTCTTGGTGTCAGTGCCGAGGTGCGACACACGTGCACTGTGAGAAGGCACCCCGCGTGACGGTGAATATGATTATGATGCCTGATTTGGAAGGCAGCATGCACCGAGCCCTGGAAGACGTGCTTCATTTGAAAACCCGTCTTTCTTTCCTATTCATCTAGACTCCGTGTAGATTCTGAAAAGGATTGCAACACGACCTTGTGAAGTGGTTTAGAGAGTGTGAAATTGGTCTCTGAATTAGCATTTGTCTGGCACATCAGTCAGGATACTTTCAAGGAAGGTCTCACGTCATCAGCTTGTGTTTGACCTCATGGACAGCTCATATATGTATATTTTCATACTTAGTGCAGACATTGTACTGGACATCTCTTTTGTGTTAATATTATATTCTAAGAGAGGCATATTTTTTATAAGGCGCTCTTTTACTTGCCAGTGAACATACATGTCTACTCAATTTGATTTTGAGGCTCCTAACTTTTTCACAATTCATTCCACTATTATACAATGCAGCAAGCAAATGATGGAGTATAGTCATAGGTTGCCATTAGGTCATTAACATCTGCTGGGTCACATTTGGCACACTCGGTGATTTTGTATGATTGTGATAGTGTCATTCAGTGTCACTCAATGTGAGGTGTTCCTTTGCATGAGTTGAGGTAAAACATGCACATCATCCAGCAGGTGTACGTATAAGGAGCTGCGTCTTCGTGGGGCTGATGGAGGGCTGGTGGAGGGGTGCACGGTGGCCTCACCTCACTGATACTGTCGGTGGTGGTGGTGTGTGACTGACGGTCTTGTCGTACTCTGGGATTCTTTGCGTCTGAGATTAACACTGAAGCATGTCTTGAGTTTATTGACTTGGAATGTTTTATATTTTTATTGTCTGCACTTTAGGTCTATTTGTGACATTCTGATTTTGTTGTATTTTTTTTATTTATTTATTTATTTTTTTGCTTTTTGAACTGCTTGACCTGCTTTCTTTTTTTTTCATATTGAAGTAATGCAAGTTTACACCAGTAGAATCACGATACAAAGTCGAGGCCTAACGTCTGAATCTCGTGCCTAAGGCTGACTCTCGACTCTGTGGTATCAGACAGCGAAAAAATTATTGCATCTGTCTATCAGCGAGATTGTCCCTAAACGAATTTCAACCATTGTTAGTGCGCTCATATGATCAAAACCGTAACTAGTATGTATTCAATTCCACAATGAATGCTGACGAGTAAGAACAATTTCATCAGGATTCTGCTACTGATGTGGTCATTACATTGCTCACCATTACGAGAAAATAGACAATATATTACCATTTCCCACATAATTGTAGCGCAAGCTTTATCATGAGATTACCAATAATATGGTGGATGATAAATGCTTCAGCCTTTTTTAATTACACCCTGAAGTAAGGACATGAAACACTTCAATTTAGATTACTAAAAAGCATATTGAAATCAACACAGTAATTCTTTTATACTATAGTGATAGATATATACTTTCTTTATCAAATTTCGCTGGAAAAAAGAAAGCCTTCCAATAGTTTCTCCCACTCGGTTTGAATCATGACCAGAGTGACCTCCTTGACAGCCATCTCAGAGCGACAACACTTGGGATTAACGGTGGCAGTATTGTCCACCTCATTGGCC
>JAPQNM010000002.1:7862653-7865153 GCA_029783475.1 Metacarcinus magister
CAACCATCGTCCATGCCTTTCACCTTCCCCTGTAGACCGGATTAGCATGGCCACCTAAGACGTACAGTTTGTGTTTGATCTCTAACTCCTTTACCTTTCTATTGCCTCCCCTTCTGTCTAACTCCACTCATCGCCTCGGACGGAAGGAGAAAGCATTGGTCTTTTTACTAAACCTGCACCGCATCCAGGACTTGGCTTCCCAACACCTCGCCTTCCTCATCGAGATACCGCGTCGTCACGGATTAGTTAAAGTGACAGCTGATTAATACTCGAATGTAAGAAAACGAAGTTGAGGCGGCGTTGGGGAGGGGGCAAGGGATCGCGAGGGCCGTGTTGTTTCTGTATTCCAGCGGCAGAAAGGTTGAGAGAAACGGTGAGGTCATGCAAAGAAATATTCGTTGACTCTCTCTTTGATTGTCTCATTTCCTTCCCTTCCCTCAGTTTTTTTTTCGTAGCTGTCTGTTAGTTATTTTTTTTTATCCTTTCCTTGGTATTAATTAAACTCTATGGTCCTCTCTCTTTAACACGTTTTTTTTCTTATTTTTTTAAGCAAACTAATCTTCGTGAATGATTTTTCCTTCTTTTAAGTGTGTGATGGTTGTTTTCCCTTCACTGATTCATGGTTCTTGTTACCGCTGTGAACATAATGTCTTTCTTCTTTTAAATTTTTCTTCTTTTTTTCGTTTTTTCTTTGTTATTATTATAAATATTATTATAGTTGTTATTATTATTATTATTATCATTATTATTATTATTATTATTATTGGTATTATTATCATTATAATTATTATTAATATTAATATCATTATCATTATTAATATTATTTTCATTATCAATAATATCATTATCATTATCAATATTATTTTCATTATCAATAATATCATCATCATCATCATCATCATCATCATCATCATCATCATCATCATCATCATCATCATCATCATCATCATCATCATCATCATCATCATCGTCATCATCATCATCATCATCAATAGCAGTAACAGCAGCTGCAGTAAATAATAATAATGATGATGATAATGATAAGAATGATCATCATCAGTGTGTGTGTGTGTGTGTGTGTGTGTGTGTGTGTGTGTGTGTGTGTGTGTGTGTGTGTGTGTGTGTGTGTGTGTGTGTGTGTGTGTGTGTGTGTGTGTGTGTGTGTGTGTGTGTGTGTGTGTGCGTGCGTGCGTGCGTGCGTGCGTGCGTGTGTGTGTGTGTGTGTGTGTGTGTGTGTGTGTGTGTGTGTGTGTGTGCATGTGTGTGCGTGTGTGTGTGTGTGTGTGTGTGTGTGTGTGTGTGTGTGTGTGTGTGTGTGTGTGTGTGTGTGTGTGGGTGGGTGGATGGTAATGCGCACGCGCACCCCGGGAACACACAACTCACCTTTCACCTTCAATTTAACTGCAGTAGCTTCTGTGAGGCGTCCCTCCCCTCCCCTATCCTCCCGTGTGCTGCCTCGGCTATGCATCCTGTGTTGCTGGCCTGCGACACGCTGGGAGCCGTTCGAGACCATTAATTGGGATGCCGTGGACGCTTCGGTCACTATGCAGACCGTTTATCACTTTGTTTAGGACTTTGCTTAATGCAGTTTGGTATTTCATGCTTTTATTTCTTGTTTTTACTTTCATCTTCAGAAAATGTACTGTGTCAGGTTATCAACACGGACTCATTCATGGACCGACCTTCTGTGAGACTCACCGTGGAAGGTAATGAGGAGTGAGGGGCGGCGAGAGGGAAGGGATTCCTAGATTACCTTCAAGGCTCCGGCAGGTGAGGGGAGAGGCGCACTAGTGAAGGGGGAGCTGGTATTTGGGACTCAGGTTATGTATGGCGAATCGTGAATAGCCAGCCTTGGAAAGAGAAATATTAGATGATATATAAAAGGCACATTTTCTTGACCAGCTAGTTTTTCTTAGGGCCATTGCGTCTTGGCAGGATTTGTAGCGGTGCAATTATGATAGTGGAGCCATGCAGCTGAAGCGGAAGCTGCCGTGAAGGAGTGTCTCGTCATGCACGGACCTGGTGGCGTCTGTCTGTTGTGAAGTTCCCGTGGCTAATCGTGAATGGTGGAAGGCAAAGCAGGATGGAGGGCTGGAGGAGGCCAAGACGGGTTCCACTGTGTTAGTTGCTTGCATCCTTCCAAAGACATGACGGGTCGAGTAGAGGTGTGGCAACAGCCCAGCATTATTTTGGTTAATAGGACGCGCAGGGCCTAACGCCGTCCAAATTAAGGCGCTCCACGTACCTCCAGGTTGAGATAAACTGCTGACGCGAGCCAGACTGCGCAGGACGATTTATGTGTGTGGCAGGGAGTCGTGTGTGCGTGGGGTCTGAGGGGCGGGTGGCGGGCAAGGTGGGAGAGAGAGAGAGAAAAAGAGAGAGAGGTGTTGGGTTGACAGGTCAAAACGTTCAGGTATAGCAAAATGAGGTGCTGACAGGTCAACAGGTGGTCTGGAAGAAGGTGTTGTCAGATTCCTGCATTCTGTCTGGTACAAAGTGC
>JAPQNM010000002.1:7867653-7885153 GCA_029783475.1 Metacarcinus magister
TCTTGGTACCAGGGCTGGTATTGAAAGCAGGAAGAGTTATGTGGCAGAGGAGGAGCAGTGGAATGAGGGAGAACATCATGAGTGGGTGAGTGGGGGAGTGGGTGAAGGCCGCAGCGGGCGTGGTGGAGTGGGTGGTCCAGTTTTTGTGGTGTTAAGTGGTCAAGGACGGACGGGACAGCAGGTCAGCCGCACCACGCCCCGGGAGTCTCGCTGCCCCGGCCCGCCCTCGTGGGACAAGTTATGATACAGTAACCCGTCGATATCACGTTACTGAGTGAGCTTTTACGGACTTCAATGGTCACCGCACCGAGGGTCATTTACGCTGATGTATGTATGTTTGTATGTATGTATGACAGGACTGTTGGATGGAGGACCACGTGTATAAAGTTGTATTTACCGAGGCAAGCCTGGAAATATTGACCTAGACAGGAAAGGTTATTCACCAAAAATGATGATGAAATATCTTTCTCTTTCTCTTACTGTTACTATTACTTAACCTATAACACTGTTGCGGGTGGTCGGTGAAATTATTGCATACTGTCAGCAGAAAACGAGATACCGGTATTTTTTTTTCTTTACTGGCAAGTGGAAGCATAGCAGAGTTGTTTCTTCTCCTTAATGGTTCCAGAAGGTGTGTCTGTCTTGAGTGTCATAATACACTGCTTTTAGACGTGGAAGGATATCATGATGGTCGAGATGCCCTTACTAGTCCTGCTGCTTTGTTCTCTTTCTCACAAAAAATATGAGATACATCTTAAGGAATGGCAGAGAAAAACAATTAAGTCGGTGGTCGAAAAATATCCCTTTATGGCCCAACTCGCACGCCAACCACTCACCAAACACCGGAGTCCACTGTTCAAAGCAGGCGAGGGAGGCGCTTTTAAGTGTGTGAGGGAAGCGCCTTGAAGCAGTGGTTAGCAGCACCTCAGGATGGGACGCAGGATATACGAGGCTCAGGGCC
Source organism: Metacarcinus magister (assembly GCA_029783475.1). NCBI lineage: Eukaryota > Metazoa > Arthropoda > Malacostraca > Decapoda > Cancridae > Metacarcinus > Metacarcinus magister. The sequence goes on from JAPQNM010000002.1 coordinate 7,868,615, forward strand.
AGATTAAAGCCAGGCTATAGAAAATATATCTTCCTAGTCTTGTAGAAATAATATTTGAGATTCCTCGGACTTAGTGTAACTTCATAAAAAAAAGAATTACATCATATATAGAAAAACGTTGTCACCACCACGACCACAACCACCACCACCACCACCACCACACCTTCCCTTACTTTCACCGCCTTGGTCCTGTTCTCAAACCAAGGATAATTTTTTTCTAACCCTTCCTTTTGTCTCCTCTGAAGATGTTTTGCAGAGGAGTGGGTCCAGGACCGATCTGACCCCCTATCTTGCCCCCGCTCTCCTTTGTGTCAGGGAAGGGGAGTGTAAGTGTAGGGGGAGAGGGGGTGGCAGGGAGAACATTGCGTGGGCGCGTGTGTCGGGCATACTGAGTAGCAGAGGCGCAAGGGAGGGAGAGGTGGTGGGTATGTTAGGGGGAGTTAGGCTTCATTTTGTAACTCAAGCAAGCCCACAACAGTCTGAGGATCGCTTCATTGCGCTATAATGTTATCTTCTTATCATATTATTCCATCGTCAATGATCGCCGCCTCTTGTTTGTATTATAATCACGTAGTTTTATTCTTTATATTTTTTCCTCCGTCGCTTTTTTTCTGTTTCCTTTTCTGTTTTTCACTTTTCAACGGCAAGCTTTTATAATTTTTTGTCTTTCATCAGTCCACCACGAGGTATATTATAGTCTGTGAGTCGTGTGTGCTTTGATATTGCTGTGAATGTGAGAATCTTATAGTAGTTTCGCCTCCACTTGTCCAAAAAAATATCTTACAACATGATACTTATATAAAACGGGTGTTCATTAGAAAAATAAAATAAATAAAAAAAGAAATACGTCCAAGTCTGAATTTTATAGTCTTGATAAACCGTTTGTCTATTAGTATTGTTATTGCATCCCAGCTTTTCCTCATGACCCTCTTAAGCTGCATCACACAAACGCACGTAATACAGTGACACGTATTCTGAATTTCCTCGTCTAAGTTGGGAAAATGGAAATAATGATAATAATAATATTGATAATAACAAAAATAATAATAATAATAATAATGATAATGATATTAATAATAATAATAATAATAATAATAATAATAATAATAATAATAATAATAATAATAATAATAATAATAATAATGATAATAATAATAATAACAGAATTAGAAAAATAAGAACAATAGTGAGACCATCCCACAAGCTTAAAAAAAGTGAGAAAAATAACTTCGATAGCTCAGGAAAGAACTGGAAGAGCGAGAGAGAGAGAGAGAGAGAGAGAGAGAGAGAGAGAGAGAGAGAGAGAGAGAGAGAGAGAGAGAGAGAGAGAGAGAGAGAGAGAGAGAGAGAGAGAGAGAGAGAGAGAGAGAGAAAGAGAGAGAGAAATAAAAAAAAAAAAGAGAGATAGCAGCAACACCACTTAAAGCGTCTATCTTCTCCCAAATTTGAACCTTTACATCCACCTGAGTCTTGGGCAGCTCACCCAGGTGTGTGGAAGGGGTGAGGCGTCAAACAGGTGTGGTGACTCGCTGAAAGGAAGGAAGAAGACACACTCATGCACGTACTTATCATCGAAATTCAGTCACAAAAACAATTAAACATGTATAAACTAAATCAGTCACTCGCCTCCAGATCCTTATGTTATTACACTGTCAGGGACTTGAAAGGATAAATAAAGAGTGGAAGAGGAAAGGAGGATTTGAAATGGAATAAACGGTGGATTAAGTTATCACAGAGAATGTGGTGGAATGTAGGTTGAAGTGGAAAAGATAGAAGGGAAATAAGAGATTAGGGTTAGGAATGAATGGGAAACAAAGGACGAATACGTGATGCATTGGTCATTAGGGGGAAAAAAGAGACAGAACGAGCATGAAAAAGGTTAAAAAGGACTGGAGGTAAGGAAGAGAGGTAGACAGCAGCAACAATGTAGGAGGAAGAAATATCATGAAGAAGGGACGAAAATGCAGAATGGAAGGTGGAAGGTCAGGTAGGGGGGAAAGGGCACGGCGGGAATGAAGGGAGAAGGGGGTGAGGAAGGGAGGAGGAAGGGAGGGAACTGAGGCATCTTCCCTTAAACTCGTTCTGGTCGTTGCGTCGTAAGCCTAATTATGGCGGGTCAGGTAGGCCGGTCGGCAGGTGAACCCTTTATGCCCCATCCCGCTTCCCCGTCACGTCCTGACCCCCACCCCGCTCCCCGCTCCTTCTCTCCGCCCATTTGCACCCTCCCCTTCCCCACCCCTCTGCTCCTGCCTTCACCCTGATCCTTAAGGACCATTCCTGGTGTCGTGGGATACCCACACGCCCACACGCCCGCACGTCCGCCACACTCCAACATACACCTGCCCGCCCATGTGTTCTTTGGCTTTACCTCGACACTCCCACACAGCTTACGCCTGCACCCTCTCACATGCCAGCACGCCCACCAGTACCCCCTCTTCCCTGTCTCTTCAACGCCCACCGGCTTCCTCGGCCATATGGTCCCTAACGCCTCACATTCACATTCTGTATTCGAAAGAAGCATAGACGGATGAGCTTCACTCTGTCCTTGACACCTCAAGAATAGCTTGTGGAAGACGAAGGTAGTGTTTTATTGCTTGCCTCCTCCCATGCTTTGCAACAACGATCAATGCAAACTTCGATCCTCGCTTTACTCTCCGCTGTCTCACATTGGTATTTAAGATTCTCTTGTTTTCCTGTCTTGCAACATGTCTTTAAGATAAACTCCGCATCTTGATTCAGAGAAGTCTTGGAAAACACAAAACAGCTCTTGACACTAACAGCAGCGGTTTTGTGAACATTACGACTGTTGGTGTTCAGAGATGCCGCACGTCCCGCCGGTTCTCGGCGTGGAGGCAGAAACCAGGCTTGGCCCACCAGGGTGTTTCGGACAAATTTTACTCAACGTCTGTTGGGTCACAGCCTTCCAGATGTTGGTGTCGTTTGTCCAAGGAACTTAAATAATTTCTGATAGTCCAGATAGTGCCAATTCACCATACTGTATTCCGATAGCCTCAGTGATAGTGTCCGGGCAACCAAACATCCAGTCGATGGCAGATAACAACCTGCACTCCTCCAGAAGATAACATCGGGCAGGTTGCTATCGGCCTGGAGGGGTGAGAAATATATAACTCCGCCACAAATCCTCTCTTGCAATATATTGTGATTATAGACCCTTGGCGACCATCCTCCAATCTATCCCTCCATCCCTGCCACCATCCCTTGGACTCAGGCCTTGCCCCTGCCCTGCTCTCCCACCACTACCGTCACCTGCCATCACAGACTTGTTACCATCTTTTGCTGCCCAACACTACTTTCTCCCTCCTGCCCAGTCTCGTGTCTCGCCGCTGCCTGACCGCCGCTTGTTGCCATTCATTTAGCTTCCAAGGCACCTTTCTTATCCGTATTATGTACACGATCCTTATTCAACAACAACCCTTTCTCAGCACGATTTTTCAGCAACGACTAAAAATCCTCCACCGCCTTAACCTCTGCTGCCTCTCTGCCACTCCTTCCACCACCTCGTCTCATACCACCAGCCATCTCAGTGTCCCTTGGCCACCACAGCCCCATTACCACCATTCTGTAGCCACCGCCCTCCCTTAGGCCCTCGCCAAAATCCTCCCATTTGATCCCAGGGTACCCGAAGGCCAGACCAGCCTGGTTGGTAAAGTGCTACACTTGTCTCCATAATTAGCAGTTCCACGCCCTTCGTAAAGCAAAGTAAATATGACTTTAGGCCTCTTATGGTTAGCCTTCCACCCAGCACGCAAGAGTAGTACCCAGTAACCATCCCTTAAACACCTCTTTCCTCTCATATGTCCAACTCCCTCCCAACCCCACTTAAAACCCCTTGGACTTGCTCACCTCACTCCTGGATTCCCCTAACCTTCATCCTCCCTGCTCTTTAACAGTATCTTATCTAGTCCTTGCATCACTCTGCACGGTTGCCCTATATCGTGGCTCCTCTTCTTCCGCAGACTTCCTAACTTCCACCCTTCCTCAAGGAACCTTCATTGCACCTTACTTCGCCATTCGTCTCATCCCAGATCCCCATTCTATACACTCTCCGCTCCTGCACATCTTCAGACCCTTTTTTTCCGATAACCTCTTCTCCCCAGGGCGAGCAGGGAAGTGAAGGAAGGTGAAGGAGAGGGAGGGACAGGGAGAGGAGGGAAGAGTGCAGTGAGAATTGTTTTTGGCCTCAAATAGGGCAAGATTACAGGTTCCTCCCCGGTTTTATAGGGAGGGAGGAGCGACGTGCAGGGCGGGGCAGGCATAGGACAGGATGTAGGGTAGGAGGAACAGGCAGCGGATAGGAATGTAGAGTAGAAGGAGGAGGAGGAGGAGGAGGAGGAGGAGGAGGAGGAGGAGGAGGAGGGAAGAAGAGGAATTTTTGACCGAGATTATATTTGCGCTGGAAGGAAAAACAGGAGGAACAGGTAGCTGGAAGGAAGGTGAAATGGTACATATTTTCAGCATGAGCAAGAGAGGGGAAGACAAAAAAAGATCGTAATGAAAACAGTTATTTCATGAGGATCCTATAATTTGCCTCTATGCAATTTGACAAAAAGAATATATATAGTTGGTAAATTAAGGGTTAGTAACGCTTAAGTAAGAACGACAATTAAGGAAAGACAAGGAATGGGGCTAATGAGGGTGATAAGGATATGTTAGATAATAGTGAAAAGAGAATGTGGTAGAAGTTAAGGAGGAGAGAAAGATGAATAGGGTGAAGGTGTTAAAAAAAGACTTACCACCCTAGGAAGAGGAGAACAAAAGGAGAGAATAATGATGTCTCACCCAACACTAATGAGTCACCAACAGGAATACCAACAACACCAATCAACAACACCAATCAACAACACCAATCAACAACACCAATCAATAACGAGTATAAAAAAGAAAGAAAGGAAAAACAACAGCCTCCGTCACACCCTTAGTTCCGCCCATCACATAACATTGCGTAACGCCAAAGGAACATTTCGTAACGCTTTCCCCAGCTACATAACTCGTCAATTTGTTCATCTCCGTTAGAAAGAACAATTTGGTACCACGACTACCTGAGTAACTCCTCCATTAATTAGTACAATAGAAGTCATGGTCTCCTCTCTCTCCTTTCTCGTCCCGTCCCGTCCCGTCCTATCCCTTCCCATCCTGTCTTGTCCACCTCGCCGACACACACACACACACACACACACGCACACGCACACGCACACGCACACGCACACGCACAACTCGTTCCTCCCGCCCTCCTTCCCGCCCCATCCCGTTCCTGTCTCGCCGGGCCAAGCGTCTAGGTGAGGCAAGACAAGGCTCTACACACCTGCGAATCTTCTGAGCCTCGTTACTGCAAGACTGACCCGCATGTCGCCCGCCGCCCTCCTGCCTCGGGTGGCGGTGGTGGTGGTGGTGGTGGTGGTGGTGGTGGTGGTGGTGGTGGTGCCTGTTCCCGGTTTGTGCTTTCCCTTGTATGTCTGTCTGTCTGTAGATCAAACGTTTAGTTAATTAGTTAATTTGTCAGTCAGTACTATCAGTTCGCCCGTCGCAGTCAGTTTGATTGTCTGTATGTGTATATGTTTGTCTGCCTGTGTGTTTATATGGGTGTCTTTTTGTCTGTGTTTGTTTGTTTGTGTGTGTGTGTGTGTGTGTGTGTGTGTGTGTGTGTGTGTGTGTGTGTGTGTGTGTGTGTGTGTGTGTGTGTGTGTGTGTGTCTGTCTGTTTTTTTTCCTCTTCACTCTCATGAAGATTACCACTTTATGACAGGAGGAAGTGAAAGTTGAAAAGGAAAGCAGAGACTAGTGTTAGGAAGGGAAGCACTTCTCTTTTACTTTACTTATTACATTACACCAGACAAATGTTTATAAAATCAGAAACTATAACAACGTAAATGATAAGGACAGTAAACACTATAATGAGTCACTAGTCAATGAAAATGAGGACAAATTTGAAAACGAAGAAAATAAGTCACATAGGAAACCGGACATAATTTTCGTTTCCTCATCAACGGAAGAGAGGATTTAGTGTTTGTCGCACCTTTCCCAATTTCTTTTGCTTCCCAATCTCGTACTTCAGGAAACTTTTGTATGCTCGAACATTCATATCGAAAGTCTTCTCAAAATTCGGGACTTGGATGGGCCTGCCCGGGTAGATGGCGTCGTGGTACTGCGTAGGCTTCATCTTTCCTTGGTACAACAGGTAGAAGTACATCTGCATCAAGTAGTCTCGCTGCCACCTCCACATGGCTGCCTTGGTGGGGCGCATCACGGTCCAGCGGGGACAGGCGTGGGTGGCGCTCAGCATCGTGTATTCTTGGGGACAGGCTTGCACGGCCTTGCATGCGAAGAAAGTGCCGGTAGAGTATCTTCGGATGTTGATCATCACACGCAGAATTATTGTAATCTGAACCATGTCAAAGATAATTGGCCAGAAAAAAGGATAGGTTTTTAATATTTTTTCCGCGCAGCCATTTTGTCTAACAGGCAAGTCTTCGTCAGATATATCATACATGGTTTCCCGCATACTTGTAATCTTCTCCTTAAAAGGAACCTTAGCATGCATCACAGAGTAGTCTTCTGTTTCATACCAACTTTTGTAGTTTGCAAAGTAATTGATGACGTTACTCTGATCACAAATATAACCTTTCTCGCAGCAAGTAAAGGGAAACTGTCCTCGTCCCCTTATCCTTCTCAGTCTTATCCAATCCTGATAACTATGAAAACCACAACATATATAGTTTTCCTGGATGGCATCGACAAATATTTTCACCTCTTTGGAAGTATAGTATTCATCTATGTTATTCATGAAGTCGTCGTATAGCATGGGTTTGTACACGATTGGGTAGGTGAGGACGACACCCATCTGCCCCAGCACCACCAGGCACCACAAGGGAGCCAAGTGCTTCACGAGCGATAGCGACCGACTGTCTAGCCTCCACCACCACCACTCCATGTCATGATCACTCGGGCCACAAATAACAGATGTGAAATACAACATCGACAAATACATCACAAGAGTCCACACCAGCGTGATGTAGTATCCATAAGCCAGCCAAAGTTTTTCGACTTTATCAATACTTATAGGTTCAGCGCCTCGATAAGACTTGTAGACGCTGTGGCTTATTACTTGCACCATAATCATCATCATCCCCAAGTAACAATGGAATCTCGCCGTGCGTAGTGCTCGGCGACGCTGTCCTATGTCCCACGTAACTATCTCTCTCTCCAGTAAATACCTCATGATCCTGCGCAAGAAGCCTTCAGCCTCGGCATTCTCGCCAACCTTGTTACTTTCATTCATGGCTTACTCTTTGGACTTCTCTGCCTCGGAATACTACTAGATACACTTGAGCTCCTTCACTGAACACCTCACTGTAGAAGCCTCCCCGTGTTCAGTGTTACGAATTCTTAGTGGAAATTAATATAAATGCAGATCAGAATCGGCATACTCACACTTCAATCTGGTTTTGAAGGTAGTGTGGAGGAGGTAGTGTAGACGTGTGAGTGTGGATTACATGTGTGTGTGTGTGTGTGTGTGTGTGGTGTGTGTGTGTGTGGTGTGTGTGTAAATAGAATAACACAAAAAGGGAAGAAATAATGTATGATTCGTCTGTTTTTATGTGTATTGATGTAGAAATGTATTTGTTTATCTATCTATTATATTATTAGTTATTTGTGTGTGTGTGTGTGTGTGTGTGTGTGTGTGTGTGTGTGTGTGTGTGTGTGCGTGTGAGTGTGCGTGTGCGTGTGTGTGTGTGCGTGTGTGTGTGTGTTTTCCTTCGTCAGTCAGTCTGTAACTTGTATTATGATGATTTATACCGAATGGAAAGTGAAATAACCATCAATAATTTAAAAATAATGAAACAAGGTTGTATTACGTCAAATTTACTATTACTACTACTTACGGAAATATAAATAGATTAGAAATAAATAAAAAATTAGTCCCTAAATGCAAGTGGTCGTTCCATGTGAAATCAGAGTAGTACAGCATTTGTTCCTCCCTAAGTGAGCAATTAACCATATAACCTATAACTGACGGAGCGCTGCCTCTCCCACCACATGGCACTGGGTAGATGGCAAATTACTAGAAAACACAAATTAGTGTACACAGTGCGTCTCCTGCACCAAGGAAGGATGAGTTTTAGCTTCCTCGTCCTTCATCTTTTTTTTTTCCAGCCAATGAGGGTTGAGGTTGGAGTTGGAGTTGAAGGTTGGATATACGTCCAGTCCGTACTGCATCCTTTGTTTCCAGCCAATCAGGGTTGAGGTTGGAGTTGGAGTTGGAGTTGGAGTTGGAGATTCGATTTACATCTTAAATAAACTACCTTCATATTTTGACCATCGCAGGTTTTGCAGCTCTTACTTTTTCATATCAACATAAACATGTTTAAAAACATTGTGCATTATAGTTCCCCCGCTCTAGAGGACTCCTCTGAACTCCCTGTCTGGGAGTATCAGATGGATTATTCTCTTTTGTACGAAACATCGTCCTCACTGGCACTGCCAGCCTCCCACGCCGAGGAAGAGAAGGAGGAGAACGAGGAGGAGGAGGAGGAAGCGTTCACGGTAAAGCTGCCTTCCAACGAGGATATTGCTCGACTTGGCCAGTTGGTGCGCTGGAAACACCTCTCTGTCGTCCTGAATAACATATCATTCAGAATGCCAAGGTCGCGGCTCATACAGTTGTTCAACAACTTTGGGCCTTTGAGGCTGGTACACATGCCACACCACCTGCCTCACCGCCAAGAATCCCACCGTGGTTTTGCTGTGTTCACTTACTTCGTGGCACACCAGACCAACGCGGCGCTGAAGGATGGCCAAGAACGCATGGCAGAGGCAGGCTACCACGGTGTGCATATGCACCGCCTGGGAAACCATCCTCGTAATGAAAAGTACTGTGAAGGCATCGACGTGGCAGCTGTGATGGGAGGCGCCTTCAAGCCAACGAAGGCCTTGCCTCCACGTTGTCCTGCTGACATGGGTCAGAAGAAAGCAGATGAGACTATCCAGGAGCGGTACAGAGTGGCACTGAGACGCAGGGATGACCTGATCGCGTACCTGTCTCTAAGACAGAAGCAGAAGGTCATAAGTGAGAATGTTGTGAAGGATGTGCATGGATCGGAAGGGCGATTGAAACGAAAACTTGAGGATCCTTGTACTCCAGCCAAGCGGACAAGGTTGGACCAACCAATGGACAAGGCAGTAAGGGACAGAAGTCGCCCTCGTCTGATCCGACATTCATTTTTCCCTTAAGTCGGCCAGAGAGAAAGCTCTCAGAGAACTTTCCAGAGTGACCGACGCCATGTTGCTCGAGGCAGCCCGAGTCGGGAAACAACAGGTGTGATGACTTCCGATGTGTGGGACAGGCTGGACGGTAGGAATGGCCAGGAAAACCCTAGACCTAGGGACGTGTGGAGCAGACTGCAGCTGCACCCTGGCCAAGGATTTTAAATATTGAAAACACAAAATAAATGAATAAAAAAAAATAAGGAAAAGTCTAGATATATGTGTAGTTTGCAAATTATATTAATATATGTGTTAGCAATTAAACATAAATGGTGTGAATATAAATCATTCTTTTTGTATTAAGATTTCAATGTAGATTCTTCATTAATATAATAACTCAGTAATATCATAAGTATTTTATTTCCTTAAAACTTTAGTGAAGAAATTTTTTTTGCATACTAGTTAAATGAATGAATTTTGTTTTTATCGTCCGTTTTACATTGAATTTAAAATGGTAATTACATCAGGATATTTTTTACAAAGAAATTTTAATGATTTTTTTTTTGTTTATGATAGTAAATTTTTTTTTGCCTTCTCATGTGTAAAGTGGAAAATTATTCGACATGTTTACTTCTTAATACATTGAGATCGATTCTTCCCACGGTCTACCAGTCATCTGGAGACCTTGAGTGTTGCTTCAGGGCGGCAGACGAGGCCGAGACTGTTTTCCTGCAAAGGGTCACGGCGGCCAAGTGTGTGGGGGGGAGTGGGGGGGAGAAGGACTGCTGGGCGTCAGTGAGCGCACGCCCATGTGTGCCGGAGCTCAGTTACCTTCACAAAAACTCGTCTACTTTAGGACCTGTTTCATGCCGTAGTCCTGCAAAATTGTCCTAGCCGTAGGCAGGAAAGGGTCATGTCGTGTTCAGTACCGCAAGGGTTAAACTTTCTAGATCACCACATACGAAAACCTGCCTTATTGTACTTCAGCTATAGCGGTTATGCATTGCCACATTCAGTCAAGTATCCCTAATATTTTACTTCTCTGCTGGTTATTTTCTATTTCAACTAATCGTTTGGGAGGACATTAAGCTGTCGCGGTATCATATGAGCAAGACTTGTGCAACGCCATGTTTGCTGTGCATCGCTGCTGCTGCTGCTGCTGCTGCTGCTGCTGCTGCTGCTGCTGCTGCTGCTGCTGCGCTGCTGCTGCTGCTGCTGCTGCTGCTGCTGCTGCTGCTGCGAATCTGGGTTATCCCTGTCGAGGCGGCGCGTGGCTGGGGGATGGGAGAGGTTTGGTGGAAGTGGTTTTGTTTAAAACTGCAATCATATATTTCTATTGAACACACACACACACACACACACACACACATACACACACACACACACACACACACACACACACACACACACACACACACACACACACACACACACACACACACACACACAGATACACACAAACACACACACACACACACACACACACACACACACACACACACACACACACACACACATATATATATATATATATATATATATAGATAGATATATAGTTTATTGACTACAACACAAAATTTACAATTGCAAAGACTATAAGATATGATCCAACAAATGACGTTAATTAAAATCCTTATACCGTACGTGAACATAGTGACTATAGTTAAATAATTTAACGCATGGAACTCATATAAAATGTTTTAAAGCAAAGCTTCAGTCCAAAATTTATTGAAATCACAATCACAACACAAGGATGTGAATCTGACATAAACTTTATAGTATATAGTATATTATGGAACATATGACAAAAGAGAAAGAAGAAAAAAAAAAACCGGTATAGAATGGCACAAAATAGTAATAAAATATAAAATGATATTTCATTATCATATTTCAGAGATTGAGATATTTTAGAATCTCTCTGGTGTCTTGTAAAGTGGTCGACAAAAGAGACTGTGAACATTTTCTTCAAACCTATTTAATCAAAGACCATTTGTGGCAAGATGTTAGGAACAAATTTATAATATAATAATGAATATAAATAGTTTGTATAAATCTTCTTTGATAATAGAGTTACCCTTTTTTTTTAATAACGAAAGCATGCTCGAATTGAAATTATCACAGAAAAAGTGATTTGATGGGAGAAAATGTGTGGTTTTTTGCAAGTGATGTAATGTTTAAGTGGCATCATATAAGGGGTTTGAGGTAGGACTAAGTGAACAAGTATAGCTAAGCATCCAGGAGACAGGCAATCAAGGAGTCAAGAACGGTGAAGTAGAGGCAACGTAACACCAGAATACACATGACGTCAAAAATCAAGGCTGAGCAGAGACATAGTGTAGTGTAGCGGCGCCGTGAGTCAGATACAGTACAGGTATTGCAACACGAGAAGGGAGGAATGACTAGGAATGGACAGCAGGACGTGAAATTTTATATAACCACAAATATATGATATGGACAAGCTGTACATCTCAAGGTATACAGAGGGAAGAATGATTGCTTGGATGAAGCACTGTGTGGGAGAGGCGGGCATAGACATGTAGTAACCGGTAGGGATGGAAAGGAACAAGGAGTGGATAGAGTTAAGGAAGAACATTGAGGCATGCGGAGGAAAACTGGGAAGAAAAGATGACGGAGGGAAAATGCATGATGAGATAAAAGCTGTGTGTTTTCGAGCGTAAACACACACGCAAAAATACTTACATGCTTACATCTATACATGCATGCATGCATACATAAATAACTACATACATGCCAAGAAAGCTAACACAGGCACACACGCATACTTTCTCCTCATTTAGCTTGCTGCTGATGAACCAAATTACACCAACCAAAAATTTCCTTCTTCAACATTCTCTAAGGTGACATTCAGAAGTGATATTGTGGCTTGAATTTGTATGTAAGTCATTCAAAAAGGTGTATGGATAAAGGAAAAGGAAGAACAGGAGAACAGTAATTGGTTTATTATTATTATTATTTTTTATTTTATTATTATTATTATTATTATTATTATTATTATTATTATTATTATTATTATCAATATTATTATTATTATTTTTATTATTATTATTATTATTATTATTATTATTATTATTATTATTATTATTATTATTATTATTGGTAGTAGTAATAGTAGTAATAATAATAACGATCATAATAGTAAAAATGATGATGATAATTATGATATTAATGATGATGAAAGACAAACAAATTAAATGAGAACGGCGTAAAAGAAAGAGAAAGATAGGAAAAGATGACTAAGAAGAAGAAGACGAAGGAGAATCTGGAAGAGGAGGGAGGGGGATAAAGGGCAGAGTCAGAGGAAAGTGGCAGCGTGAACTGAGATATTGGACGCGAATCACCCAAATCTCTCTTTATCTCCCTGGTGTCCATCAACCGTTTTCTTTGGCATCAAGGTCAGTATTATAGAGCCGCAGCGCCGCTCACTATCACACGACTCAACCACGGTCCAGGCTTCATTTGTATAGTATGTGTGTGTGTGTGTGTGTGTGTGTGTGTGTGTGTGTGTGTGTGTGTCTCTCTCTCTCTCTCTCTCTCTCTCTCTCTCTCTCTCTCTCTCTCTCTCTCTCTCTCTCTCTCTCTCTCTCTCTCTCTCTCTCTTTGTTCTGTCTGGGTCAGTCACCAACGCCCCTTGCAATCTGTCCAGCTTCGATTGTATATTTTTTTGGAATTTTTTTGCCTTTTAACGGGGACCACCGCGTCCTTTCACTTTGTATGTATTTTTTTTTCATCTTAATTTTGTAGTTTTGTTCCTTTTATTTGAAGCGACAGCGAAACATTATCCAAGTTCTTAGGCTTTTGGTTCCTGTTGCCTTGAAGGGATGATGGTGGCGGGTGGCAGTGTCCTTTAAGGAACACTGCAGATAAGGGTCAGTTTATGAATTGTCTTTAAGTTATGTCTCTCTTATCTCTGTTGTCTTTATGTATGTCTGTCTGTCTGTCTGTCTGTCTGTACATAAATTTGTGTAAATGTCTCATCGACTCTCTCCAATTCTTGTTCTTAGAGAGTGGAATAGACCTCTACTTTCCTTGGTGGATTGTAACACTATCTTCACCAAGGATTCAGATAAGGCAATATGACACAATGTCTTACTGGCTGTTTGTCTGCGTTTACTTCTGAATCCATTTGTTTTTGATGGTGTTTACACTAGGTTAAGGGCAGATCACCTAGTTTGGACTCTGGGGTTTGAGTGGTCTGAGTTAGTATGTAACACTCTCTCTCTCTCTCTCTCTCTCTCTCTCTCTCTCTCTCTCTCTCTCTCTCTCTCTCTCTCTCTCCTCTCTCTCTCTCTCTCTCTCTCTCTCTCTCTCTCTCTCTCTCTCTCTCTCTCTCTCTCTCTCTCTCTCTCTCTCTCTCTCTCTCTCTCTCTCTCTCGTTTTCTCTTTCTCTCTCGATGTGCTAATCATCGTCATCCAAACATATCATGTCCATCCACCAGGTAGGGGTGTCGGATGCTGTTAAGGCGCCCACGTGTAAATTCGAATGATTTGTTGGAATTCACCATTGACCTTCAAGACTCTGACACACACACACTCTCTCTCTCTCTCTCTCTCTCTCTCTCTCTCTCTCTCTCTCTCTCTCTCTCTCTCTCTCTCTCTCTCTCTCTCTCTCTCTCTCATAGCTCACTCCTTTCGAAGGGTTCACACTTACCAACAAGGTGTCGTGGTTGATGGGGACGTCGAGACATTTGCATCGACGCTCGATTTCGTGCCGGTTGTGGTGATGAAGGTAGTGACGATTGGTGGACTGCCTTGATGGTGCCATTGTGGCAATTGTGGTGGTGGTAGCTGAGAGATACTAAGAGGGGGAGGGAGAGGAGGAGGAGGAGGTATGTGTGGAGGTAAAGGAAAGGAGAGGAGTTCCAAGGACATACAGGAGAGAGGTCCCCCAAGGGTGTCAGCTGAGCTCTCCTACTTTTTTTTGTGTGTGTGCATCGGCGACTCCCTAAACATTACCTTCCATTCCACCACCACCACCACCACTACCACAGTCCCTCCACCACACCCCTTCCACCCAACGTCCACCCCCTGCCGTGCCGTGCGAGGGAAAGGGTTGTGGTGGTGCGCGGCCAATGGTGTGAGGGGGTGGAGGGTGGAGGGAAGAGGCGCGCGTTGCAGGCAACCACAAGTAGGTCAGATGTCCTTAGTATGGGAAGGTCCAGATTAACACACACCTTCCCAGCTCCCCCGCCGACCGGCTCACCTACGCACCTGTTTGCCCTCCTTATACCTCTTCCAGCCTGCCTCCCTCCTTACCCTCTCCCACCCTCTCCTTGTCCTTCTTTCGTCTATCTTCCACTTAAACCCACCTCCCTCCCGCTTCGCCTACTTCTTGCCCTCCCAGCGCCGGGCCTTCCACGCCTCCCACCACCCATCGTGGCCCTTCCACCCCATGGTAACGCAGGTCCACAAACCGAGGGTCGCCGTTGGAAAAAGGGTTAAATTGGACCGAAAAAATACCCGACCCAGCAGGTGTAGGAAAGGGAGGAAGTGACGCAGAATCCTAGCTATATGAGTCTCTTTGTGGGTGAGGGAAGGGCACCAGGTGTGTTAGGTAACAGGTATTGCCTCATAGGTATTTTTGTTTGCATGTTTGAGTGTGGTGACTGGTAAATGGTGATGATGATGATGATGAGTTAATGGTGATTGTAGTGGTATAGGTGTGTGTTATGTTATATTTTCATAATTTAATTTTCCTTGCGATTACAAATGTATGTGGTGAAATATTAATGAAAGTCACAACTCTTTGTCTTTCTTTAATGTTATGTTCTCATATCACGTGTTTTCTCTCTTTTTTTTCTTCTCCTGTCATTCATCCATTCATTCATTCGTGTACCTCTTAATTTGAATATTTATCCACATGTATTTATCTGCATTCATTTCCTTGCCTTATGTATCTATTTGCTTTATTCATTACCTTATTCACTCACTCTTCCAGAATGGCTTCGCTGGGCAGCCTCATGGCGTGACCAAGAAACCCCGACGCTGCCAGTATTCCGTTGTCAAAGGTAAGTTTTTTTTGGTGTGAATTCTACTTGAAAGAACATACTTTTAGGACTGCTCATGGGGACGGTGCAGATGTGTGAGGGATGTGATTAATATATTTTTCTCTTTCTCTTTTCTCTTTCTCTTTTCTCTCTCTCTCTCTCTCTCTCTCTCTCTCTCTCTCTCTCTCTCTCTCTCTCTCTCTCTCTCTCTCTCTCTCTCTCTCTCTCTCATAATTCCTTTCTACCACTGTCACTATAATTGTCGTTGTCGTCATTGCTGTCACCTATCACCTCCCACCGCCAACAGGCATGTGATTGAAGTATTATTTTTCTTCCCTTCATTCTTATTTTCTTTCTCTTTGTCTTTTTTTTTCTTCTCTCATAGCATGAACTCTAAATAAACCAATAACTACATAACAACATTAACAACGACAATAACACAGCCATCATAGCAGTTACCTTTGCAATACAAATACCCACAAAAACCACAATGATCATAGTTCCCACCATTACATTCACCACTACTACGACCTATCACACGCAAAGATACAATCACTACTATAACCACCACCACCACCACCACCACTATTATTACTACTGTTCAGACCTTCATTGCTAACAAGATATAGCGTCATTCCATCCTTGTCATCATTTGTCTGTAATTCACCTGAACATGAGCGTAAGTATTTTCCCCATTTACTTCCCCGCAGCGATAATCACGCGCCCATCACCTGTATCTCCATCACCCCTTGTACTGAGGTCGTCGTTACATGTCTCGTGTTGTTACTACCGTGTTATCGCCACCTTGTCGCTGTTCTTCCGTCATCACCGTTATTATAGATACGTGTTCTGTCGCTGTTATTAATGTGACTCTTCTCATCACCAATCAAGACCGTGTTCTGGTTTTTCTTTGTTGTTACCTTTTCTTTTCACACTGCTATTTTTCACGTCATCACTGTTAATCGTTACCTCTCATTCTCCCCCATTGCCATTACCGTCATCATTACGAGTACCACGATTATCCTCATCACCGTCACCACCACCACCATCACCACACTGCATCGCAATTTCCTGGGTTTCACCACCACCCTGGGATACCCTTAGGACGAGGCCCCGTGGATGGTTGCCTCTTCTTTTCCTAATAAGAAATATTACCAAACCTTTCTTAGACTCGATTTTGCAAGATTTTTCCTGGTAGTAATTATTGATCGGCTCAAAGAATTTATATATATTCGTCCAGCCACATGTATTTATGTATGCAAGATCCTGGCGCTGCTCTCCCATTTTGTCTCATCTTCTTTCATTTATTGTTT
>JAPQNM010000002.1:7895153-7912653 GCA_029783475.1 Metacarcinus magister
TAGGAAAGAAAGGGGGGGGGGAGGCGGAGGCAACAACTGAGTCTTATTTTTAGGCATATAAAGCTTCATCATTACAATTATGTGCTTGTTAGCCGCTCCTCTAAGCCGCTACGTGTGTGCATGTTTTTTGATGCAACATTACCTTTACGTCAACAAGTCCCCCACTCATTGACTGGCCCAGGCGGAGGTGTGGTGTTACGGGCCACAGACTGTGTGATGGATCAGCCTTCATGCCCGCTACTAGGATGGTGCTCGCGGACACGGCTGATAAAGGAGTGTTGAAGCAAGCAGGAACAGAAATGCAATATTAATTTAGGAATTCATTACTTCAGCTTCGAACTTAGAAAGACACACTTGTACTATATAAAATAACTTATACCTTGTTTTTGTTCATTTTCACTTTACTTAACTTCAGAGTGTGGTAAAATATTTGCGTTACTTCACACAGTCTTCTCGGCGTCTTGTCTGCCTTATCTTCCTGAGCCTGATTCCTGACGACGCTTGTGACGCCATAAAAAGTATTAAACCTTGAATTGCACAAGCCGGAGGTCAGAGCTAAGAGAGGATGGAAGGTGAGGAGAGAGGAGGAAGAGTAGGAGGAGGTTATAGTGGTGGTGTTGATGGTAGTAGTGGAGGAAGAGGAAGAAGATAAGGAGAAGAAGAAAAAGTAGGAGAAGGAGAAGAAGGAGAAGAAGGAGAAGGAGAAAGAGAAGGAGGAAGAGAAAGAGGCAAAGGCAGAGAGAGAGGAAGAAGAAGAGGAGGAGGAGGGGGAGGAAGGGGAAGAGGAAAGTAGGGCCACATCAAGCCAAAGGAAGAACACTGTGTTACACAATATTCACGGCAACACATCCTACTACTTCATTGTTATCACCTACCGTTGCCTTTCTTACTTTTTTCAAGTCTGACTTTACGAGCGAACCGAATCAGTAAACATGACTGGAAGGCTTCCCCTCCCCTCCTCACCCCCTTCCTTCCTTCCCGTGCCGTCCCTCCCCTCCTCTCCCCCTTCCTTCCCGTGCCGTCCCTCCCCTCCTCTCCCCCTTCCTTCCTTCCCGTGCCTTGCCGTCCCTTCCCTGCACTCTCTTCCCCCCCGCCCCCCCCCCGCCCCTGTTCCCTTTCCTAACCGCGTAACTTGGGCTCTTGGTTCGATCATCAAGGTGTCTAATTAAACCTACCTGAAGTCTTAACGAGCGTGCAGATAGGGTAATGAGACACTTTATTTAACAAGCGAAGGAAGAGGGAGTATGCTTTAGGGATGAAGGCACTGACAGGGGAGAGGGTAGGTGAGAGGGCACGAGGGAGGCAAAGGAACGTATGCAAGAACACTAAGGGAAGAGAAAGTGGGACTAATCATGTTTTTTTTTGTGTGTGTGTGATGCTTATTTTTACTCTGTTTATACATTGTAATGGTTTGAACATTTTCCTTTTTAATTTTTTTATTTTGTCTTATCTGTTTTCTACATCTTCTCTGTCAATTTGGTTGTTTTCGTCCGCATTGTAATTTTCCCCTTCCTCCTCCTCCTACATTATCATCACCACCACCTCCACCACCACCACCACCACCACCACCACTACCACCATTACCACCACCCCCACCACCACCACCACTACCACCACCATTATCACCATCACCACCATCATTACCAGCAAGACCACAACAACAACATCAATAAACAACAAACAAGAACATCAAAAGCTCAGACCCACCACCACCACCACCACTACCACCGCCACCGCCACCGCCACCGCCACCACCACCACCACCACCAGCACCAACACCAACACCATCAACAAAAACAACATTACCTAGCCTCACCACAGACCTAATTCATATAAACTAGTACCATTACGGACATTGGCAATCTGAACATAGCCTCCACGTATCATTAACCCACTACAACACACCTAACCTAACCTAACCTGAACCTGAACCTATGAGAGTACAAACACCCTCGTAACAAGTGACTATTGTAGAAGAAGAAGTTAGGAAGGTCTTATCAGCACCACAATAAAGCGTATCGGAAACATCGCCACCAACCCAGTCCCTCTGCTAACATGGTAACACTGCTCCACGGTGCTGCCATCTAGTTGTGTCACTTCAAAGCCACGAATTTAATTATTGGTTTCATCATTATGTTAACGTGCACTATAAGCTATTTTACCGTTGTTTAAATCGTGTAGGGGTAAGAAAATGTTTGATGCTTGCGACACTAGGCATCTTGCGGTGGCGTTGATGTGTTGAGGCTGAGACTGAAATTCTCGAACAAACATGACATTTACAAAACACCTTTACACTCACGTAGGGAAGCATTAGGTCCATGTTTTAGAAAATATCTGATGGTTTTCTTTTTTATCTTTAAATTTATTGGATATTACAGGAAATATATTATAAGTAAGTAATGAGTTAGTGATATTTCTGCAGATCCCGAGCGGCTTCGAATGACATGAATGAACTGGTTGAAGCCTGGCGCTGCTCCTCCTGCCAGTGTCGTGTGATGGGCCGTCGTGATGGCTTACACCGTGGTGGTTGTGCAGTTACGAGGACTAATTTCTAATCATACTGGATCAAGTGTCACCAGAACACGGACTCATCCACGTCCTTTATGGCTCAACAACACTGGTAAGTACTAAACGCATGTATTTTTATCGGTGATGGTTGTACACGTGTTCCGTTGTTGCTGGATTTATTGACGCCGCTCAGACGTCAACTATATTACTGAATTATTTCCGTCCTGTGATTTTTAGGGTACAAAATAACTTGACAAGTTTCCAAATGTTGAGGAATACAATTTTAACGGCAAAAAAAGAAAGAAAAAGAACTTGTTATATTTTATAGTGCTATTAATGGCAGTAGTTGACAACTCTGCCAAAGCTGATGGCACTTCTCTCACTCCACCTCACCCGCGCTAGGCTGCAGGCGGTGGGACAATCACAATTTTGTCAACTACATTAATTCCTTCTTTTTTTATATTTTAAGATGAAAAACTACCATCATATACAAGAAATAAGAGGTGTGCCAATCTGTGGTTGTGGTGTTGATGGTGTTGATGGTGCTTGTACGAAATTCCTCTCCCTCGCTGGTCCCTCGTAGCCTCACGTCGGGGGGTAGATCATACCTCCCTAGTATAGAATCTTGTCATTTTGCTCAATTTTCCTCACAGATGTTTCCTTTACCCTTAGTCCCAATACAAACTAGGGTGAATAAATAAAGATTTTAAAAGGTTTACGTATGCCTTGCAGGGGTCCGGTAGGTATGAGCGCGGATCTCTCCACTCACTATACTCTACCCCATTAACTACTTGGCCGTATATTGCAGTTCACCATATAATTGTTAATGCTTTATCTTTTTTTTTGTTAGTGATAGTTTTCATATACACTTAATCTGCCGTGCTATTCCGCAGCATGAAGGCGGACATTATGTATAATTATACGTTTGTGCAACACCCATACCTGTGTGTTTCTGTTGAGTTGTTTCTCTTTTGTAAGTTGTAATGATAGGGTCACAGGAATGATAGGTGCTTTAAGTATCATGCGCCTTCATGAAGAGAGAGGGAGACAAAGAGAGAGAGAGAGAGAGAGAGAGAGAGAGAGAGAGAGAGAGAGAGAGAGAGAGAGAGAGAGAGAGAGAGAGAGAGAGAGAGAGAAAAAAAAAAATTCCTATCGACTCTTTATCTTTTTATAGAATTTTTAAATCATCACGCATTATGTACCAATATATTTCCTAAACAAGTATCTGGAAAACTTACTCAAAAAGTTAACGTATAAAAATTTTAGCACTAGTCACTGCCAATGTGTATAAGTGGTTAGAAAACTGTTCTTAATATAATATAGAGAAACATTTTATCATTAACGAATCTGCCTCTGAATGGACTTAAGCCACAAAGGGTGTTCTTCATTGTTCTGCTGTTAGACATGCTGCTGTTAGACCGGTAGTAATCACAGTTTATACCTAGGACATTCATAGCTGTTGACGTGAATACCTTAACTGCAAAACTTGCGTGGGACACTAAAACTGGGAATTTTGCAATGTCTGATTAAGGGAAAGGAAACCTCCAATACGACACCGGTAACATTTGTCAGAACCGTTAGATAAGGGAGAGGAAGGGAATGTTGTTTAAAATTGATAAATAGTAAATTGATCAAACAGAATAAAACAAAATATTCTTGAGATGTTAAGTATATAATTCGTGAAAGGTTTCTGTGAAGTAGCCAGTTTTTCTTCTTGCTACAACACTATTTTTTTCCGCAGCAGTAGATTTTTTTTAAGTTAATTATTTTTCCCACCGGTGTTCCACTTTATCTCATTTACAATTTAAGTTAGGATGAATGAGAAACATATAGTTATAATGACTGCAAACTGCGTAAAGTTCAATATATTCAAGTTTACTTAAGTTTTTTTTTTTATTTCCTCTGCGTGCACTTATATGCGTATTAAGGTGGAGGAGAAGCGCCCATCGAACAGGCAACAAATGTCAGGGCCTTGTATGTGTATATTCATGTATGTGTAGGTAGGGATGGGTGGATAGATGACAGAGAGATATAAAGAAAGAGACAGAGACACTAGAGAGAAAAAAAAAAGTGGGGGAGGAGAAGGGGAAGTAAGCAGTGTACAAAAAACTATCCCCCGCCACCCAAGCATTAGTTAATAACCCCAATGCTTCCTTCCCCACAAGAGCACCGGCCGACGCTACTCAACCGTGACTTCTCCAGTTTCCTCGTTTAAGCTTGTGAACACGTCGATAATTATCCGCAAAGGGGAGTAATTAATCTATTAGCATTAATTACCATTAATATGTGCTACAAATTTTATGTATATGACGTGAGAAACGCACCGCATTCGACCAAATTACAGCCGGAGTACCGCGGGAAAGGGATCTCAGCCCGTTTTTTGTGTGACTCTCAGTGGAGCTTTTGGGAGACAATTACCTTGGTACGAAATAACCGGATTTTCTAGGGAATTCAGCTTGAAATATTGCCCTCCAAATGACCGTGGGAGCGTAGGGAACCATGTAATCGACGCATATGAAGAAAAAAAAATCAATTGTGAAGTATAAATGAGAGTAATGCAAAGTATAATATAAGTAACACATCTGAAACAAGAAATAGAATGATAACAATCCCAGCAATGAGGTAAAATCCACAAATACAAATAAAAAGCTGGTAGATTTTACTTTCCTTAGTGATTCTCGCATCAGCCTTACGCTTCTGACCCGCCGTGAACCGTGACCCGCTTGTCGTGTGCGTGTGTGGACCAGCCTGGCCCCTGAGTGCCCGAGCGAGGCCATCCAGCGCTCCCAACGGTTGACTTGGTGTCCGATGTGAGCTGCTCGGCGCGCCGCAGCCTGCAACAAAAGAAGTCACAGTGCAACGCAACACTCCCCATTTTCTTTCAAGTCACCAACGACCCGATGTAGACTCTAGATATGGACCAAAAGGTATTCTAATTGTAGGTGCGCCGCGGGAAACCTTGTTGGGGAAAAGCGACAAGGGTGAGAAGGGAGGCAGGGGACGGAGGTCACCGTGAATACCAGTTCGGCTTACCAGGAGACCAACACCATGGCTGCAGTACTCCTCAATACCCATCACGGGCTCCCCCTTGGCCCTGCTGACCCTAACCCACCGCGGAGGATCACAGGGTCAACTGGGTCTTACGGCAGCGGTGCCTAAGGGTCTTGTTGGAGAGGGAGGAACGTGAAGTCACAAGTCTCTCCAGCAAGCATCGGCAGCCATCAGTTAAGAGAAAATAGTATCATATTGATCACCGGCGCTGGGTGTTGGGGTTGTAGTGAGCCAAACTTGAGGCAAGAGTGAGAGGGTGTTGGGTACCACCTGATTGATGGCCGTGGGAGAAGCTGGGCGGGTGCGGGCGGCGAAGGGGACTGGCTGACTGGCTGGTGTCCTTGGGTGCAGAACGGCTTTAAAAAAGTTACTGATGTCACTACCATTTGTAGGAGATGGTGTTAGTGGTGGTGGTGGTAGTGATGGTGGTGGTTGAGGCGGCATCAATGTGTTGGCTGGAAAACTGTGGTGATGATAAATCTGGCTTGAATATTGAATTCCTTGAAATATTAAAGCGATAAAGCTGTTATGGCATTGCTAACTCTACTGATTTATTACTACTATTATCATTATCATTATCATTATTATTATTGTTATTATTAGTATTACTATTAGTATCATTATTGTTATCATTATTATTATTGTTTTCATTATCACTATCACTATCACCATCATCACCATCACCACCAGCACCACCACCACCACCACCATCAATATCAACAACGCAGTACAGCACTGGATTATGAAGAGTTCCAAAGTAATCATCCTGTATGATATAGAGGTGGCAGGACGGGAGCACCAAAAAACGAGAAAAATCCACCATCCACCCACCCACCCACCCACCCACCCACCCACCCACCCACCCACCCACCCACCCACCCACCCACCCACCCACCCACCCACCTACCCACCCCTTTGACCTTCCCTCTCCCACACTCCGACCGACAGCAAAACATCATTCACCCCACGTCCTCATATGCCACTCGACACAAGGCCTCCTGAATCATGCTCGCTCATTTCCCTTTCCGGGCAGTCACACCTCTACCGACTTCACTCTGCAGCACAAAGCCAGGGCGACACACAAAAGCTGCTTCCCGAGTTATTTATGCCACGTAAAAGCAATGACTACCTCGGCCTGTCTACGTGATTTATGGTGTTTTACAAGCATTTTCAGATGATTGCACTCGAGTCGGTCCCGTATGGCAGCGGCAGTCTCATATTATTAAAGGGATATAATTCTCGTCAACACCAGCGTATATATCACACAAACTGACGTCGTTTCCTCCTCCCTTTCTTCCTAGATCTTCTTCTTCCTCTTCTTCTTTTCCTGCTTTTAATTTTACTCTTTCTCTTCCTCCTCCTCCTCCTCCTCCTCCTGCACATTCTCCTCGTTCTTCTCTTCACACACTCCTCCTCTTCCTCCACAGTCTCCTTCTCCTCTACACACTCCTTCTTCTCCTCCACACACTCCCTCTCCTCCTCCTCCTCCTCCTCCTCCTCCTCCTCCTCCTCCTCCTCCTCCTCCTCCTCCTCCTCCTCCTCCTCTTCCACTTGCCACCTCTCTACCAAGCCTCCTCACTCCCTCCCCTCCGCTGCTACATCACTTGGGGAACAAGATGCAAATTTACTATGCAAATTTAGGCGAAAAAATTATTCCTCACACCCCATTGAAACATTTAGCCACCTGACAGATCACACCTTTGATGCGTTCGGCGTAAGAGGTAAGGTGTGAGACGCCACTGGTCCCACTCCCTATCTCTCTCGCTCTCTCTCTCTCTCTTTCTCTTTCTCTCTTTCTCTCTCTCTCCCTTCCTTCCTGCCTCTCCCTCTCCCACCACTCACCGCTGCTAGCCCACTCACCCCCACTCGCTCCCACTCCTGGTCTAGTCCCGCCACTAGTACCCCGGCGCGGCAGTCGGGAAGGTCCGGGTCAGACCAGAGAAGATAAACAAACAGGGAAGATGGACAATGTGAGGGAGGGACGTCTGTTGTCTCCCTCTTGCTCCTGCTCGATAGGAAGAGGAGGAGGCAGAGGACAAGGAGGAGGAAGATCAGTAAATGGAAAAGAGGGGAAGAGAAGAGTAGGATGGAGAGGAGGAGGAGGAGGAGGAGGAGGAGGAGGAAGAAGAGGAGGCGGCATTGAAGATGAACAAGACGAAGGAGGAGAAGGATCAAGAGAAGAAGGTAAAACGTCTAAAAATCTAAAGAGAAAAGGAAGAAATAAAGGCAAGGGCCATGAGTTGCCAGAAGGAAGGATGGAAGACGTTACACAGAGGGAAAAAAATGGATAAGTGTACAAAGACAAAAATCCCAAAGTAAAGATGCACGAAGACAGTAAGAAGAGAATAAAAAAACTGAGAGAGTAACGGAAGAAATAACTGCAAGGAAAATCCACAACATTCTAAGAAAAGGGAAATTATCTCTCTCTCTCTCTCTCTCTCTCTCTCTCTCTCTCTCTCTCTCTCTCTCTCTCTCTCTCTCTCTCTCTCTCTCTCTCTCTCTCTCTCTCTCTCTCTCTCTCTCTCTAGACTCTCTCTCTCTCTAGACTCTCTCTCTCTCTAGACTCTCTCTCTCTCTCTCTCTCTCTCTAGACTCTCTCTCTCTCTCTCTCTCTCTCTCTCTCTCTCTCTCTCCTCTCTCTCTCTCTCTCTCTCTCTCTCTCTCTCTCTCTCTCTCTCTCCCTCTCTCTCTCCCTCTCTCTCTCTCTCTCTCTCTCTCTCTCTCTCTCTCTCTCTCTATATATATATATATATATATATATATATATATATATATATATATATATATATATATATATATATATATATCTTTATGTATTTTTCTTTTCGTCGTTCACCGCTAAAGTATAACGAGACAGGAATTAAAAGCAGTTATATTTCAGGCCTTTGATAAATTAGTTGTTTTATAATGAAGAGTAGGATTTTTTTTTCTCTCTCTCTCTCTCTCTCTCTCTCTCTCTCTCTCTCTCTCTCTCTCTCTCTCTCTCTCTCTCTCTCTCTCTCTCTCTCTCTCTCTCTCTCTCTCTCTCTCTCTCTCTCTCTCTCTCTCTCTCTCTCTCTCTCTCTCAATATAGAAAGCGTTCTCTGATTTGTTTGGGATAAATATTATAAAAAAAAATACGTGAAGAGGAATTAAGTAAAGGGAGAGAGAGAGAAAGAAGAAGAAGGGAGAGCTAAGAGTATGAGAGGGGCGGTACTGGGAGAGGAGAGGAGAGGGGAGGGGAGGAGGGAAGTGGAAGGGAGTGGAGGGGAAAAGGATTGGAGGGGAGGGGATGAGGAAGATTGGAAATGTTTGTATGACGGCTCGTTCCACCTTACTGGCTCTTAAATCACCGGGACCGGTTCTGGCGGTGATTAACGGCCATATCTGATTCATTTCACCTGCAGGGTAATTAGTTTCATTACTATTAGTTCTTGAAATAATGCATTACCTAGCGGCCACCTGTGTGTAATTAACGTACAGGTGAAAAGCGTTCGGGTTACACAGCGCGCAGGAGGGAGGGAGAGTTTTTGCTGCTGTTTACATCGCTTTAACGCAGGTGACAGCAGCAGCCGGGCGCCGACGTGGGTGTAGATGTACTTACCGCTACTGGCTTGGCTTGGCTTGGCTTGGCTTGGCTTGGCTTGGCTTGGCTTGGCTTGGCGACTACTTCTGCCAGTCACGATTTGCTCTTGTTGGGGTGTGCGGAAGAGGCCTGACTGAGATACCGGCAACGGATAGTAGTAGTTGTAGTAGTAATGATGATAATGATAATAATGATGATAATAATGATAACAGCAACAATAATAGTAATAGTAATAATGGCAATGACAATAATAATAACAATACAATAATCATGCAACAAGGTCTCATCCCTCTTCCGTACCTCCACACGTACTGTCTTGTTCCCTTCAACCCAGCACCGACCCCAGACCCCAGACCCCAGACCCCAGACCCCAGACCCCAGACCCCCTGCTGACACCTCTTTTTCAAACAATGCCGTACTGCCTGCGTGACATTATTCTTGCAACCTTTAATGTGCCTTTTCCTTGTCGGAAGAACATGCATTGCCTTTTGAATGCCTTATTATTTTACACTTAGGTTCATATATTGTCTGATATACTGCTGAATGGAATTACTTGACATCAATTATCATTCAACGCTCTTTGCGGTCTGCCATGTGGCCCCTGGAAAGTATTTCTTGACCTCTTTTCCTATTCGACGGAACAATCACCAAATGAATTAAAGTAAGATAAATAAATACGAAAGTTAACCTAGCGTAGCACACCTTGGTTAGATTTTGACCTTAATGCCCTGTGAAGGTCCTAGATGGGAATGAGTTCACCTTTAAGAACAAACAGTCACGGCAGGAGCGAGATCCATCCCTTTTTGAATGACCTTCTACAGCAGCACATTGGTCCCTTGATGAGTGATGTTCTAGAATGGCCGACGCAGCCCAGCACACACTCACTGATGACACGCCTGTTGCCATCACACACCTCGCCACCACCAGTGTCCTCGGTAGCGCCATATAAAGCTGCCGCTCCCTCTTAATTAGGTGCACAAACAACTACGAGGTAACTGATATGCAAAAAAAAAGTCAAGTTAGTGGCATATGCTAAATTGCACTTCACCACTGCGCTCCCCCTCCGTCTCCTTGAACTTTGAACCTGCAATGGGTGATGACCTCTCACGCAAGGCCGACTTTGACATCCTGGTTACAGATGTTTACTTTCCGAAGGATTTACTTACTAACTAATCTCCAAGGGAAGGTGAACTGCAACTGAATATAGGCTGTGTACTTTTTACCAGGCCTAGCGTTTTGTTTATATGACGGAAGCTCACTCACTAACCACAGTAACTGGAAATAATATGAAAGCTAAGTGAAAAAATGTACCTTTTTTCTGAAGACGTAGATACGGTAGAAACACTGATAATAGGGTCGAGACTGTTAACCTTTGTTCTTTACTCCCTGCCACGTGATGAGGGAACGAAGAGGGCGTCCCAGGCTGAGTCAGTGATATATGAGTAATTCATCTTTACGTTCTGCTTCATACTTATCCCTTTTCTTAGAGTTCATCACTGCAGCCTCATGAAGGAGGGAGTGAAGAAAATGAACGAGTCGTAGGTAAAGACAAAGCACATTCAAATTTTTTTCACTTCTGTCTGGATGTTTGTTCGCTGTTTGACGCTGTTCCACCTGCTGTGTGGCTCAGATGCTGTGTAATACTGTGCTGTAACGTCGTGTTTATGATCGATAGTATAATGCCGTGACTGTCTTTCTTCTTTCCTGCTTTGTGATGATTTAATATGCTTCAACAGACATGGCAATTGTAGGCTTAAGATGTAAATTGTAACGTGAATGTGTGTTGTATTGTGTTGCATCGTTGTCTTATGTCTTGTGTTGATGAGTTTCTGGTGTTATGCTGTGAAGTTCTGTGCTTTGTTGTGACGGTGTGTTGTGCTGCGTCGTGGTGTGCTGCAATATTCATTACGGTGTTGCTTTAGACCATTTTGATATCATTAATGTCAGTAATATAATGTGAAGATATAAGTGCATGAAGTTATGACGTTCCAAGACCCAACGACAGGGAATAGGAAACAACTATAACTCCTGCATTAGTGAGATGGACAGAAAAAGTGTGGGAATAAATAAAGATACCAATTGCAACTGGATAACTTAGATAACACTTTATATTTTATACTGTACCACTTTAAGTTCTGTTATGCTACGTTATGCTTCCAGCTAATTCATTACATACTAATAATTTAGTTTTTCATATGATACACTGTTCTTCGTCGCGCTGTACCTTACTCTCCTATAGGTTATTGTTCCTCTGATGAATGATGTAAAGTGATAACCAGCTTGAGTTTAACGATACTGAATGATGTAAAGTGATAAGCAGCTTGAGTTTAACGATACTGAATGTTGGACCTTAATGTCTGTCTGTCTGTCTGTCTGTCTGTCTGTCTGTCTGTCTGTCCCTGATGTGTCGGTACCAGGTGGGTGAGGTAAAGAAAAAGACTGTTTTTCTTCCTTACTACTAGTGTGCTTTCGTTAAAACACGCTCAGTTGTTTTCACACACTCATTTGTTTTCAAGATTCTCCTGCTTCCCTCGTGGTAAGAGTTACATGTTGATCATAGTGAAAGTACTGATACTAGTCACTGTAATAGCAGCTTTTCTATTTTTGTTTATATTCAGACGTTGGTTTTCGCTTCATAAATGTTACTATAATTCTTTTTCACAATATTCTTGAGCAATTTTACCTGTTGACCCCGCGATCTCGCCTTCCCCTCCCTCCTTCCCTCCCTCCTTCTCTCTCTCTCTCTCTCTCTCTCTCTCTCTCTCCTCTCTCTCTCTCTCTCTCTCTCTCTCTCTCTCTCTCTCCTCTCTCTCTCTCTCTCTCTCTCTCTCTCTCTCTCTCTCTCTCTCTCTCTCTCTCTCTCTCTCTCTCTCTCTCTCTCTCTCTCTCTCTCTCTCTCTCTCTCTCTCTCTCTCTCTCTCTCTCTCTCTCTCTCCTGGCTTTCCCTCGTCCTGCCTTTCCATTTATCCATCCATCTCTCTCTCTCTCTCTCTCTCTCTCTCTCTCTCTCTCTCTCTCTCTCTCTCTCTCTCTCTCTCTCTCTCTCTCTCTCTCTCTCTCTCTCTCTCTCTCTCTCTCTCTCTCTCTCTCTCTCTCTCAATAGATAGATAAATAGATAAATAGTTATATAAATAGAAAGATTTATAAGTAGAGAGGTAGGTAGATAGATAAGTACATCCGTATATACACTCGTACATAAAGACTGATACATGAACAGATAAACAAACAGACACACATACGAACGTGTACAGTATAACTTTATAATCTGCATACAAATGTAAACCCAAGGCAAGGAGGAGACGTTTTACAAGGAAATCAAAGGCGCAAGAAGTAAAGTGGAGTAGAAAGATGGAGTGGGGAAGTCAGTGAAGGGAGGGAAAGGGAGGGGAAGAGAAAGGAAGAGAAGAGAAGGGAAGGGAAGGGAAGGGGAGAAAAGAGAAGGGAAGGGAAGGGAAGAAAATATGCCAAACCATTCACCTGACGTACTCCAGTTCTCAAGATGGATCACAAGGCAAGGAGCTGAGTCAGGCAGGGCATGAGGGCCGGGGTGTGAGTAGTGGTGGGAGACAGGTAGGGCCAGAAAGGGGAACAAAGGTCAGGTTAGGATGGGCAGGAGAATTATGGGTCAGAAATTATGTGGCAGAGATGATCAGTCAAAGAAAATGAGAAAGTGGAGTAAAGAGTTCTTACGTGAAGGGAACTAGTGTAAATGTAGTTGAAAGTTTGTAAATGAAATCATGCAAATTGATGAGAGAGAGAGAGAGAGAGAGAGAGAGAGAGAGAGAGAGAGAGAGAGAGAGAGAGAGAGAGAGAGAGAGAGAGAGAGAGAGAGAGAGAGAGAGAGAGAAGGAGGCTAGAGTGCGGCCCTTGAAACACAGAGATAATTGGTGGAGTCTTCAGGAGAGGTCAAGACTTCTTCATCTTCGGCGTGGTGGGTGGAGAGGGTCAGAGGAGCAGCGGCCAAGGCAAAGACGGGCCGGCGCGTGGAGGGTCCTGCGGGTCCTCGAGGCCGGCAAAGTTTTATCCATCACGTAAAGACAGAACCAACACAGGCGTCCTCCACTGAATTTAATGGTGAGGCGGCGTCTTCCCCTCCCTCACATCAGTCAACCACTAAACGCACCTCACCATCCACAGTACTCTTTGCTCTTCCTTCTCCTCCTTTTCCTCTTTCTTCTCTTCTTCTTCATTTTCTTCTTCTTCTTCTTCTTCTTCTTCTTCGGCTTTTGCTCCTGCTTCTGCTTCTGTTTCTGCTTCTGCTTCTTCTTCTTCTTCTTCTTCTTCTTCTTCTTCTTCTTCTTCTTCTTCTTCTTCTTCTTCTTCTTCTTCTTCTTCTTCTTCTTCTTCTTCTTCTTCTTCTTCTTCTTCTTCTTCTTCTTCTTCTTCTTCTTCTTCTTCTTCTTCTTCTTCTTCTTCTTCTTCTTCTTCTTCTTCTTCTTCTTCTTCTACCTCCTATATCGTCGTCGCCTTCATCGCCTCCGTCACCATCGTCGTTGTTGTTTTAGTGACCATTGTTGTTCTCGTTTCCTTTGTCGACACGGTTAACGTCGTAGTTGTGATCGTTATTGTCGTCTTTCTAATCATGGTCGTCGTCTAAGCGTTGGTATTGTCGTTGTACTCATCCTTGTCTTCGTCCTTATATTCATCCTTATCTTCTGCCACGTCAACGTCCTGGCCCTCGTTCTTCTCCCTTCTCTTCCTTTCTCTCTCTCTCTTATTCCTCCTTTTTTCTTCTTCTTAATATTCATGTTATTATTATCTTTAAGTACCCTGTGGTGGAGGCTGCAAGTATATTACCACCATATCCCTACGACTCGTAAAAGGCAACTAAAAGGGACGGAACGAGGTGTCTGAGAAGCCCCTCCTCTGTATTTTCTCCTACGAAAAGACAGGGCGCAGAGAGGGAGGGGAGAATAAAGTCTTCCTGAACCCTAATTGCCTTGTCTTAGCTAAACCCTTTTAATGGGGATATAAGATAGGTATATAGATAGATAGATTATTATTATTATTATTATTATTATTATTGTTATTATTATTATTATTATTATTTTCATTATTATTATTATTATTTTTATTTTTATTTTACTCCTCCTCCTCCTCCTCCTCCTCCTCCTCCTCCTCCTCCTCCTCCTCCTCCTCCTCCTCCTCCTCCTCCTCCTCCTTCCTCCATTTAATCCTGCTTCTCCTACCAAATAAAAAAATGGACAAACTTAGAGGAATTTAACTCTTAAAAATAAAAGAAAAGTTGATTTAAGGGAATGTCTAAAGCCAAATCAGCAAGGAAGGCGAGTCCACGAGGACCCCCAAATGAAGGTGCCCGTCAGTCAGCCGCGGCGGGAGTCAGCTTGTCCGTCGTGGGTGAGGGTCAACCGGACTGTTGTTTCCTTACACACTCATTTTATTTTTCATGGAGAGAGAGAGAGAGAGAGAGAGAGAGAGAGAGAGAGAGAGAGAGAGAGAGAGAGAGAGAGAGAGAGAGAGAGAGAGAGAGAGAGAGAGAGAGAGAGAGAGAGAGAGATCATCATTACGCTTACAAGAAAAACATTTTTTAAATGTATATAAACGTAACTCGTGGCTTCATTCTTCTTAAACTCACCAAAATTGAAGACTTAACGAAGAAAAAAGAACTTAACCAAGAAAAAGATACAGAAAAAAAAACAAGTCCAGTAATTATCTTCCAGACTGATTGTGAAATGACTTAAAAAGAGAAAAGAAATATAGAGAGAGAGGGAAGGAAGAAAAAAAAGAAAAAACACTTGGAGCAAAGAAAGTAAGAGACGCAAAAGAATAATTCCCAAAGTGTGGGGAGTGAATCTGCCGTTTTAGGAGAGGAAAAAGATGTATCCCCGGGGTCGGTGGCGGAGGGAGGGCGGGCTGGCAGGCAGGAACGTCTAGTCAAGTTGGGAATCAGAGGCAAATTCCGATAACTTGTTTTGTGCGGCGAGAGCTGGTGCGGCGTGCTTGCTTTGCACTGAAGTGACTTTCTCCTTTCAAGCAGAGAGCCAATCGATCATTACGAGTGAAGGTGGAGTGTGGGAATACTCCTCCTCCTTCTCCTCCTCCTCCTGCTGCTCCTCCTTCTCCTCCTCCTCCTTCATCTCCTTCTTCGCTCTCTTCATCATTACCTCTTCTTCCTCCTCCTTCATCTCTTCCACCTTCTCTACCTTCATTACTGCCTCCTCCTCCTCCTTGTCCTCCTCGTCCTCCTTTTCCTCGTCTTCTTCTTCCTCTTGCTCAGGCTGGTTCTTCCTTTCCACTGGCACCTCCCCTTTTGTTGCTTCTTCCTACATCACCTCCCCTTCCTCCTCTTCCTTCTCTTTCCCCTCCATCTCATACACCCTCCCTACCACCACCAAGACCACCACCACCACCACCACCACCACCACCACCACCACCACCAACATGACCACCACCACCACCAACATGACCACTACCATCATCCTAACCACTGCAATTAAAAAGAAAATGCAAGCAATTTATGTGCTTAACCCAAAGTAATTTTCCAAGAGCAAATTAAGATATGTACGAAGAAAATATTAAGGTAAATTTTTATTTGATCATGCAATTTGATTCTAAGACTAGCATTAGCTGAGCAGGGAATAGTTTGGAGGTCAATAGGAGATGGTGAGTCGGGTGAGTGGGTTGTATTGAGAGACGAGATGCAAGAACTTACTGAGTGGGAAGAATGATAAATTTGAATATGAGTTAATTGGGCTGTTTTCACAAGTGTTATCAGTGGCCCAACAAAGAGATAATCGGAGGAGGGGGGGGGGAAGAGGAAAGGTTCAAGATCACGTGATAACCAAAAAATGAACGAGTGGAAAGATTGGAACGATTAGTGGAAGAAAACATCAGTACATATAAAAGTGTTTAACTGCAAAATAAGTTGAGTCTTCCCTTAATCGAGGACACGTACAGTTCACCAAAAAAAACAAGTGTAGGGTTAAAATAAAAAACTATTATAAACTTAGTGAGAAAGAGAAAGGGATAACGACATGAATAATAATAAGTGGGAATGGAGAAGCGGCGGAGGTGTTAGTGGCAGTAGTATGCTGATAGAGAATGAGAGTGAGCGGTGAGAGTGAGGTGCTTGTGAAATGGTGTGCCTGAGGGAGTGAGGTGAGCAGGACATTATGAGTTGAGGCTTTTCGTGAGTGTCAGTCAAGTTGCTTATTATGTGGCAGGTGTACGTGTGTGTGTGTGTGTGTGTGTGTGTGTGTGTGTGTGTGTGTGTGTGTGTGAGTGAGTGCGTGTGTGTGTGTGTGTGCGTGTGTGTGCGTGTGTGTGTGTGTGTGTGTGTGTGCGCGTGTGTGTGTGTGTGTGTGTGTGTGTGTGTGTGTGTGTGTGTGTGTGTGTGTGTGTGTGTGTGTGTGTGTGTGTGTGTGTGTGTGTGTGTGTGTGTCAGAAAGAGAGAGTAAAAAAAAATTTTAAAAAAAAGAGAGAGAGAGAGATGTACACCACGCACCATCATTACCATCACCATCATCACCATGCATGCAACACCTTCCACCACCTCGTCACCCACACAACCAACCAGCCCTCGTCTTCCAAGCACCTCCTCCATCACTCTCACCCGCCTTCGTTACCTTCACCGTCACCCCGTCACTTCATCGTCACCCATAACCATACCACCACCACCACCACCACCACCACCACCACCACCACCACCACCACCAGGTCCCTACACCGGTGGGCCAACACACAGCGACATGAAACAGTGTCACAATTAGCAAACGGTGCGGCGAGCCAGTTCCATAGACCACTGTGTCTCACCTTCGTCTTGTCTTATTAACACTCAGGTATCATTATGCAAATACACCTAAAACCCCGCTAGTGTGAAGAAAGCTCCTTATCTATTTATGCAGCCGAGTCTAGCAAGATTAAAGCCGCGGCAGCTTGACCTTAATGTGATGAGGATGCGACGGGACGGAGATTTTGACGAGGGGCTTCGAGGAGACAGGACTGAAGGGGCGCACGAAGCAGGGGAGTCCAGTCTGTGAAAGTAAGGAAGCCGGGGTGGCATATACGGCGGTGCTTTGCTGGTGTGTGTGTGTGGCACGGGAGGGGGGGAGGGGGAGAAAAAACAACATGCATCATATAATTTCGGTATTGCCACTTCGGTGATTATTATGTTTAAGAAGTGAGGGAGGTGCGCAAAGGTAGGGTTAGAGACGGAGGGAAGGGAGTGCCAGGGGGGAGTTAGGGACTAGCGGCTGGCACTGTGGGAAAGGGATAGTGGACGTGGCTTTAGGTGGTGTGATGGTATGGGAACGAACGCGTGGTGGAGGAAAGGCGGTGATGCTGGTGCGAGGTGGGGGCAGAGGCTGAAGACGAGCGGAGGAATGACAATGAGGGACGAGGCTCCATTAGGCATGA
>JAPQNM010000002.1:7922653-7950153 GCA_029783475.1 Metacarcinus magister
CAGCTCGTTCTTGATGCAACTTTTCACTCACATTGTCTGCTTCACTCATATACGGACTGTTTGTAGACCTCAGGACCTGCGCTTTCAAAACCACCTCATACCTTAGCGATGTATCGTGTGTCTTGGGTTAATGAAATTCCGCATCGTTGAGCACCTCGTGTTGCGCCTTCAATCACACGCAAAAAATTCTGCAATCGAGGCGGCTAATTCTGCACGAGTCACTTGTATACAGGGATTAAGCACAATGCCTTGGAGGAGTAGCGTGCATGATGATGTGACAGGCGTGATTTTTCCAGTGGGTAAGAGAAGGCGATGCTTTACCTATCTTTTCTCTCTCTCTCTCTCTCTCTCTCTCTCTCTCTCTCTCTCTCTCTCTCTCTCTCTCTTTCTGTTTCATTAGATGTTTGATGTAAGAGCATTAGACGGAGAGAAGGCAGCATTTTACTTACATTATTTTTGTGCTTCTTGCATTTAATATCAGATGATTTTACATTTGAGTTTCCTTTTAAGGTATATTCGTGTAATATACTGTAGGCATAAAGTTTTCTTTTCTTTATGTTGGTGAAAGTTTAGGATAGGAAAGTGTGAAAGTATTATTCTAAAAGGAAAAAGCAAATAATAAGTCGGGGGAAGATTTGATTTGTTTCCTGAACCTAACGATTATTAAACGCTTGACATTCTTGCACTCAGGACAGCTTGTAGACTGCAATGTAAAGGTCACAACAGTTCAGTACAAACGAGATGGGTGGTATTGTAGCGATAACTATTAAGAATCCAGCAATGTTGTATATCATATCTCTAATCTGAGTTGGCAATTAATTTATCGCAATTAATGTTATTTATTGCATTGAATTTGAGATAATTTCGCGCCAGAAATTCTCTTTATGTTGATCGTAAATCATGTGTCGCTCTCTTCGCTTTTTTCTCATGAAAGCTTACTCGACCAAGGCCATTTAGTGTCTTTGTCGGCGTCTTATCTGTAATGACCAGCTTTGATTAGCGTGACCTGTTCAGAATAGTGTTAATTCATGATGCTCGTAATTAATATCGCTGATGAGGCACATTACCACCGACGACTCAGAAAATGAATGTTAAAGAAGGAGGGGGGGGGGCGTTCTTCCTTTTTTTTCTCTCTGCCGAAAAGTTTGTGTGAAGTAAAAGTCCAGCAAACAAGACACTTAAAAATATGTCTTGAGAAGGGAACAACTTAAATTCGGTGAAAGATGAGAGTCGTCGTTCATGCTTCAGCGCTGCGTGGAAATCATAATAAAAACATTCTGCTCATGATGTTCCACTGAGCTGAAACCATCCATACATAAACAACACACCTGCTGGAGAGACACACAGTAATCCGGAGATGTCACAGTGCAAATATATACACAAGTTCATGACACAAAAAATTGGGCGTGCATGATCGAGAAGCAGCTGAGATGTGACCGGCCATCCACGATTACCTGATGGAGGTTGGGCGAGGCTCACGTGGCTAACCGATGACAGGCAGAGCGACCCCAAATGAGTCTTCTAACCTGTTCATGTTCTGTAATTATCCTCCACACCTGTAGTTACGGTCCGACGGTCGTGTTCTGCCGATTTTTTCCGGTTGTATGTCGTGCGACTGGCGGTGACTATTGAAAGGAACGAGTCTTTATAGTCACGACGGAGAGGAAAAGTTGTCGTATCCGTATTATTTTCAATGGCGTGGGTTTGTGATTATCATTTGTCATTTCATATTTAGGGCCGCGTGCGTGTGATTTAGAGAGAGAGAGAGAGAGAGAGAGAGAGAGAGAGAGAGAGAGAGAGAGAGAGAGAGAGAGAGAGAGAGAGAGAGAGAGAGAGAGAGAGAGAGAGAGAGAGAGAGAGACAGAGAGACAGAGAGAGTGTTCAACGGGAATAAAGAAAAACAAGCTATTTGGAAATTTATACAGGAAAAAAGGAAGAAAATGTTGGTGATTCTTACTGTTTCACGGATGTAAACCAGCCCCCCCCCCACACACACACTACACCACACACACACACACACACACACACACACACACACCACACACACACACACACACACACCACACACACCACACACACACACACACACACACACACACACACACACACACACACACACACACACACACACACACACACACACACACACACACACCAAATATACGAACTAGTGAAAGAAAGGCCAGCTAGACATGAGGACAGCCCAAGGTCAAAGGAAAATCACCCTTGTTGCCATCGTTGCCAAAGTCGAAAATGGAAGCGTAATTCTATTTTCTTTATCTCGAAAAAATAATGATAATAATAAATAAGAGAATACCCCTATTATTACCCGCGCGGAGAAATCATACATCCATTAAACCTCATATATATAATTTCACCATAATTGAAAGCGGCCTGGCGGGTCACGTGACAGGTGTGGGGGGGTGGAAAAGGAAGGTGAGGAAGGGGAGGGGGCGCCTTTCAGGTATTCTGTGGGTTCTGAATTGTGTGTGAAGTGGGGGAGAAGGGCGGGGATCAGATGTGTTAAGGGAGAGTTGGGGTGGAAGAGGTGTGTGAAGAGAGTGAGTGGGTTGTGGATGAAATGTGTGAAGGGAAGAGTGGATGAATGTGTGAAGTTCTGGGAGTGGTGGAGAAAATATGTGGAGAAGATGGACTACATGTATACGTGATGACGGGAATGTCGATTAGTAAATAGGTAAAGGAGAAATTTTGGTATGAAAGAAATGTGTGAGGAGAATATGATTATGAGGAAGAGGATGAGTGGCGGAATCGTTTTATGGAGAAAGGAATGAATGAGATATAATCGCACGACAGAAGACTAGAATAGAGAGTCTGTTTGGGTGAAGAAGCGAGCCTGAAAGTATAGCTGGGTGGATAAACAGGTGGATTTAGCTGGAATAGGTAAAGTAACAGACTGGTGTTAGGGTGAATAGTTGAGTATAGGTTAGACAGGTGGAGGGGTAGACTGGTGTTGGGGTGAATAAGTGGGTGTAAGTTAGACAGGTGGAGGGATAAACTGGTGTTGGGTGAATAGGTGGGTGTAAGTTAGACAGGTGGAGGGATAAACTGGTGTTGGGTGAATAGGTGGGTGTAAGTTAGACAGGTGGAGGGATAGACTGGTGTTGGGGTAGGCAGGCAGGTGGGTGGTGGTGATGGTGGTGGTGGCAGCTGCACTCCAGACAGGACTCAGCACTCGCCGTCTTGATAACACCAGTGATATGGCTTTTATAGTCTTCATTGTGCTTGCATCCTCGTCTTTTTCTTTACGCTCGGGATCAACTCTGGAACGTCACTCGCGCCTGCATTGACGGCATACAAATCATTACCACACACACACACACACGCACACGCGCACACACACACACACACACACACACACACACACGCACACGCACACGCACACGCACACACACATATACATACGTGCATACATACATACCTCAGCCGTGGCCTTCTCCTTGGAACCTTGAAGTCACCTGACGGAATTAAACACCAGGGAGGCGAGGATAGGATATTCTTGTCCTCCTCTATCTCTTTACTCATATTTCTTTATTATCATCATTATCATCATCATCCGCTATTGTCTTTTTTACTTCTTCACCTTCATTGTCCCATCTGACCTTTTTTTCTTTTTTGGGTGTGTGTATTCTGCATTCCTTTTTTCTTTTTCTTCTTTTTTTTTCTTTTCTTATTCTCTTTCCTCTTTTACTTCCTCATCTTCTTTTTCTTCTTTTTCTTTTTGTCGTAATCGTCCTCCTCCTCCTCCTCCTCCTCCTCCTCCTCTTCTTCCTCTTAATTATAATTCTGATTTATGTCAAAGATATCGATGGAGGCCTCACGTTTAAAATATCAAAATACGATACGAAAATCATGAGTAAAGTAATTGCAACGGCTGAAAAAATGCAACTACATTCCAACCTTGACATCTTAGTCAGTTGGTCAGAAAGGTGGCAAAGGAAATTATACAATGAACTGCTCCGAACTTTCCAAGGTTAACCATGAGAAAGACTGATGGATAACTATTAGTAACGACCTTAAACCTAGTAAATATTGTTTAGACGTTATTTAGACAGCTAACAAACTGGTCGGCTTCATCGGTAGAACTTTTGAGTATAAATCTGAAAAAAGTTATCCCTACACTATTTAATGCACGTATACGCCCTCATCTAGAATATCGCATTTAGCTCTGGTCACCATACTATAAAAAAGATATTGATAAGCTGGAGAGAATACAAAGAAGAATGACTAAAATTATCCCCGGATATGCGAAACAATCCCACGAAGAACGACTAAAGGAGCTGAACTTAAGGTATTTGAAAATTTCCATGGCTTTGACAATATTAACATAAATGACTATATAATTACCGATCTCACAAGCACCACTCGTAACAATGGCTTCAAGATCATTGGTAAGCGTTTTAGATCGAATAAAGCGAAACACTTTTTCTTCAATATAATCGTGAATATTTGGAATTATCTACCAATACAAATAGTTAACAGTATCACAATTGAATAAATTAAGAAGAAACTCGATAAGCACTTAGCATCTATTCACCAAATTGAGTACATCGTTCCTGCGTAAGTTTTATTGACGTAGCTTAGTCTTGTTTTTCTCATTTTCTTAGATAAATTCCATGATAGTTTGTCTATACTACATGGTATCGCTTCCTTTTCCAGCCAGTTTCTGCTGGATGGTGGGGTGGGTGGGGAGGAGCCTTCCACTTTGTTGTCCTTTTGTCTCTATCAAGTAGCTATTATAGTAGTAGTGTAGCCACATGGACAACCTCGTTAGGTCCAGTAGGACTGTTGCTGTCAGTTCTTCCTTTGTATTCCTTTGTACTTCTCCTCCTCCTCCTCTTCCTCTTCCTCTTCCTCTTCCTCTTCCTCTTCCTCTTCCTCTTCCTCCTCCTCCTCCTCCTCCTCCTCCTCCTCCTCCTCCTCCTCCTCCTCCACCTCCACCTCCTCCACCTCCACCTCCTCTTCCTCCTCTCCCTATCCCCCCAAGGTCACTCTGTAATTACAAGCACGAATATCTGATCAAACTTTGGCTTTAATACAGTTCAAACCTTGAGAGGGGCGGTGCGGGAGCCAGACTTCGGGAGCATGACGTGCTTCTGTTATGAGGTGAGCGTGGGCTGTTACCTCCTGTTATGGATGGAGCATTAAACGCCTGTATTACCGAGCCGCGTTTGGCGATGACTTCACTCCTTACAGGCAAACCTCACGTGCCCTTACCCTTACCCCCCTTACCCCCCCTTACTCCTCTTACTCCCCTTACTCCTCTCTCCTCTACCACCAGCAAACCCTTACCGCCCTGAGCAGGTGCAGGATCCCGGGATTATTTTGTTTATTTGAAGTCCAGATGGTGTTGGTTGCAAGTGTTTGTTCCATGTGTAGAGAGTGTGGTGGTGGTAACAAACGACACACGTGCTTAAGTGTGGCATGACTACAGACTCCGCGGCACGATGTTACGACACACACACACACACACACACACACACACACACACACACACACACACACACACACACACACACACACACACACACACACACACACACACACACACACACACACACACACACACACACACACACACACACACACACACACACACCACACACACACACACACACACACACACACACACACACACACACACACACCACACACACACACACACACACACACACACACACACACACACACACACACACACCACACACACACACACACACACACACACACACACACACACACACACACACACACACACACACACACACCACACACACACACACACACACACACACACACACACACACACACACACACACACACACACACACACACACACCACACACACACACACACACACACACACACACACACACACACACACACACACACACACACACACACACACACACACACACACACACACACACACACACACACACACACACACACACACACACACACACACACACACACACACACACACACACACACACACACACACACACACACACACACACACACACACACACACACACACCACACACACACACACACACACACACACACACACACACACACACACACACACCACACACACACACACACACACACACACACACACACACACACACACACACACACACACACACACACACACACACACACACACAAAAGAGGGAGGGAATGAGGGTCTGACAGGAATGCGAGAAAGGCAAATGAACAAACTGAGGAAAACAAACAAGCAAGCAAGCAAACAAGCAAGCAAGCAAGCAGGCAAGCAGGCCGGCGCGTAGGCAAAGGTGAAGGGAAATGGAGGCAAGCAATCAGACGTGTAATTTATCGTATTTCCTTTGGCGTGCAGAAAAGGGCAGAAGTCGCCTACCTGTGTCGACCATTTACGGAAGCAATTAAGGTTAGCGTAGACTCAGATCCTCCTTCTGCAGAGCAACTTAACTGAGGGTGAGACGCGTGTGTTTGTGGAGACATTAGGGGACTCCATGTAGGCTCAAACCAGGTAATGATGTGTGTGTATCTCTCTCTCTCTCTCTCTCTCTCTCTCTCTCTCTCTCTCTCTCTCTCTCTCTCTCTCTCTCTCTCTCTCTCTCTCTCTCTCTCTCTCTCTCTCTCTCTCTCTCTCTCTCTCTCTCTTTCCCAATTTCTTAAAGTAAAATAATAGGAGTTAGTTTGATGAAATTAAGCAAAATGTGGATTAATGTGCAGGAAAAGTATTGTTGTGGTGGTGTGGTGGAGGATAGTGTAGAGGCGGTATAATGAACAACTGGAGGCTTCATTCAGTCTGGTTGAGCTTAGGCAACTATTGTGGGTATGCATAGGGAATGGATATGAACTTTGATGGAGTGTATGGAAGCGTGGCAGGATACATTAGATGATTGTGGTGGTGTGTGGCTAAATGTGGTGAGGGGTGTACTTGGTATGAGATGTGGAGAGATTCATATTAGGATGTATGTGGATGTGGCTGAGTGGATATGTGTATGTGTGTGGAGTCGTATGTTGGGATGTAGGAAGGTGTATAAATGCTTGATAAGGTGCAGGATTGAATGCAACGGTGGACTTAGGTTTGCACTAAGTTTAAAATTGCTTCTTGGAGTGTGGGGAGGTTTGGCAAGTCGCAAGGAAGTGTGGTGGTGTGCATGGTAATGGATTGTGATGTAGGAAGGTGAGAGATGTGGAATGTGGAAGTAAAATGTGACCAGGAAGCGTGTTAGGTTGTAGGGATGGGTGGAGTGTGTTCAGATGTGAGAAGAAAGAAACATTTTACGTCTGCAAGGGTGAGGTAAGGTGGGAAGGGTTTTTGGAAGAAGTATGAAGAGACTTTTTATTTAATTTCCTCACCTTAGTGTCTACGTAAAAGGTTTAATTTATCTCCCAACCTATTATCAAGACATCTTTCCCGATCATTGTGTCATCCTCACTCACACTAAAAAAAAACTTCTCCCCTTCTCTGCATCATGTTTGTATTCATCCTTCAAAAAAAAATCTTCACTAAAAATGGCATATCTGAAAAGCTGTAATGAAATTAGGCGTCTTGTCTTACATTCTATTCTTCAACTTTCCTCCACCCACCCACAAGCCCAAGTAAGCCTCCCATTCAAGGTAAGACTCCACCCAAACCTGACTTAACACGATGCAGTAAAAAGGCTTCTCGTCTCCTTAGCTCATGTCCTTTAACTGCTTACCTTCCGTGGCGATGCTCCTCCTCCTATCTTGATTAATTTCTACATAGTTCTGTCAAAATGAGCTTGTTAAATGCATGTCATCTCTGCTGCTTCTGCTCTGCTACATGATGATGATACTCACAACTCACTCCTGCACCATTCCTTTCCTGCTCATTGATGCAAGCGCTACCCTGTATCTTAATTGCTTAGTCTTTTTGCCGGGTGGCTCTAGAATAGTCTGCTTTCTTTCTTCCTACAATTCTTTCAGTAAGGATGTATATAAAAGAAAAACAGAGCATGAACTATCTTGAACTTTTCTTTCTGGAACTCCGTAAGCTAATTTAGGAGCGGCGTTTAACGGGACTTTCTAATGCATTTTGTTTTCCTTGGCATGTCTTTTGTGTAAAGGAAAATAAAAATTGGCGAAAATACTTCATTCAAATTTATAAACTTACTTGACCTCACCAACTCTTTCAAGAACGAGCGAGATTAATTCACGTCAGCAATGGACAAGCAGCTTCCTTGACGGATGTAACTGATCAAAATGCTGCTGATACTCCGTGC
Organism: Metacarcinus magister; assembly: GCA_029783475.1. NCBI lineage: Eukaryota > Metazoa > Arthropoda > Malacostraca > Decapoda > Cancridae > Metacarcinus > Metacarcinus magister. The sequence goes on from JAPQNM010000002.1 coordinate 7,930,915, forward strand.
AATCAGGTTCTGAGGAGAGTCTCGAAGCTGTCCCCCACTGATGGCTTCCTTGCCTTCGAGGATGTACGTTTTATCTAGCTAAGTTGAAGCGTTGTCTTGCACCACTTTTATCATGCGTGCCATTAAAAAACAGGACCCTCGACTCTCAACCTTTGTCCGCGGAGACGAGTACATTTTGATGAGGTGACGCTCCTCTTTACCTGGGTCATTTTTCTTACCTGTTGCCTTAGCATGACCCCGAGTTGGGTAGTTACTGGTCACGGTGCAGAGGAAGAGTAGGTCACAAAAAGTCAATGAGTATAAGGTGTATAAGTCACAGTGGGGAGAGTAAGTCGTAGAAGATACTTGGGGTTAGTGGCCGCAGGAAGAGTAAGTCACAATGGAAGATAAAATCACAGGTCGTTGGGAAAGTAAGTCACTAAGTCACCTTCTCAGGCAATCAAGATATTCGTGTTAGTTGTCTCATGACGTGGCGTGTTGGTGTTGGTGTTGGCGTGTGTGAAAACCTGCAGCCTTATTGGTGGGCATCGCAGCCATAATGGTGATAGTGGTGAGGTCACGACTCTAAGAACCAAAAGCTGTAGCAATTGCCTTTCCCTCTCATGCCCACTCATGAACAGTATGTCAGTGCAGTCCCGTTTTGGCTGTATAAAAATTAACCAGCTAAGTCATTGCATTTTGAGAGACAGAAAGAAAATCAAGGAAGGAGCTTTATTCCATTTGCAGAGTTTCATGGAAAAAAAAAGTGTGTCTGGGTTTCCTGCCAGTTCCGTGCCGCCCTTCGCCCGCCAGCGTGGCCCGCAACTCACACAAACATTCAATTCCCGCTCGACTCCTTGCCCTCGCTGAGTGGTGTGGGGCGTGATGCACGGCGAGGAGCAGCGCCCTGGTGCTGGCCTGGACGGACAGTGGCCCAGCATCTAGCACCTCCTCCTCCTCCTCCTCCTCCTCCTCCTCCTCCTCCTCCTCCTCCTCCTCTTCTCCCCCAACACACGGCATAACTTGAATAAGCAGGGTAAGTAAGACTCGCAAATTCATCTCCATCAAAGTACAAAAGGTTGTTTCGTTAAAATCGCACCAGAATCATAATATTTTTTGTTGCAGTTTTCCTTTCTATAATCAGTTGCACGACGCCTTCATGGAGGATCAAGTGAACGTAATTATTTATCTTATTTTTTGCACATTGTTTAGTATTCTCTTCAGTATTTGACTTTTATTCTCGTGATATATTGAAGGCAATTATTTTCTCATCCCATACAAGATGCATTTTGCCAGTGTGTTCAGGGTTCGTATTATATTCCCTGTGATGCCTCGGGGCCGTTGTTTTTTTCCTTCATGATGCTCACGATCTGTCAGAACCGCCGGCCATGATTGAAAGCCCTGACATAAACACACACACACTAAATTAACCTTCGGGCGTGTGGCTAAAACATTGCAGGAGTGTACGCTGAAGAAGAAAATATAATACCTGAGTGAAAAACCCTGCATCGTTTCCACTTCTTGTAGCCCTCCGCCTCCTCCTCCTCCTCCTCCGCTGCCGCCGCCTGTAATCCATCTCCTCCCATCCATCTCCATCCTCCATCACCTTTCAATCACCGTTAGTTGGAGCGGAGCTGATCACTACGCTTAGATGCAGTATCGTTTATCTTGGAACGCGGAGACCCTCACTTCTCCCTCTATTTCTCTCGTTCTGTTCATGTTTACGGTTTTCATGACTTAAGGGGGGGAGGGAGGGAGGGAAAGGGGTGCGTGGGTCAGAGACGGAGAAGGACGTGTGGGTGGAAGGAAAGGGTACAGGGTGGGAGGTGATGGTGGGGAAGGAATAGATCAGAAAGTAGTGGTGTTTTGGTGGGGGAGGGACTAAGGGGAGTAGAATTTGTGGGTGAAGCAGGATGGAGTAGGTTAGTGTCATGACAGGGTAGTGGTAGTGGTGGTGGTGGAGGAAAATAAATGAATCCCCGTTACCTTTGTTTATCGTGTTGCTTGTGCCTGACTCCCCGCCTCTCCGTGCCCGGATCCTGGTGCAGGCGAAGGCGATCGTGCCTTCTGTTCCCGCGGAGGGATTGGCATGCCTTGCACCACACACCCGTCTCTGGAGGGCAGGAGGAAGATCCTGCATTGTATAAAAGTGGAAACATATAGATGCCAAGAATTTGACTCAGCACATCGGTGATCGATTTGTATAAATTCATATGTTTTGCAGTAATGTAGAAGTTTCTGTGTTTCTTTCTCCATCAGCAGATATTACAATGTTTTATTATACACATTTGTCTGATCACTGAAGTTACATTAGTCTGTTTCCCTGTTCTTAAAAAAAAAATTGTTTATTCCTTTGCTTATCCATAAACGTCTCAACTTTTCTCAACAACATAATTTGTTCGATCATAAACATTTTAAAAGGTCTTCAGATGTCAGGCTTTGCTTGTTTCTTGGTGTATAAAAGAGAATGTACTTCTAATTACTTTCCGAGAAACTTGCTTGATCCCTTCCTTCACTACTGTATATAGTGTGACCCTTTCCTGTATCCCTAATCTCCTGTCCACTACTTTCCATAGTTACACTATCCACAATTTTGCAATCCTTTATCATAAGATAAGTAACCATCCTTCACCGCACCCCGATGTGCCCATTCCATTTCTCACAAACAAGCACCATATCCCACTATGCCTTTGAAAGTGAACTCTCTCTGCGCCCCGCATCCCACGCAGGTGACCTGTTCGTCCACACCCTAACCGCTGACCGATTCATCCCTGTTCGGTCTGGTGACCCGGCAGGTGATGGTCTTACCTTGCATTCAGGAGGAGATAATTTCAATGCACCCTCGACACCAGTGTTGAAATTGCCCTAAGCCAAAGGCCCCGTGAGCCCTGTCTCCCTGCCAGGAGTTGTGCTAACCCTCGTAAAATAATTTTCTTATAGGTGCTAACCTGATGACATCATCGAAGAATTGCAAGGTACCGCCAGGGAGACTGACGCGCCACGTGACTACTAAACAGACGTGGGTGAGGCGGATCAGGGACACTTGGTATTTATTCCTGGAGCGTGCGGTGTCCCTAATCAGGATGCTGCCCGAAACACGGTCAATTTATATAGAGTAAAAGGTGAATAACATTGGTGTATAGCTCTGAAAATATCCCATGGCAACACTAGCAAGGAGAGAAAAGAAACGACAAATAGACTGTAAATGGAAGGTGAAATTATTCCGACAAACTGCGATGCATGGACAGACAAAACAGTGAGGGAAGGTCCAACAGTTACCTGCCAGCGGCGACACCGTCTGGCTGAGGAGGGTTCTGCTCGTCTCTGTGCAGGCAGATCTGTAGGCTAATAAAAAGCTCTCTACTTTTGATTTACAAACAAACTACCTGCCGAAGGACCACGACCCCGAGGAGAAAGTCACCATCGCCCGCCTCCTCCCGGTATCCGCAGCGGGAGGGTCCTGCGCTGTGTTCCCGGACGCAGCCTCTTCTCCTTCACTTCTATTTCAAAGTTTTTTTTAGCTCCCCTCTTCCCTTCTCCTTCTTCAGTTACTTTATTTTTCTCCTCCTTTTTCCTCTTCCTCCTCCTCCTCCTCCTCCTCCTCCTCCTCCTCCTCCTCCTTCTCCTCCTCCTCCTCCTCCTTCTCCTCCTCCTCCTCCTCCTCCTCCTCCTCCTCCTCCTCCTCCTCCTCCTCCTCCTCCTCCTCCTCTTCCTCTTCCTCCTCCTCCTCCTCGCCTTATGTCTTCCACCTATCTCTTTACCTCCGTCCTTGTGCTTCTTCCAGTCGATGAAGCGTCAATGCATTTATGAAGTATACATTTCTCAAATAGGAATATCTTTTTTTCTTTTCTTTTCTTGGGTTTCGAAACATCTTTGAGTTTGCTACTTCGTCTTGTGCACGTGCAATGAATCTTTAATGTTCTTGCTTAATTTTGATCACTATATAGATGTATTTTTTCGCCATTTTTTTCTTCATTGCTGTCTTCCTCTTGGCCTTTCTTCCCTGAGGCTCGTGTGACTAGGGGCTCCAATCGCTGAAAAGGTTGAATAAAAAACCGCGTCTCACGGCTCGGATGGTTGGGGGTCGAGCAGGGCCACGAATTTACATGATTAATCGCACTCAATCAAATGTTATTGACGTCATCGTTTCAGGTGTTAATATAGCGTCACCTGAGGACGAGCCTTAACTCACCTGGATGTATGTTAATTAGCGGCTCGGCTTAATGTACACGCAAGGCCTCAGGGTCGTTTACGTGCATGAGAACTCGTACACACGGACTGACAGCATGTGCACGGAATACTCCTCGTGAAGAAGAAAATTTAATTCCTTTTTATTATTTCTTCCATAAAATTAAGACACACAATGGAAAGAAAACGAAGTAAATAACAACAACAACAACCCACCAAAAATATCCCCAACTCGTTTGACCTGATCATCAATTCTCAATTTTATTTAAGAGCAAAACAAGGAAAGAATATAACAAGTTTCCATAGTTAATCTGCGGGGGAATATAAGCTTAGGAGAGTAAAGGAAGAGACGATGACTGGGGGACTGGAGGACGATGAGAATGGGGGGCGGGGGGGGAGAGGTAGTGGTCGGAGGAGGTAGGGTGATGGGGGCAAGGGTCATGGGTAAGGCTAGGGCAGGAAAGATTGTTGGGGAGGGGAGGGGAGGGAGGTCATAATAATAAGGTCAGTGTTTTATATCCAATAATTTTTTTTCTCTTTTTCAATGCGTTTGGGAGTTTCTTCACCCATTATTATTTCATTTTCCTTTTAAGTCACTATTTTTTTTTTTTGTTGCCTATTATTTCCCTGTTTTTTACTCGCTTACCTCCCTTCGTCACGTTCCTTGTTGCCGTGGAAGCTCTTCTTGTATATAAATCTACACTGTTTTTTTGCATCATATTTGTCCTTGCTGCTGTTTCTTCTTCCCTTCCTCACTCTCTCTTTGTTTTCCTTTCTCCCTGCCTCCTTCCCTTCCTCGCCTTCTTTCCTCTGCTCCTCATCACCCTTGACCTCATATAAGTTCTACATCTCGCTTTTCACTACCATCCCTTGTCTCCCATTCCTTCACCACGCACGCCACTCTCCCTCCCTCCCCCCCATCCCCCTTGCACTCCTCACCACACGAATACCACACTCATTTCTCTCTCTTCTTCTTCCCTCTCTCCCTCCTCTCCCCCCCTACCCGTTCCTCCTCCTTCCTCCTTTGCCCCACCACAAACATCACGAGAGATCTAATAACGTGAGATTACGATCTGGAATCTGCGAGAAATACGACTGCAGGCTCCTCGGCCCTCCAGTCTCTGTGGCCTCCCCCGCACGCACAAATCTCCCCGGCCGTCCCAGCGCTCAAATTAGAGGTGTTGGGACAGTGCTCGGGACGGCATTCAGGGTGTGCTCTGTCAGGGGAACAGGACAATCAGGGCGGGATAAGAGGCGTAGAGGTCACCCAGTTCAGCGAATGTGGGTGTGGGAAGGACACGTGAGAATGGAGGAGTGTCGAGGAGTGATGTTGAGGAGGAAAGTTGGAAAGGAGTGGAGTGGCAGAGCGGGAGTGAAGTGGAGTGGGATGGAGTGGTGGTGAGAGGGTATGTGGGAATGGGCCGGGGGCGTATAGGGTTGTCGTGAGGAAGGGAGAACACACATAAGAGTTAAAGATGATGAATAGGGCGTTAGGGACGACCTCCATGAGACAGAGGAAAGTGAGGTTAACTAATGAGAGAAGAAAGGACTTCATACACCCACTAATTGGGTGGTTGAGCCCGGATGAAAGAAACCAAAAATTAATAAAGGAAAGAAAATGGAAAGAAGAGAGACACGGTTTATGGGGGTGTTTACAGGAGGAGGAGGAGGAGGAGGGAGGAGAGAGGAGGACGGGTGACGGGGAGGAGGCGCAAAGGGAGGATGGAGGAAAGAGAAAACCAAGAAATTCTGCCATGATCCTAATTCACTCCAGGAGGATCTAACTTCTCACGCCCCCACCAGGCACATCCCGGCCCCTCTCAGTGCCCGCGCCGGCCTGCTGCACCTTAACCTGGCTGTCGCGTCACCTCTACGTACCTGAGTTTGTGTCACCTGTTCGTGTTCTTGTTTACGCGTCACGTCCTCTCAGTGATTCTATCTTATTTTCATCTTCTTCCAATTCATCTGGTCGCTTTCATCCTCCGCTTCCTGCCAGTCCTTCTTCACTCGCTCTCTCCTTTTCCTTCTCTATCTCTCTACATTCCCCATCCCCTCACGGTCCACCTTGTCTCATGCCGTTCGTCATTCTGGAACGTCATATAAAGACGTCAAGAGCAAGAACATAATTCAGAAAGTGTAAGAAAAAAAGCGAATCTTGTCCTTAGTCTCAGCAAAGTTAACATTTATCTATCTGAGGACAAAATTAAGTTAAGACAAGATTTCTATATATTTTAATCTTTACTCTTATCTTCTGCCAGACCACCGTACATGAAGCGTTGAACATGGTTAAGGTGTACATAAAGAACGGTTTAGTGTACCTGTTATAGATCAGGACTACCTGCCGTGGTTATCTTAGCATGAAAGCTCAGGAGCAGTTTGAGGTTCTTAAACTAAAACAACTCATTCGCAGACAGGACTGGAACACAAGCGTCGAAGATATACTCCACCGACAGCAAGAAGGTTGTCGGTAAAGATTTGCCAAATAAAGCGTTGATGGATCGCTGCGTTGGTGAACAAAGCGGATGTTAACGTTTTTTCACAACGCCCACCAATTCGCTTTGGATTCAGAGACTAAACTCGAGTATTTGATATCTACATATTTGTATGTTTTTGTTAGCATTTTATAAGATAATCTCGTGTGTGACTTAACAAGTGAACCGACTTCTTTTTTCACTGCCACTTTCCTTCACACTATTTATACACGCTCACTCCTGCTTAACTGATTCACTTGTTTTTTCCTTCTTTCTCGCTTTCTCTGCCACTCTACAAACCTTTACCACATCTTCCTCGATTCAATTTACTTCACCCTTTTCCTTATCCTTTCGCCTTCGCATTTTTTCAGATCTTTTTCCTTTCACCTGTCTTCTATCTTCCACTTGTTCCATCTCCATCACTTTGCTCTTGCACTCACGTTCCTCGCTCCTACACCCGCTTCTCCCGCCCCGGCCACCCTGCACGCGAGGTGGTGGACCGAGGGAAGGACTCACACCTCCTGGAGCCAAGGAAGTCAATCCTCCGCATATCTTGGACGCAAATCCCTCGAGGAGCAAATCTTTCAAGTTAAGCCAAGTGTATCGCGCTCCCGGGCCAGCTGTGTGTGTGTGTGTGTGTGTGTGTGTGTGTGTGTGTGTGTGTGTGTGTGGGAGAGAGAGAGAGAGAGAGAGAGAGAGAGAGAGAGAGAGAGAGAGAGAGAGAGAGAGAGAGAGAGAGAGAGAGAGAGAGAGAGAGAGACGAACAGACACGTGAACGAACAAACAGACACACAGACAGACAAGCCACTTGCACGACGCCTTTTACATCGCAGGTTAAAAGCTGAAAAAAAAAGATAGATGCACACTGAATACGAAAATATACCGCAACGGGATGAAAACAGTCATGATAATATTATGTTCAACAACAACAACAACAACAACAACAACAACTATTACAACAACATCAACTACAACTATTACAACTACAACTACAACTATTACAACTACAACTACAACTATTACAACTACAACTATTACAACTACAACTATTACAACTACAACTACAACTACTACTACTACTTCTACTACTACTGATGTGCGAAAAGAAAAATAATAGCACAACAAAGACATCCAGGTGAGGCCCGGCTGACAAGAGGCCATTAATGGTGTGAGGTGAGCGTGGTCTTCACACCATTACGTAAGGGGCATTGAGTGGGCCATGTGGCGCACGTTACCTGGAGCGTCACGTGCCCACTAGACCGGAACGCATCAGGAGCAGGCGCCCTCAATGGCCTCACTCCAGCCTCCAGCAAGAGACCATGAAATCGGCTTAGGCTCCTCCGGCCCAAGATAAGGACCGCGTGCTCCCCATTGGACATCACCAGTCCATCTCTGTGCGCGGGGTTGGGTAGGGGTGGGGGGGGACGCGGCCTCCTTCCCATTGTTGTTTTTGCTCTTCTTCCTCAACACGGCGTGCCACTTGAGGTGTGGGAGTAAGTGGTGCGCGCGTGTACTAGTAATGTGAGCTGATCCAAGGGTGAGGCAAGTCATGCAGGGTAACGGTGCTCCGAGGTGAAGTTGCGTAATATTGTCTCAGGTCAAGGGAATACTGCCGCCGCCGCCGCTGCTGGTGATCTAATTAATTGACGTTCAGCGGTATATGGGGATTTTTTGCTCGACTTCATTGTGTGGAACTAGTATTTTCGTGGCACAGTACATACGTAAAGGTGACGGCAGTACATCATTAACTAAACTAATAACTATTTTTTTTCGTATATAGTAGCACTGAATACCGGTAATGTTTCCATGTTCAACTTGTCTCTGGTAAAAAAATACAACATGAGCAAGTTTTACGGTCAGGATGTTTTTGATTGATATGTTGTCTTATTCATGTGTATGTGCTGCAAAACACATAAACATACATCCACTTGACATACTTACATAATTATCCTGTCACTATTATTATTATCACCATCAACAATTTTTTTCTTAGTGATACAATGTCCAACTATTTTCATCGTCTACTCTATAGTCTTCTTCTTCCTTATTCCCCTACGCTTCCTCTCTCTACCCTTCACCTCGCTTCGCCTGCCTCCCCCTACTAATTTAATTCCACTTTAGTACAAGAGGAATTTCTCTCCACGTATACATGAGTTAGTGTGAAAGTTAAAGACTCACACACGGATCAGGACGCATATATTCACGCCCATGTGACCCTCAGCCCGCTCGACACCCACCCCCTCAACACACACACACACACACACACACACACACACACACACACACACACACACACACACTCACTCACTCGCACTCGCACTCGCACTCGCACACACACACACACACACACACACACACACACACACACACACACACACACGCAGATAATAAAGAAATAAGCCATGAAAATAAACAGAATAGAATAGAAACGAAGTACCGCCTTGGACTGCAATTACTCCCTCCCTCCTTCACGATTCTTCCGTATCATCTACCACTTTGGTTTATTGAGTCTTACCTCAAACTTTCCCCTTTCCTCTATACACCCAACTTCAAGCCTTTCTCCCCTTCCCTTCCCCTCCACCTTTTCCCTTTCTCCCTCTCCCTAACCCTCCACAACCCTACCCTATACCCACTCACCTCCCCACCTCTCTCCCTTCCCTCCCTTACTTTTCACGAGCGCCCCGTCACCCTCACCGTGGTTAAGTTTCCAGTGTTTTTACGACCCGACACACGAAGTTTACATGACAGAAAGGAAGCAGGAACTGGCGTCCAGGAGGCTCGTCTTTTCTCTCTCCACCTCTTGTTGTAGTCCTCTCCACCCTTCCTCTGGCCCTCCCACCTGGCGCCCACCCCCGGACACCTGGGAGGGTATCCAGGGCCGGAGGGTGTTTGTGTGTGGCTGCAGAGGATGTTGGTAGAGGACGCCAAGGACCCGTGGAGGAGGTGGTGAATGTGTTTGTGCGCGCAGGAGTTTTGAGAGAGAGAGTGAGAGAGTGTATTGTATTTCTTCAGCCGTTGATTCTTCATTTTTTCTTTCTTCTAACCAACTCTTTCTAAATACGTTTTTGAAGAATAGGGAAGCTTTCTCAAGATGTTCTAGTGATACTCTTAGACTCTTGGGTTGTATACAGGCCAAACAAACACCACGACTATATATTGGAGGTACTGTATATAGGCAGGTAGGTATTGTGAGAGAGAGAGAGAAAGAAAAAGAGAAAGAGGGAGAGAGAGACTAACTAATTTCATATACACTATCCTTGTAGCATAAGCGAGGTGTTCAGTCACATAAATTACAAAGTTCACGGAATAAAACAATCCTGTGTCGGAGAGTGATGCACGAGCTTAGTACATGTTGTTGTGCTACGCTGCACGACCCAAGTGGTGAGTTATATTGTCTTCTGCTGTAAGTTATCGTGTTATGTTGCAAGATATTGTGTTCTGCTGAAGGTATTTTTTTTGTTATACCTGCAAGTTACTGTGTTAATGCTTCACGACTTTTGTTACTAGTTTATTTTATTGTACTTCCTTACTACTGTTCGTAAAGAGATATTTAGTTTTCAGAGAGACCTTAGATGGTTGGCCTCCGCCCGTTAGTAGCGCGGGTTAGATTTTTTAAGTGACGCCTTGTTTCTTCTTATTGATAGGCTCATGCTGCCAGCGGAAGTTCCTCGCGCATATAACGTTGCAGTCCCGGCGAGGATGGTGTTATGGCAGCATGTGGGTGATCTTAGGCCACTCGGCGGTAGTAACGTAGAAAAGTGGCCAGCCCGTGCCGAGGCTCGAACGCGGGACCCTGAGCTGGTATGCCCGACCGCTAGCCACTAGACCACCGTGATAGTATATATTTACATTCGATTTTCATGCTGGTTTTCCCGCTCTGTAAGAGAAAACGAAGTATAGAGTTAAGTCACGTCAACATCCGCATTTTCATATATTTCTTAAAAGTACTCAATTAGCTGCCTAAGACAACAGAGACAACAGGTTTCTCGTAAGATTTGTTCTGCACGGAAGGAATCCAATTCGCTCTTATATCATACACTTTATGAATGGCTTTCCAATACTACAATATCGCCAGCTATTTTGGACTATTCATTGTAAGTGTCTGACTATATTTTTTTACCAGAATAAGAAAAAATATAATGTAAAGGTGTGTGTGTGTGTGTGTGTGTGTGTGTGTGTGTGTGTGTGTGTGTGTGTGTGTGTGTGTGTGTGTGTGTGTGTGTGTGTGTGTGTGTGTGTGTGTGTGTGTGTGTGTTTGTGTCTCTCTCTCTCAGCCTTTTCGTGCACCGTCGTCGTCCAGCCTTAGATGTTATGTTGATAAAGGTAGTACATACCATGCCAGGCCTCGTGGGTTCCATACCACACGCTCTTGACGCGAGGACACAATGGACGATAGGTCTCGGAACCAGTCGACGCGGGTAAAGGGGAGTGGACTTAACGGACCAAACCTGAGTTCTTTAAACACCGTCAGACTGTGTTTGGCGTGCCGCTGCATCCACCCCGCCACGCGTCTCCACAATACCTCAGTTACTGTGGAAACTTCAGCTCGTGAGGGAATTGCACGATTGTTTATTAACTTATATCTTGATACGCGTTCGATTTTTGTTGAAAGAAATGTTTTCGAAGCTCTCTGACCCTTTAATTATTAATATTGATTTTACAACACCTACACGTTTCTCGTCTGGAAAGAAAGAAAAGTATCCGTATCGTGCAATAATCCTTACTGGGAACGGATTTAATGTGTGTTTTCTATCATTAAGGTATTTGTCATCCATCATTTTAATAATCCAGCATCCTCCAGCAAATAAAAACAGGTAATAATATATGAGGGAATAAGACATAGAGGGAGACTGGAAAACACTACGGTATAAATGGTAAAACACTAAGCGAACGTGAGGAGAATAATGGAAGGAGGAAAAAGAGAGAGAAAATGTGCATGGCTAAGAACGAGAAAGCTAGGAGGAGGAGGAGGAGGAGGAGGAGGAAGGAGGCTTGGATAAAACGAGAAGGGGAGGTGATGTGTAGGGGTGTTGGGAACTAGGTCTGGTTAACCTCGTCCACACCTCCTGTCCACCTGCATCCCACACCTGACCAGGCCTCTCCCGACCCCCTCACGTCCTCCAGCCTTACATAACCCTCGACTCAGGGCCCTTCAGCATCACCTTCCTCACTCTACAACTCCGTATTACCGCTTCACGTTCTGGCCAGCCAACACACTCCTCTTAATGGCCTTCCCTTCTTCCTTATCCCCCTTCTACCTGCACGATGGAATAAGATGTTGCAGTAGGGCAGCATCGAGGTCGTGCAGTCTCCCTCTCTAAAATATCAGGCGAGTAACTTCATTTCGCGCGCTATGGGGGATGAGATACGCGCAGTGTGTCCACGACGCATTAATATAAACAGGTGATTTTAAGCTCCGGGCGAGACGGCGAGTCTGGTGAGGTGGTGCGGCCTGACCAGTCCCCAGCGGCGCGTCTGTCCAATGTTTCACGGCGCGGACCCCCTTCACCCGGTCTGACCTCTCCTCCCTGCTCCCTCCCTGCCCCCTCCCTGCCCGTTCCCCGCCCCTCCCCGTCACCTTCCTGCCCCCTCACCCCCCATCATCACCGCTAGGCCCTCCTTCTCCTCAGTCTTCTCGCCACTTCCGTGTTCTCATCCTTCCGTATTTTTCTCTCCTCAACGCTCACTTCATTCATTTTCATATATCTATATTTCATTAGATGTTTAGATTATTTTTTTACCATGTGTTTTGTCTCAATTTCCATTTTCGTTTTAATGGTCCCTTTTTTTTTCTTTTTGCCACACTTTTTTTTCTTCTTTTTGTGTTTTGTTTTACTTCCAGGTGTTGTAATCTATAAACGTAGGTCACTTCATTATCTACTTCCACCTTTAATTCACTACCTTCAAGTGTCTCCTTCCTCTCTTTGCCTCAACACCTTCAGTCACCTTCTTTCTCTCCCTTCCTCTTCTCCTTTTATCTCCTCTTACCTCCCTCCCTCCCTCCCTCCCTCACTCTGCACACCACCACAATTGTTGCATACTCTCACATCTCCTTCCAGCAGTCTCTCACACGCGTTCCTTCCTTCATACAAAAAGCTGATAAAAAGGCAATGAGGTCAGTATCAAAGAAGAATGCGCGAGGAGAGGCCGCATCCACCTCAGCCGAAGCAGCGTAGCGTGAAGAGGCAACAATCCCTCTCAGACGTTTTGTTCCTCACTTAGCATGACTGTGCACCGCTGAAGGGAGAGGAGAGGAAGGGTCAGCCTCCCCAATCTCTTCTCATTCATCCTCTCTCTCTCTTCCTTGCTCTCTCTCTCTCTCTCTCTCTCTCTCTCTCTCTCTCTCTCTCTCTCTCTCTCTCTCTCTCTCTCTCTCTCTCTCTCTCTCTCTCTCTCTCTCTCTCGCTCTCGCTCTCTCTCTTTCCGGCTAGGGTCACACGATGATAAACTTGTGTCTAGGGTCGATAAATTTGTTGATAAAGTGATTACTGTCAAGCGAGGATTTGTCGCAAATGTCCCTTGAATCAGAGGTGCCGTCTTACCTGAATACACTCCCTCCCCTACCTCCCCCTTCTTCCCCTCCCCCCCGACCCACTCCCCTTCCTCCCCGCCCAAGACTAAGAACGAAGGAACCAGGTTATCTGCACATCTCCATTCCTCGGCAGCTTCCTCTTACACTACATTTACTAACGATATTATATTTACTTTCTTCACTCTTTACGTAAGGCTCTGATTTTTTTCATTTTCCAGTGTTGATTAAATTGATGATGAAATTTATAACTTTCAATCTCCCAGTATTTTTTTATGGCAGTTATACAAATAGTTTTATTTTCAAGAAGTTTATCTCGTGAACTTTCCGATAATAATCTTGCTAGCTCCATTTTCGTATTTGATGGTTTAATGGATGTAAGATTCTTTGCCTTGAAGGATATTGAGTCCATAATGATTTCATAACCTCGTGAAGATGACGCGGCGCCACAACGCCTGAGTATTTCACATGGAAGGGAGGAGGTGAGGCTCGGGACTAATGCCCTCACGCTTCCTCTCCTCCTTGCCTCTGCCTCCGCCGCCGCCGCTGATGCCCACACGCCTTCCACTCACTCTACAGGCGCAGGTAGTACTCCTCACACCGCTGCCTCGCCTAACTACCTTGTTTCTCGTAAAGCTTGTTATTGGCATTAGTTTTATTTGAGTTTTTTTTATGAAGAGGCAGCCCAATATTGGTGTTGTCACTGCTAATAACAATGACATTCACCTTTCTTATAATTTTGCAGGTTACAACTTCATGAATTTTGGTCCCGTCATGATGGTTCTTATTATGGACTTATTCATTACTGCCTGAGCCGTCACTCAATTTTTTTTTCAACATTTCTCATTTGTCAATATTGTCGTCATTAGTCTTGACATTTACAGTCTTGAGCTTCACGATATCCGACGCGCTAGCCACTGAGCCCACAAAGAACCGCCTCCGCCTCCCGTACCCATCTCAGGACAGTCTTGACGAGCACTAAGTAGAAAGTAACGTCAGGTCACACACACCAAACACGAATTGCTAGATGATTACGACTTTGCGGAACGGGTGGCGGTAAAAGCAGATACGTGAGGGACTTTTTAAGAGCTGCCAGGACCTTGTGACCGAAAGAGCACGCAACGAACCTCTTTCTTGGAAGTGGTGTCTTTCCTAAGAAACATGAGGTTGCCGAAGAGTCAGCCAGGGATGGGGGCGGGGCAGTGAGGCTCAACTGGACAAGCGGAGTATTAGGGTTCAAGGAGAAGATGAAGGTAATGAGTCTTGTACTATAGAGGAGGAGGAGGGAGAGAATAAGGTATATAAAGGGGAAGATGAAGGTAATGGGGCCCACGCTAGGTAAGAGGAAGGGATGGTAGGGTTCAGGAGTAAGAGGAAGAAGTAATGGCGGTTCGATGGGGGAAAAAAAGTGGGTGATGGGATTTAAGAGTAGAACATGGGGAGTAATTAGGCTCAGGGGGGGAGGTGAGTGAAGGGAGGAGGATCACGCTGAGCCGTCGATGAATGAGCCAATTTGTTAGAAGAAGAGCACCTGGGACTAGCTGCTGAACTCACGACAAGAAGGGGTTCCGTAGTACCCTGTAGGGGCCGGCAAGGAATGGCAAGGCGAGGATGTGCATAGGAGAGGTAATTGTGATGAGATGAGCTTGGAAGGGAAGGACGTCTCGCTGCTAAGGTTAGGTGAAGTGTGAGGTTGCAGGTGAGGAGAACTTGAAGTATGCAGGGAGAAAGGACTGACTGAAAGAGGTGCAAAGAAAGGGAGGAAAGGATTAGAGACTATCAAGAGGAGGAAAGGTTGATGGGACGCAGAAGGAAGGAGAAAGGGAAGGAGTGTAGGAGGATGAAGAAAAAAAAACTCTAGTCTGTAAGGAAGGTCGTGAGCATAAGGATCTGCCAAGGGGGAAAGAAATAGGAAAAGTTACAAGGAGGAATGAGAGGGTGGCTAGGAGGCGGTGAGGGTGAGTGAATGTAAAGTGACTAGGGTGAAGAGGCGCACTGGAGAGTAAAAAGTGAAGGGGTACTACTGCATGTTTTTGAATTAATTACGTATTGTTAATGGTTTATGCCTCTATCGTCTTAACAGCCCGATTGAGTATTTAGAAAGGGTTAGTATTCAGTCATAAACCTGGAAAGATAAAGGTGTGGCCGCGGGAGGAGAAAGCGTCCCAGATTTGTGGTCCTGAAGAGAAGAGGACTAACTATAGGACTGACTGATGCTTGTTGAGGTAACGCCATAGTAATGATGCTTTTCATGTCCTTTGTAGTTGATTTGTTATAACTGCAGTAGTTTAGCGCTTCATGCTACACTAACCATTACTACTACTATAACTACTGCTAGTTCTTATTTTACTACTACTACTACTACTACTACTACTACTAGTACTACTACTACTACTACTACTACTACTACTACTACTACTACTACTACTACTACTACTACTACTACTACTACTACTACTACTACTACTACTACTACTATTACTACTACTACTACTACTACTACTACTACTACTACTATTACTACTACTACTACTACTACTACTACTACTATTACTACTACTACTACTACTACTAATAATAATAATAATAATAATAATAATAATAATAATAATAATAATAATGATAATAATAATAATAATAATAATAATAATAATAATAATAACAAAAATAATAATATTGCTACTACTACAATAGTAATAATGATACATATGATATTGAGTAAGATGATAATGAAGATCATGATGGTCATCATCATCATGATCTCCATTATATCATTACATTATCATATCATAATTTTATCATCATTGTTATTATAATTTTCATCATCATCATCATCTGCAGTAAACATGCGTGTTCCGCTAAGTAGGCTGTATAAGAAGCATTAACTAAAGACCACGACAACAACAATAGGAAAGAAAAAATGTATGATGATGGTGCACATGCTAACAAGGCTGTATGCCAGGACTTCCCAACACCGGCTCATGCTTAACGCCTGGATAAACAACAACACCTCACCATCATCAGCACAACGACACAGATTATCACACCCACCGTCTCTTCAAATTCACATGCTTCCTTCACCCTAAACAGCCACAAGTAAAGAGCAAGTGATCAATAAGTTTCTCTGGTCCACTCGACAAATTTGTAAAACCATCTATACATTTGTGAGTCTTAAGGCTTGTCTGTTATTATAGGTGTCTGTCGCTACTCATTCGCCTAATCTGCAAAGTATATGATGTAATTGATAACGCTAAGTTCCCTCACCTTGGAGCTATAGGTGCGTGTAGGGAGACAAGAGTGATTCAAATCGTCTAACTTAGCGTCTCCCTCAGAACTTGAAATATAGATGATAACAAAGCTTGACTGTTACTGAAGGATTAAAAATATCAATTACCACCTTGGCTCCACTCTGGCTTATTCACTTATTTTCTTATTATTATTATCATCTTTAATTTAGTGTGACAGGGTTTTCTTTTTCTATTCATTTGTTGGTACGTTGTGAGGGTGATATTTTCCTTGCCCCTCGACCAAACAAGAACAAAAAAAGAACAGGGAAGTCCACATCCCTCTTTTGCGTATTAACCTTGTGTGTGGATGTGGAGGGGAGGGGAGGAATGTGACTTTGAAGAATATGAGAGAGAGAGAGAGAGAGAGAGAGAGAGAGAGAGAGAGAGAGAGAGAGAGAGAGAGAGAGAGAGAGAGAGAGAGAGAGAGAGAGAGAGAGAGAGAGAGAGTGTTAGAAGGGATATAACGACATAAAAAGAGACAAAATGATAAACACACACACACACACACACACACACACACACACACACACACACACACACACACACACACACACACACACACACACACACACACACACACACACCTTAATACCACTGTTTCCACCTTCTTTACCCTTGAATCCTGCATACGGTGACGCTTCTTCCAACCAATAGCCTTCTTCCCTCCTCCTCCCTCACTCACCCCCTCCATCCCCTCTTCCCCTCCTGCCTCACCCTCACCATCCCTGCCCACATCACTCACCCCACCCCTTCCCTCACCATACCCATCCCGCCCTCCCTCGACTGATCTCTGACCCCGCCCAGACCGGCATCATCATGACTGAGCTTGGTGATGTGTCGTTCTCGTCTCCTGTCAGTCTGTGCTTATGTACATCTGTCGCTACACGTGCTGCGTTTGTCTGTATATGTACCTTCACGTCTGTCTGTTCCCGTGTACATATGTCTGGTTATATATATACAGTGTCAATATCCTCTGTTTTGTGTATAAATAAATATATATACATCATAAATGGATAATAGGAAAAATAAGTAGGACGCTGATTGGTAAGATTCTCGGAGAGGGAAAAAAAATAAATGGAAGGGGAAAAAAATCCTAACTGGTGAGGAGGAACTTCAGGAAAAACCGGATGAAACGAAATGTAGGAATACGAGGCTGATGGGAGGAGGGATGCTTAGGAGGGAGGGAAGGAAGGAGAGGCGGGGGAGTAATTATGCTTCTCCGCCTCCTCATCCCTTGTGAAAACCTCCACCCAGCGCTGACCAAACGTGCTGGGATGGTGCATGTAGCGGGTGGACCTTGGCGGGATAACGACGTGGATAGAGAGAGAGAGAGAGAGAGAGAGAGAGAGAGAGAGAGAGAGAGAGAGAGAGAGAGAGAGAGAGAGAAAGAGAGAAAAGAGAGAGATAAGAGATATTCCCTACGTCGTTGCTTAGGTGTTAATATTCAAGCATTATGAGAGGAAGGAAAGTTTATCTACCAGGAGACCCTCAGCTCACATCACCTCCCTCCGTTGCATTGTTTTTGCTACACACGACCTGCAGAGCGCCGCCACTTGCCGCTCAAATACTAGACACAGATTTATCCCAAGATTAGTAACAAAAACTAATTAAGTAATGCCAATGAAAAAATATGTTCAGACGGCAAAACATGATTGACTTTTGTAATCATTATCATATTTATATTTATGTGCGATGATGTACGTGACTTCTGACCCACAGACGTAAGTGCATAGCTTGGTTGAGGATGAGGTATGTGTACTGAGCACCAACACCACAAACGTCCTCACGCTCCGCCAACTAACAACGACATGGAGATTTGATGGTTAGACAATAAATTATAAGAATAGATTTACCTGTCTGTACACTACTCCAGATTACTTTAGGGTATCAACGTGATGTAAAAGTAAGATAATTCCTTTAATGCCAAGTACATAATCACGAAGCTTAATTAATTTGCTTATCTTTATATGATTGTTTATTTTTTTCTCGGACGTAAGCAAATTATTTATCATCGTCGTAGGGTTTAATGCAAGTGGTGAAATTAATTCTTTTTTTCTCTTGTCCGAGTAGATTGTTATTTAATAGCTTACCTGCTGAATTAATATTATACTACATATTTGTCTACCTGTGATCGACTAATCCTAATATGAAACGATTACCACATTGTTGCTACCATGGTCATAAAAAAAACTTCCTTCTTTAGTCTTATGTCACTGTGAATTTATATTTACGGTGAACTGACAAGATCCCAAGACAGGTCCCTGAGGAACCCCGCTGTTGACGGCTGCGTTGAAGCTGTCTATTCACCTCTTCACTTCGTTGTCAGATATGAAGGGAACACTTCACCTGTCTTCCTCTGTTACCACTCACGGCCTGAACCTTCATTGTAATTGCACTACATCACCGTGTATCACATCGAGAAACATATATTCAGGAATTTAAAGTGTAATACCCGTTCGGAGAGAGAGAGAGAGAGAGAGAGAGAGAGAGAGAGAGAGAGAGAGAGAGAGAGAGAGAGAGAGAGAGAGAGAGAGAGAAGGAGAAGAGAAGGAGAAGGAGAAAGAGAGAGATTAACCTTCTTAACTGTGTCCCCGCAACGAACACTTGATTGCTTGATTGTGTGTTGTCTTTTGTTTTCTTCATACACAACTTCATTACGGAGTTCTCTCTCTCTCTCTCTCTCTCTCTCTCTCTCTCTCTCTCTCTCTCTCTCTCTCTCTCTCTCTCTCTCTCTCTCTCTCTCTCTCTCTCTCTCTCTCTCTCTCTCTCTCTCTTTCTTTCTCTC
>JAPQNM010000002.1:7952653-7965153 GCA_029783475.1 Metacarcinus magister
TCTCTCTCTCTCTCTCTCTCTCTCTCTCTCTCTCTCTCTCTCTCTCTTTTTTCCCTGGTCGCCGTCCTGCTTGATTTACTGTTCTGTTGAATGTCTATTGCTTAATCACTACTTGTTCTCATCTTTCCATCCATGACTTTCTACTTCTCTCTCTCGCTCTCTCTCTCTCTCTCTCTCTCTCTCTCTCTCTCTCTCTCTCTCTCTCTCTCTCTCTCTCTCTCTCTCTCTCTCTCTCTCTCTCTCTCTCTCTCTCTCTCCTCTCTCTCTCTCTCTCTCTCTCTCTCTATCTATATATATATATATATATATATATATATATATATATATATATATATTATATATATATATATATATATATATATATATTAATCTTTATGATTATTGATGTTACCTCAAAACAAATAATTGTGTAAATAGTCACAGGAGCAGCAGCAGCAGTATTATTGTTATTATTATTATTATTATTAGTAGTAGTAGTAGTAGTAGTAGTAGTAGTAGTAATTGTAGTAGAAGTTAATTTTGTTGTTACTGTTATTGTTGTTAATGTTGTTTTCGTCTCACCTGTTGGTGGTGTTGTCTTCAATTACTTTGTTCCTTTGATGTTCAGAGACTTTCACTTTCCTTATGTTGTAGCACACTTTTGTGACTGTGTTGTTTGCTCCTCACCAGAGTATGTCCCTGTGCAATTATCATTTACATATTTACAGACCACCACACACGCCAAATATTTCAGTCCAGTATTCCTTTGTTCAGCTTTTGTCTCTCTTGGATGTCACCCAACACGGACGAGGAAGGACTGGCTGTACATATAAGAAAATAGAAATGTTACACGCATATCTTTCTTGTTTCTTATCCACACACAAACAAACATGACTGTGCAGAAAGAAAGAGAGAGAGAGAGAGAGAGAGAGAGAGAGAGAGAGAGAGAGAGAGAGAGAGAGAGAGAGAGAGAGAGAGAGAGAGAGAGAGAGAGAGAGAGAGAGAGAGGGTCTAAATATTTTATTATAACTCTTGGAAGTCCTGTTGAAATCTCTCACATATATCAAACAAGGAGGAGTTATGTTTCCGTTTGAATTAGTGAAAATTGAAGAAGAAAAAAATGTTGTATCTCTTTCGTTGCATTTGCCTTGAGGTGTTGTAACTATGCTATTTGTGGAGCCGGTGTGCCGCGTCCTTGGTCGTTGCGTCACCAGACAGGGATCAAATAGCCAGTGTTAGGAATCCTTGGCTGAATATCGTCACATTTGGAATTTGAACCTTGAATAACTTTGAATACGTTTAATGGAAATAGTGTAACCGGAGCAACATCTTTGGATCTGTTTACTTAGGGTATAGATATATGAATGATTAGTATGTGAACTATAAGAACTATCTGTAAGTATGAAACAAAACTTAAGTAATCTCAGGTGATATCGCTCACTGATGCAAGGACAGACACACACTTCTTTGGTAACCGATGACCGAGGATATTATTTTTTCCATATTCATAATCCACATCAACATTCACAACACAAATAAACACACCAACGTAAACAGGCAGGTAAATAGGGATATATATCATCGGAATGATTGTTGAATATGCTTTACATTGGTGGGAAATACGATATAAATCTGTTTACATCCATAAATGACCATTATATGTTTTTATTTCTTGATGTAAGATGATTTATTATTTCCTTCACGTAGAATTCAATGTCTGGTTCGCTGTCTCCAAAATTTCGTCCCAGAACTGTAATCTCACAAAATCGATGATGTATATGAAGGTAACTGATCTGAGCCAAGTGACGGTGGACCTTAAGTTTTGGTGACTTGCTGCTGGAGGCCAAAAATCACTCCTATACAGTACTGGGGTGATACATGTATTGCAGTCCTTAAAGCAGCTAGGGAGTCAGGATTCTTAAGGAGGCTGTGTTTACAAAGATTGATGGAACGTGAGAGCCAGTAATGGTGTTAACGAGGCTATACACACACACACACACACACACACACACACACACACACACACACACACACACACACACACACACACACACACACACACACACACACACACACACACCACACACCACACACACACACACACACACACACACACACACACACACACACACACACACACACACACACACACACACACACACACACACACACACACACACACACACACACACACACACACACACACACACACACCCACCCACACCCACACACTCACACCTACACCCACACCCACACATACACACACACACATACACAGTTACTAAACTTCTTGTCTTGGTTAGAATAATCTTTTTTTTCTTCCTTACACAATACCCATCGTTAAAACTTTGTGTCAAGGAAAAGTGAGGTGGGGAACGCGGGCCACAAGGGATGAATACATAGCAAGGCTGTCACTTTGGGGTTGTCACTTGTCTGGTCCAATAACGGGGCCAATGGACTCCGGCGCATAAACGGGTCATCAGTAGAAAAAACATCGTTGAGGACCGTCTCAGGTGTTTTATGCTTACGTCTCCTGCAGCGTCTGATTAAACACATGACTTGCGTAAAAATTAATTTGAGCTTATATAAAATTATGAAGTCACTCTGATCTCTTTTATGTGGCGTGAAAGCTGAGTTCCCGTCAATCACCTTGGCTTACAAACAGTGTGTGAATAGTTCATATATATTTTAATGGAAGTGAACTCAGGGTAGATAGCGACGGCAAACCCTTTCTTTGGTCGGTCATAAGTGAGGGACTTGTTGCTACTCATCACTTAAGGTGTTAAAATTCTTCAGAGGGAAAAAAAAGTGAAGAAACTAACTCCTAATACTAGCAGCTGATTGTACTGTTAGCATCATTGCCTTAATCTTGTGTAAGGAGTTAAACTTTTCTTTGGTCATTGCCATTAAATTTTACGTTTGTCCAATCTAATTGAATTAAGTTAAGAAAACATTCCACTGCAATCATTACACAACACTGCGTCACCCAGGCAGGTGTTCAGTGTTCTGGCGCCAGTGTGTTTGGAAGCGGCGTCTTGTTGATACATAAGCATTGATCTGTCACTCTCGTTCTAATTTGTCTGCTAATTATAAGATTTCACATTCCTCGCCGCACGATTGAGTCCTACGCTTCTCAACCCTCGGCCAAGGATTATAGCCTCGCCTCCCATCCTCGTACCACAGTGTGTGTGTGTGTGTGTGTGTGTGTTTGTTGAGGCAAGGCTGGCACGAATGTGGGAAAAGTACTAACGCTAGTTTCCCAAAATGCGAAACAAACTGAATAAAACTACTTTCCAGATATTGTTTAAGATAAAGTTAAGCACAGTATCGAGAATTAACTAATATAAGTAATACTGCGGCTGGTAACCTGTTTTATAATACCAATTGTGTTGCGTCCTGGAACCTACTCCTTGTTGGATCAGTACTTAGCTCTAATATCGTAAATACTTTCTAGTCACGGCTAGACGACCTATTCAAGGCCGTAAGATTTTATCAATCATGTTTTTGCTAATCTTCCTTTCTCCCTGGAAACGTCGCGGTAGGTAACGCATACGAATCTGTCTCATTCCTTTTCCCTTTACAGAACACAATGTTACATATTTTATAGTGTAGTATGCTATTTTTCGTTTTAATTTCGTGTTTTGAATATTGAATTTCCATTTGGGTTTTCATTGCAGGTGTTGTTCCAGTCTTCCCTGCAAGCTTCGTGACAGAGAGACAGGTGAGTTGGGAAAGTGTTGTCCTATTCTGTTCTCTATGTCTACATGTAAATTTGCAAATACTCTCATTATAGGTTTGCAGTTATCTGTTTTGTTGTTACGTGTCTCTCTTCTTCTTCCTCCTCCTCCTCCTCCTCCTCCTCCTCCTCCTCCTCCTCCTCCTCCTCCTCCTCCTCCTCCTCCTCCTCCTCCTCCTCCTCCTCCTCCTCCCCTTTCTCTGCCTTGGATTATGGGTCCAGTTTTTGCTATCAACTTTCCCAGTGGTGAATCCAGGACCCACACAAGACCTTCCCGTGTCTTCTCTTTACCTCCGTTTGTTCTTCCTCCTCCCCTCTCTCCCGTTCTCCCTCCTCCTCTCTCTCCCTTACCTCCTTCCTCCCCTATCTCCCTTACCTCCTTCCTCCCCATCAAGATCAAGTGGGGACGTGAGAAAATTGTGCTTCTTACCTGGTTAAAGGTGGAAGGAATGAGGCTCTTGTCAGCTTATGGGGAGAAAGAGAGAGAGAGAGAGAGAGAGAGAGAGAGAGAGAGAGAGAGAGAGAGAGAGAGAGAGAGAGAGAGAGAGAGAGAGAGAGAGAGAGAGAGAGAGAGAGAGAGAGAGAGAGAGAGAGAGAGAGAGAGAGACTGAGACTGAGACTGAGAGACTGTTTACGTTACATCAGTGTCAGCATGAGAAGTACCTTTTTTTTTTTTTAGCTGTTGTCTTTTGGGAAGAAAAATGTGCAGCATCCTATCTGTACTCTCTGTAGGACGGCGATCAGTTATTTGAAACCAAACCATTTAAACGGCGAAAAGAAAAAAAAAATAGAGGAAAAAAAAATCAACTGTAGGATAATTAAACAACAAGAACAATAGCAGCAGTAGCAACACAAACAATAACAAACAAAAAAACTACATCAGCAACACCAACGCATAATAAAAACTGTAATATAACTGTAATAGCAACAATAATAACAATAATAATGATAATGCAAGGAAATGGACAAAACAAAAATAAAAAAAAGATTAAATAAAAACTTAAGTGAAGGAAAAGAAACTTCACTGGCACGTCTGGGAGGCAAAACAAAGTCCTGGAGGGAGGGGGAAGGAGGGGGGGTAAGGTAACTTCTGGAGGTGGCTAGTAGTGCACTGGAGGGAGAAGGGGGGTCAGGGCGGGGGGGGCGAGTAAACACGTGTGGAGAGGTGAAGAGGTAACCAGCAGAGGGGCACAGGTGGAGAGGGAGAGAGAAAGTTTGTGGGCAAGAGCAAGACAGTAAACAATGATACACCTGTCGTCTGCCTCACCTGCTGTCTTTCTCCCACATGCAGTTTCTCTTGTTGGGCGTCATTTTTCATCACCTGTTGTATACCTTAGCCCTAGCGTCTGCTCCTCCTCCTCCTCTTTCTCCTCCTTCTTCTCTTCCTCCTCCTCCTTTAGTTAAAAACGTCTTGACCACAATTAAAAGAAAAAAGTGGACATGAGCAGGACATGTCATGCGCTGAAGAGGTAATAGATGGAATGTTAGAGTAATGAAAAAGTAACTCAGGGATGGTTACAGAAAGCAGAGAAGGCAGAGAATTAGATGATGTGAGGATATGTTTTACTCGAGTCACCTGGAATAGACTGTCAGTTGATAGAAATAAGTGAAGAAGGTTAGAGAGTCATTTGTCTTGCAGTGGACTCATAGATACTGCTGCTGATGATGATGATATAAGAAAAGAAATGTAGGAGAACAAATGTAACAAATTCTCTTAAATGTTAGTTGCTATTTTTCTCTATTGATGCATTATCGTAAAAATATACAGGTTTTTTGGATGAAAGAAAGAAAGTAATCAAGTTTGAAGTTGTTTATTACAATTATTATATCTATAGATACAAAAATGTTCAATCCACATTGTTTACATTTATTTTACATACAATAAAATGCGATATAAGTGTTGGGATTCAATTATTTCCATGATAGTTTACATGAGGATAGTGTAATGGTGTTGACCAGCATGACAAGCCAACACATCACTTGTTAGGCAGTCCTTGGCTTCCAAAAGTATAAGTCATCCCCATCCAGGAAGAATCACGTGATGGTCCAACCCAATCACATTCCAACGCCTCAAAGGACGCATGGAATTAGGCGAACAATAACAAGGAAATAGTTCGACACATACTCAAAAGGACTTCTTCCAAGGAGACGGTGGCATATATCATTATATATATATATATATATATATATATATATATATATATATATATATATATATATATATATATATATATATATACATATATATATATATATATATATATATATATATATATATATAATGCATATATATATATATATATATATATATATATATATATATATATATATATATATATATGCGCATGCACGCACGCACGCACGTAAAATTCAGCCAAACAGATGAAAATTAGCGAGATAGAGAAGGAATTCCAGCGGCTTTTCGCGATGAATTGGACTGTGAACCTTGGCTCGGCTCAGCAGACACTTGTTATCAAAGTCTTGTGTCTTACTTGGCTATTGTTGGCTGTACCAGGTTCAATATATCATGAAACTGGCTCTTGCTGACTCTCATCTCCTGTCTTTATTCTTCCTCGCCCTCGAGACACAACTCCTCCAACAGATGCACCACTTCACTTTGATCCTCTCCTCTCGCAAGCCATCTCCGCCTCCACATTTGTTTATTTTTTTCGTTGCTTTAGTAAATTTAGTGCCACAAGGGACAAAAAATCTTACTCCGAGTGATAATAACTAGGGCGTGGAGAGGGATGTCAGCCATCTTTGTTATTATAGAAATGCAAGACTGGTGTTACGAGACAGTGAGGTACAGGTGTAATGCAAGGACCCAGGTAGTAGGTCCACGTATGGAAGAATACATTACTTTATGACCAGAGATCCATGAAAATGTGCCCAGTGTGATACGCCCTTTAGTGATGTGACTATTTTCGTCGTCTAGTGATGCGTCATGTCGGTTGTTTTTCTGTCATTCATTCTTTATTTTCTGTTTGGTCACAGATGCGCACCTATTTGTTGTGTGTTTCGCGTCCTAATGACGATGACACACACAACAGATATCTTACTTCGCACACCCTCGCAGTAAATGGTTCACATCGGATGTCTTACTTGTATTGACTGTTGCGGCTTTTGATTATTGGCGTTATTATTAATAAGTTTGTCTAGGTCGTTCTGGATGGCTTTTCAGTCTTCCATTGTGACTGAAAGGAGGAGAAGAATGGAAGAAGAACTTGATTAAGAACGAGAACAACATCAAGAACAAAGACAAGAACAAGAAGAATTCCATTAATGCTGTGAAAACAGAGATGCGCAAAAATGTGTATATATATATATATATATATATATATATATATATATATATATATATATATATATATATATATATATTATCATTTCAAATAAAGGAATGGAAAGACAACGGGTGTTTAGAGGAGAAAGCGCACGGAAAGAAATTGCTATAGCACCGAAGAAAAATATTAAAGCTGAAGGTAATGAAGACAACCCAATAACCATTGTTCAGAAAATGTTAAAACATCAAACAAACTGGTTGGCTCCATCAGAAGGACTTTCGTGGACAAATTGAAAAGGTTATCCTTACGCTATTTAATCCACATGTACGCCCTCATCTAGAATATTGCAATTAGTTATGGTCACCATACTATGAAAAAATATATTCATAAGCTGGAGAGAGTAGAAAGAAAAGTTACTAAAATGATCACTAGATTGCTAAACAAGCCTTACGAAGTACGATTGAACTTGTACAATTTTCCAAACGTAGGCTACCAGGGGACCTAATAAAGATATTAAAAATTTTGCGTCGCTTTGACAATATTAACATAAACTACTATGTAGCTACTAATCTCACAAGCAACTCTCGTAATAATGGTTCCAAGATTATTGATTGGTAAGCGTTTAAGATCTAACGAAACGAAGCACTTTTTCTTTAATGAAATTGTGATTAATTAGAATTCTTTATCAATACAAGTGATTAACAGTAACACAATTGAATCACTTAAGAAAAAACTTGATAAGCACTTAGCATCAGTTCACTAAATCAAGTATTTCATTCCTGTCAAGATTTTTTTTTTTTTTAGTGGTAGTAATAGCCGTAGATTACGACTGTTTTCTCACTTTTTTTATACAAATTCTATGGTAGTTTTTCCATACTACATGATATTGCTTTCTGTTCCGGCCAGCTTCGGCTAGAGGGAGTGAGTGGGAATGAGGCTTCCACTTTGCTGTTTTTTGTCTCTATCATGTAGATACTATAGTAGTACACGGACAGCTTCGTTAGGTCCAGTAGGACTATTGCTGTCTGTTATTCCTTTGTACTTCTTTGTACTTTGTACGTCTTCTCCCCCTCCAGTATATTCCTCATTTGGAGTCACCTCTTCATAAGCTTCATCCTCCTAATGCAGCTGGTGTCCAGTTTAGGAATGAAAGTGCAAAAATAAGTTACAGTGAAGTCTTGAGTCTTATAAGAATATTTATTTTAATGAGAGAAAAGTGTGTGGGAGTAAATTTATGAGAGTTAGTGTGGACAAATGTAAAGACTTAATGGTAATTGTGTGATAATCATAAGTTAATGGAATGGGGTTATTGTATGTGATGCTACTGGTGGTGTTGATCCTTGGGTGAAAGTGAGTGAATGTTTGCAGGTTGTAGTTGTGAGGAGGTGGTGATGAGCCGAGTGTTTGTGGGTATGACGGAGCGCGGTCGTTGTGTGAGTGAGGAGCAACATAAAGCTGTTTTGTATTAATAGAGACGCATTTTTCTCTAACAGGGAACGATATCACGAGGAAAATCATCTTTTTGCTCGCAGCTGCTTGTGCATTGTGAATAATTGAATTTAACATACAGCAAACGAGTGGCGGATGCTGTCAATGAGTTTAAGTATTTTTTGGGTGCCTGTTGTGTCCTACGTGATGATTGTGTCTGTCTCGCTGGCGGCTTGTGGCGTGGGACTGTACAACTTTTCTAACAGTAAACGTTTTTAAAAGCAGTGGACATGGAAACTTGTTGAATATGAAAGAGACCTTATCTGCGAAGAAGGAAAAATGATATGTGTGTGTGTGTGTGTGTGTGTGTGTGTGTGTGTGTGTGTGTGTGTGTGTGTGTGTCTGTGTGTCTGTGTGTCTGTCTGTTTGTCTGTCTGTCTGTCTGTCTGTGGTCAGCCACTGAGGTCACAATCCATAAATAAACAGCTTTGCTTAAGAAATATATGTCATATCCAATGACCATCCATTTATCTAAATGATATATACAGATAAAAGAATAATAATAGTAATATATCTTTGCGTCTCACAACCATCATTATTAAACTACTCAGTCTTTGAAGGTACATATTTTTCCTTCTTCGTGTTTCAAGTCTCGTGTTCTTATACAATGGCGGGACGGGAGGCTTGTGCTGGAAATTTCACTCCCTTCACAAGTCAAGTGCGTCGCGTGCTGCTTAGGACCTAACGATGCCAGGCAGGTTGTTTGGGTGTGGGGGAGTGAAGGGTTTGAATGGCGGGAGAATGGATGAACGCTTCTGTTTTCTCTCGTACTTTTTGTCTTTTTTTCCCATGAACGTAACTAGTCCCTTTGTCTTGAGCCTGCAGTCCCATCCTCAACAAGTAGGGGAGAGGCTCATTGGTGTTGTTGACGATGATTGTGGTGATGGAAACTCATTTTAAATTGCATTGTGTGTTACTTATCATCATTATTCTTTGTAAGTATTTTGTTTTTGTTCTCCATCATCATAATGACATTTTGTATTGTATTGATAATTGTTTATGCATATTTAACAGTTTGATGTTTAACTTAGTTAGTAACTAATTTACCTCAAAATTGAAAAACATCTTTAGCGAGTAAGTGGTAATTATTGACACCATCAATTCGAGTAATTGTCCTTACAAATACAAGCATCTCATCAGCCATATTCCAGACTCGACTCATACAGTAGTTTCTGTCCTTCCCATAACTTTTCACGTCCTCCCTGTCAGTTGCTTGTTCTTTCCTTGGTACACTGTGAGGAAATGGTATGCCCGCTGGCCCACAACAGGGGAGGCAATGGCTGGAAGGCCCACACCACCCCTCGAGGGCTGGTGTGGGCCGGTGCGGGTCAGTGCCGGGTGGGGCCGGGCGCGGCTAGGGTATGGGTTCGGCGTTAATGACACATTTTAATAAATCAAGAATGCTTCGCCCACAAGGCTCGTAAACAGCCAGGCTCATGCATCTTAACGAGACAGGTGACGGCCCATTGGAAAGGTGATTTACTGGTTGACCAGTCTGTAGTAATTGTTATTATTATTATTATTATTATTATTATTATTATTAATAATATTATTAATACTTTCATTATTGTCATTATTATTGTTATTATTATTATTATTATTATTATTATTATTATTGTCATTTTCAGCATATGTAAGTATCATCATCATCATCATCATCATTATCATTAGCATTAGCATTAGCATTAGCATCATCATCACCACTACCATCAATCATTGCTTCCATGTAATTCAAGTAGCAGCAGCAGCAAGCAGTATAGCCGCCCATGGGACAGCTGCACGTGGGCGTAGTGAGTGTTGCTGCAGTGCCGGGCCGCCTGACAGAACTGGCAACGTGCTGGGAAGAACGTCTTTTTTTGCTGGGTATTTGGTTATAACAATGAAGTTTTGTATGTGGTCATATATGTGTTTTCGTCTCTTCAATTACCTGGGAAACGTTTTAAATTTGTTCATGTTCTTTTCCTGTGCATAATATGAATAACGTTATTGACGCTGGGCTGTGAAGGAGGACCACTTAGCAGCCGAATACTAAGAAGTGAAAGCCTGCGATAAGAAGCTGAGGTTGCGTCTGTGTACGGAAGAAAGTTTAAGAAGAAAGTAAAAGTCAACATTAACTAAGCTAAGAAAAAGGAAAGAAAAGAGTTTTGCGTATGCAGATACATTCTCCTGATGAACTTCCAAGCAGTCAGTATTTACAGTCATTACAGAACTCACCATAACATGATTATAAGAAGAAAAGTAATGTATATATTTTTTGGAGGCTGAAGTTTCAATTTTCAATAGATAAACCATAAAAATGACGATGCTCTCATGTCGATTATGCTTAATTTAATTTGCAAATCTCTCGTCATTCCTAGGCAGCAAGTCTCAGCGTGGGCTTCCTCTGAGGGTACATTGCCAGTAAAACAAAGAACGTGAGCCCTCCTGTGCAGCTAATTTTATCACTTCCTTTTTATGCTCAATGTTTGCCTTGATCAACGATGTTTGAAAAGTGAACCCTTATAATTTTCACAAGAATATTAACCGCAAGATTATGAGGAAAGTTTTATGCATTTTTTCCTAGAATGATTTGTTGGAATGTTTGACTAGAAATAATATGAAATAAAAAGAAGCAGTGGTGCATGATTACCTGCCGCGCCGCCTGCACCGGTGTGGCTGGCAGCGGGGCGCCTCCACACAGGTTACATCGGTACTTCCAACGTTCCTCATGTCTTCTATTATTTCTTACATCAAATTTTAATCTAATATGATATGTAGTGCGAAATAAATATGTGTAGAGAAGGTCGGTTATTGTTCTCACATCAAAGGATCACTGTAGCTGGAACTCACTCCTCAGGGATCACCTTTCACATGGCTGACTACAAGCAGGGACGACTCCGGGGTAGAGTACAGGGGTCTCAGCGGCAGCAGGTTAACAGGCCTCTCAGGTGATCACATCCCATGATAACTGTTTTAGAGTGATAAAATTTCTGGTAACACTTGGTTGATGCCTCTTTTCACCTGTTTTATGTGCATTCGTAGCAATAAATATTAGAAAAGTCGACAGAAACAGAACATTTATTTGACACTTTTCCAATCAACTATACTCGTAATATTCTTTTCAAAGATTTTCTTGACGAATTATTTCCAAAAAATACATATATAGTTTTAGTATTTTCATCGCAAGTATTAGTTGAACCAAGAACATGAAAACATATTTCGATAAACAATTGAATAAATATTCAGTGTACGAGTATTTGCAGCTTATTGCCACACACTCGACGTGTTGCCGTTAGACGCCACACTGAGCCTAAACCTGATGTGTACCTGTTGATGTTGTACTCACACTGGTTTGTAGTTGTTGAAGCTTAGGATTGAAGCTGATTGGTATAACGACGTGACGGTATTATTATAACGAAGTGGGACCAGTTTAGTTGTCAGGGAATGTGTTTTGAATTGAAAGGATAGTTATTTTATCTCAGAGAGTGATTGTTTGACGTAAATAAGAAGGGATTGTTTTATCTTTATGTGAGGACTGTTTTGGGTCTTCAGAGTAGGTGCTGTGGCTTAAGATTGTTTTAGTTTACTGTTGTGGCACTTGATTTAGGTCGTAAGCACGTAATGATAACTACTATAAATTGTAATTGATCGCTGTTTTTCTTTTAATATTTTCAATACTCGTACTTTTGTAAAAAAAATCTTATTCCTTAATTGGTTACTGGTTGTTGTTGCCTACAGAAAAAAAACTGCTAAAGAACGCTTAGAATAAACAAACAGCAATGCAAGGAAAATATATACAAAGACATGTTGTGAACTAGACAAAAAATCAATGTGTTTACTCCTCCTCACGCAAACCAATTCATGTCTGCCATGTTTCGAGGACAAAATAGAATGACAACACCTCCTCAACAAGACCTCTGTGGCTCTCCTATTGAACGGACTTTATCTAAATTCACACAGGCTCTTCTAATGGTGGTGCCTCGTGTTCTACCATCATGTGGGTGACGGTGACGGGGCCGAGGCAGGAGAAGGGT
>JAPQNM010000002.1:7970153-7977653 GCA_029783475.1 Metacarcinus magister
CCTGAATGGAACTCATACAAATGTCCAGATTTCCAGGTGCATCGTCTGTTACATACTCATGGACAGTAGCAGGAAGGAAGCATGAAGGCACGCAATGGAGGGGTGGGATGGGAAACCACGTCCAACCCAACCGTATAGCCTGTCTCTCCTTATTGAAGGTGTTTGTATCCAAGTGAGCAGCTTTGGCGGCGATAGACTGATAAGCTCGGGATGTATATGATCAAGGCCACTCACTCGTCTGTCTTGTTGGAATGCATCACACGCACGCACACATGCATGTATAAATGCAGACACAAGCGTGCAGGCCTACACGCCCATGCATTTATACACAACCATGCTTTATGTAGGAAAACCCCGCACGTGCACACACACACACACACACACACACACACACACACACACACACACACACACACACACACACACACACACACACACACACACACACACCTTTTTAATGACGTGGTGTTCTAACTTACATAACCCAACATTGACGTGCTGTCGTGCCTGCCACTGAGCTTGTAAACTATCACGTGCAGTAACGACAGTTACCTCTCCTTTACTCCAACGTATGCATTATTTATAACCTATGCTGAGTGTAATCTGTTGTATTATGCAGTATGTAGTTGGCTGCAGGAAAGAGATTTAAGAAGAATACATCAAATTGTTATCAAGTCATATAATTTAGTAGATAGGATAAACAAGGAGGGAAGGGAGGAAATGGGAAATGATTAAAGTAAAAATGTAGGTAACGTAATGAAGGAAGAAGCTGGAAGAAGAGTTAAGGCCAATGGTACAGTATTTTAACAAGTGCAGGGGAAGTGCCTGTCGTGGACTCATACCTTTACTTCCCTTCCATACCCTTACTTTCGTAGAGACTTAACTCTTCTATGTTCCTCCTTCGCTCTTCACACACACGCCTTTCCCTCGTGTTTCATCATATACCTCTCCATCAGCAACGGACACACATTGATTAGTTTGTCTTTATTTGAGTATGTCCTCCCCGCTCCCACCCCCACACACACACGCAGTCAGAAAGGCGACAAGAAACACTTATTTTGGGGGATGGTTCAAATATACTAGTTGTTTTTGGTAATGCTGTATGGCTTTACTGATTGAAAACTTGTAAACACAGTCTGGAAGTAATGTTTAAAGCTAGAAATGGTAACAACGAGACAGTGGCGTTGGGGGAGGACGGCAAGTGGAGACGGAAGGTGGTGATGATGGTGGTGGTGGTAGTGGTGGTGGTGGTGGGAACGATGGTGGTGATGGTGGTGGTGGTGATGGTGGTAGCGATGGTGGTGGCGATGGTGGTGGCTCCTTTCCTTGTGATGCAGTACAGGATTGGGCTCGGCTGGTCGGTCGGTCGGTCGGTCGGGAGGAGTAGTTGGAGGGAGGGAGGGGTCCAGCAGGTCGCCACAGGTAACAGGACTCCGAGAAGCAGGTCACAGGTCACCACTCTGACCCTGCCTCCGACTGGTAGCCCGCACGAACCTCCAATAAAGATAAATTGTGAATATGAGAGAAAAAAAAGAAGAAGCATTTAAAAAGATTGTTCAAACTAAGAAAGAAGACGAAAAAGAAGAAAAAGAAGAAGAGAGAAGGGAAGAAAAAAAAAGGTTACAAGTGTAGAGAAACATAAGCTGTGGTGGTTGGAGGTAGTTCAATATTCACTGAGAGGTATGAAGTTCTTTTTTTTTTTCCCAATGTAAGCAACGTAAGAACACCTGTTTATTCCGGTAATGAACGAAGTGGTGTTAATCAGTAACTGGGAAGAGGTCGTGAAGGAAGGAAAAAAACAAGGAGGAGGAGGAAGAGGAGGAAGAGGAGTAGGAGGAGGAGGAGGAGGAGGAGGAGGAGGAGGAGGAGGAGGAGGAGGAGACAAATGCAGACCGAGGAAGAAAAGAAGAGAATGTTGGAGGATAAGTTTGAAAGAACGTGAAGAAACATTAGGCAAGTGTAGGAGGGTATGAGGTAATACTGAGAGAGAGAGAGAGAGAGAGAGAGAGAGAGAGAGAGAGAGAGAGAGAGAGAGAGAGAGAGAGAGAGAGAGAGAGAGAGAGAGAGAGAGAGAGAGAGAGAGAGAGAGAGAGAAAAAAAATTGAGGGAGAAGGTATAGCAGGAGAAAAATACAGGATAATATGAGGGAAGGGAGGCCAGTTTGCAGCAGATGAAAGTATTGAAAGGAGAAGAAGTAGAGGAAATAAAAGGCAAAAAAGAAGTAATTTAGAGAAAGAATAGAAGGAAAAAAATATATAGGAGTAATAAAGAGAAGGAGTAAGAGAAAAGGAGGATAATGATGATGAGGAGGATGAGGAAGAGGAAGAAGAAGGTGTAGGTCTGGAGTGCGGTGAGAATGCCCTCATCAGCACCCTCACCTTCACCGTAACCGCCACAATGCCTTCCCGACACCCGGTCTGCTTTACAATGCTTCATTAATTTGTGCATCTCAGCTTAATTGTTGCAGTCTGCCCGTCCGGTCATTGTGCAAGGCGGGGCGGGGCGTGCGTCCTCTTCTTCACTTAGCACACAATATAGCACTGCGGACTTGCTATCTCCCGCCTTCCCACACACCCGTCATCCCACACTGTCCCCGCCACTTGTAGTACGTTCATATACAATCCAGAGGCAGCATCTTAACCTCTACCGCCATTACCATAGTCACTGCACCATTTCAACATTCAACATCACCATTGTAACGCCACGATGCTCCTCATTAAAACATTCCCATTCAACACGATTTCTACGACCTCCAGCATCATCACCATTTTGTCGCAACTTGTAATTTTCTTGTAGTTGTCTTGTAATTTTCTCGCATATGGCAGTCGTTAGCTCTACCATAACTCGTGGTTGTAACTGTCCGTCATATCTAGTCTCCTCTGATATGAGATCGTAAGGAAATAAGTAGTGGATGTAAACACAAAAACAGGCGACGAATTATTGATGTTTACCTTATGTAACAAGCTAAATGAAGACCAAATGCTTAAGGATACGAAGATGAGCAGCGCGGCAAAGCTCCACCTGGCTTACATGTATCTCGCTTTGATAGTTTGTTTTATTTTCTTCGGTACTGTGACGGACAAGGTTCATTATGTTGCGTTACTGTGTGGATTGTGCTGGGAATGAGGCTTCAGGCAACTCGTTCTCTGCTCATATATCTCTTCATCCCCTCAACCTTATTCTTTCGTTTTCTCTCTGATGCTGGAGAGACTTGTGTATCTTCGGGACATGAGATATTTATTCGTATGGTGATAGTTGTCGTTTCCCATAATGTGTAAAATTTCCTTTATTTTTGATTACATGTTTTAATTGTATTGTGCAAGTCCCTTTTTTTATTTTAGTTTTACAATTTGTTTGGTAGTTTTGAATCCTTTTGATGCGGCGCCCAATGACCTAGTTGTTAGAGCGTCAAATGATATCAATCCGTGAACTAATTAACTTTTCTTGTGATTTAAGTGAAACATAACTTCAAACCTTAAACTTAAGAGCAAAGTGAGGTGAGACGTACCTACGGGCCTGAAGAGAACGCCTCAAACACTACCTAAGAGACACGAAATACTCTTGACCAGCTTCCTCAACACATAACAAGAACCGCAAACATTATCGTAAACTCACCAGCTCATTATATTTTTTCCTTGTTTCTATTTGTTACTTTTTTTTTTTACTGAACTGAATGATGAAATATTCAACAGAAGTTTGCAAGGAAAAATTGTTCGCTCCTACAGGTTTCAATAATAGACTCGACTTGTTTAGTAGAAAAGGAGGTTCATTATTGCTTGAAGGTACGAGCAGCTGATGCAAGAAGTAATGTAGATTTAAGTCTAAAAACAACAAAGCCTCGGAACATTACTCAGCGCATCCCACCGTCTCTTGTTCCATTCCTGGCAACTTTGCTTGCGTTTCCCGCCGTCCCTATGTCTTCCATGTCAATTTTCTCGTCTTGGGCCTTGACTGCCAGCGAGACACGTGGGAGGCTGCCTATTTAAAGGTCATTAGCACAGTCCCTTCACATCTGAGGGAAGATTCAAAGATGAATGAAGGAGCTTTGACAAAAATGGAGTTTCTTTAATAGCAGTATACAAACAGGTGAGCCTCACAGGTATTTCACAGATGTTACTATAACCTGTCTCAGTTCACCATGAATTAATCAGCTCATTACTACCCCAGACGCTCATCGGTGACCCAGCGCCGCGTCGGTCCCTACCCAACTTGTACTACCTGATCTGCGACAACACTACACCGGCACACTTTAGGTTCATGTGTGTGTTTTCTTCTTTGAAACTCTTCTTTACTGACCATAACCTGGAGGTGAAGGTTCATTAAAAAACTTGAACACAAAGGTTCAATTACTAATATCGCCTAAGGAACAGTGAAACAAAACACAGAATGAGACATTAGCAAGGGTTTAAGTATACTAAAGTAATGGCTGGTGTGGAAATTTAATTTTTGCTTTTCTTGCAAGCCTTTGGGCTGCAAACACTCATGACGCGGATTTATTGTTAGTTTACGAGCAAGCGCGTTCGTGTAGTGGAGACGAGCTTCGGGTTTCCAGGCCCTCGTGATGGCATGCCAACCACG
The DNA here is from genome assembly GCA_029783475.1 of Metacarcinus magister. Classification (NCBI taxonomy): domain Eukaryota; kingdom Metazoa; phylum Arthropoda; class Malacostraca; order Decapoda; family Cancridae; genus Metacarcinus; species Metacarcinus magister. The sequence continues at coordinate 7,974,732 of JAPQNM010000002.1, forward strand.
TCTCGGAAAGGCGACAACAGTGTAAACAAACAATGAACGTCTGTAAATTTCTCTCGTGGTCCGACTAAAAAATCGAGATAAACCGCAGACAAAAAAGAAAAGCTAAATATCTCACAAGCTAATCACAAGATTCAGCAAATCTTCGACTGAAAAACACCACTCTTCATTTTGCAGATGCCTGCGCTTCTGGAGCCACTGCTGAAGGAGGCCACCCGAGTGTGGTGAAAAGTTTGCATGTATACACTTTGCATATGGAAGCGTCACTCACAACCAGCGCCTCATTAACAAAACTGACAAATGGCTGACCAGTGATACCAATCAGTGAAGTTGCTCATAAAATTAGACATTCAAATGCTGTCCTGAGACAACAGTACACAGGAGAGACAATGGTACTTAGTGGAGCAGGAACAAGATAAAAAGTACTGCGCTAATGAGGATGAACTTTGTGAAACACCAAAAGAAATAACGCTACACAACGACAAAGAAATCAATCATGGAAACATACAAGGCATTATGACGGCAACCTGAGGCATATAACAAAAACAGAGGAAGGCACAGAGGCAGGGGCCGTAGGAAGCCATCCGAACAATAGTGTATTTAAATGACGTGTTGCACAGGAGGCCCACTGACCCTTAGTGGCCGGCCGAAGAGTGACCCACCATCACTCCCCAGCCTCCCCCTCACACCCCCAAACGCCTTACCAGTGGGGAATTCCTGTTCTCACCCCAGCATTTCATCCGGGCGCAGTAGGACCCAGAACATTATGCACGGTAGTTTAAATGATGTTTAGTGATGTCAACTTTTTTATCGAACTGTGATATACAACCGACAGGAGTAGACATTAAGTGGACAAGTGAAAGCAGTATCCATAAAATGGTTTAGTTATACTTCGATGTCATACTAACTGTTCGCTAGTTGTTTGTAACTGGCGCTTATTAGTCTCAAATGGGAAGGCACACACACACACACACACACACACGCACACGCACACACACGCACACACACGCACACACCACACACACACACGCACACACACACACACACACACACACACACACACACACACACACACACACACACAGAGAGACGGTCCATGCATCACAACAACAACATATTTTACAACAGCAACCAGTCTGCAACAACTGGTAAACAAAACAAAAAACACAAATAAGTGAAACATATGACACTAAAATGCACGGATAGTTATCGCGAGACGAGAAAAAAAAAATCTTGAACATGAGCTGCGTTAGACACAAAAAATACCAAGGCAAGAACAAGAAAATCAGTAAGAGAAGGAAGGGAATTGAAAGAAAAAAAAAATAGTCTTGCAGTAAAATTCCCCTTGAATCTGGGTAGTGTGTGTCAAGACGTGAGGGAGAGCTCGCGAGTCGTATAAACAAGGCAGCCAACAGAGACAGTTTAAGCCTCTAATTGCCTGAAACTAATTTGAAATGTGTTGGTGGAGAAACCTTCTTAGAGAGGATGAGCCACTTACCCGGGTGGGGGAGGAGATGGGAGAGGAGGAGAGAGGCTGGGAAGGAAATGGGATAGGTGGAAAAGTAAAGAAATGGGAGAGGAGAGAAGGAAAGGGGAGAGACTGGAATTTACAAAGTGGGATTGGAAAAGGTAGAAGTACAATCTGGGGACAAGGGAAGAGAGAGAGAGAGAGAGAGAGAGAGAGAGAGAGAGAGAGAGAGAGAGAGAGAGAGAGAGAGAGAGAGAGAGAGAGAGAGAGAGAGAGAGAGAGAGAGAGAGAGAGAGAGAGAGAGAGAGAGAGAGGAGGAAAACTGGAAGAGGAAAAATAGATATGTAAAATAAGCAGGTCTTTGAGGAGGAGGAAAAGGAGTGAAAGTGTGATGAAGAAGAAAAAAAGAGACAAATGTTAACAATTGACTGACAAATAAGCAGAAGACCAGGTTATAACTACGACACTGTTGACAGCACACACACACACACCCACACACACACACACACACACACACACACACACACACACACACACACACACACACACACACACACACACACACACACACACACACACACACACACACACAGCCAATCAGTAGGACTAAACATCCATATGCAAAAAGCCCACTCAATATTTTACACCAATAAAAATCTTAACAAAACATATATTAAAAAAGAAATCGCATATTCATTAATGATTTCCCGGATGCGAGATAACTGATGCGACAAGGGATACGTGGAGGCTGCAGGGAGGCGGGGAGGGAAGGCAACCGCTGGAGGGGAGGGAAGAAGTTAAAGAAAGACTTGGAATACGTAGAAGGATGCTGGCCTTAGAAATAGTGCAGTGGAAGGGAGAAGTAAGAAGGTGGAGCAGTGGAGTAGAGGTGATGGGGAAGGAGGGGGAGTTAGGTAGCCAGCATGCATGACCAACATCCTGGCTTCCCACATTCACCCTCAAGCCGCCGCGCCCTAACATGTACAGTTTAGGTGGGGCAGGAACAGTCTGGTGTCCTTCGCGATTTTAATTAGTAGCGCTGAGCCACGACGCAGCCTAACTCAATCCCCTTCCCCCCCTTCTCTCTCTATCTCTCTCTCTTTTTTTTTTCTCTCTCTCTCAATTATGACACGGTAAGTCCAGTAAATGAGTTTTGTGAAGGATACATGTAATAGCTGGATTGAAAAGTTCCTAGACAGAGGTATGCTTGGCTTGGTTTATTTACATTACATATCATTACTTCACATTTTGAAGGTTGGTGTTTGAAGTAGTGAATTTACGGCGTTACAAGTAGTACATACAGTGTCTATATAGTCGTTGCGCTGAGAGTGGTAGAAGAGGTAATGGTCGGCTAATGGTGGTGGTTCTGGCAGTACAATTGATAGCTGATGGTGATGACACTTATGGTAGGTGGTAGATGGGAGGGCTTTACGTGGTTAATGATGCTGAATAGTAGA
>JAPQNM010000002.1:7982653-7987653 GCA_029783475.1 Metacarcinus magister
ATACGGTCACTTTAAGCTGTGCGGGGAAGAGCGGAACTCGCACGCCGACACACTAAGACTCATTTTTCGTGTGTCTGCCAGGGCTGTGCGTTCTTGCGGGCCGTGTGGGTGGCGGGCCGGTGCAGTGGGCGCGGCGGCGGGGAGGCGGCGAGGGAATCACTTAAAGTTCGAGGAGTGTGGGAACCCTGCGAGGGGCACGAGTGTTCCTGACGGTGAGTGAGCATCCGCCGAAGTTCATCGGTGAGCCTCAGCGAGGGGTACCCACCTGGGACTCACCTAGGACTCACCTAATAAGATGAAACCCCACCTGGGACTCGTCTACAATAATGTACTCGCACACTCACCTTGCATTTCATTATGTTTTTACCTGCGGTTTACTTTCTCTGTCATACACGCCTTCACCTGATATTTTTGGGCACACAAACACACACGCCCACCTGAGCCCTGCCAGATGGTCTCGCAACAAGGGAAGTAAACATTCTGAATACCCTCGTAAAAAATATGAACTCATCTTCCTTTTTTGCATACATTTGGAGCGATGTACACCCAGCTGGAACCCACCCAGGAAGCTAAGAGGAATAATATGCATCTCTCTCTCTCTCTCTCTCTCTCTCTCTCTCTCTCTCTCTCTCTCTCTCTCTCTCTCTCTCTCTCTCTCTCTCTCTCTCTCTCTCTCTCTCTCTGTCTCTCTCTCTCGCTCTCGCTCTTTCTCTCTCCTTTAACATGTTTATCTGGGCTTTTCGTGTCACATAGAAGGGTCCAAACCATGGATACAGTAATGGTGATACAGTCGTTAATGTCGTTAATGCCAGTCGTTGCGCTAGAGTTCGAGTCGTGATAAGAGAACAAAAGGTAACTCTTGTACGCGAAAGTCCATCCGCCATTATAAGGAAAATTAGTACCAGCTTAAGGGAACACATAAGGGGTTAGGGAACTGTGCTCACCTGTACGATGTAGTGATCAGGTGAGCCAGGACAGCAGGTGTGTAAGTCCGTCAAATGCTTTGGTAACGAAGATTAAGATTGGTTTAAGACGGCTTTCTTACCTTTACCGTCGTCAAGCAGAAAGTTCGAGGCGTTTCTCTGTATGTAAAAACAGTAGATACAATTAAAGGTTTAAAAATAACGACAACATAAATGTCTTGACGTAGCACACAAATGCCTAGAAATTTTTGATATATGATTCTTGTTTTTCGTACCATCTGTCGCGACGAACTGCTGAGGTCATGTTCCATTTTGTATTTACCTTTTTTTATGTAACTGAGAACATCAAAGAAATAAATATCTATGAAATGTTAATGTTTCAGATACTGACTACCGGATATTTGTAATGAAAACAGATTGATGGGAAGTGATGGAACTCTATCAATCATCAATCTAGTGTCAAAAGCTACGAAGATAAAAGACATGTTCTTGCAGTATCATCGTAATAAAACTTATGTGAAAATATAGGTGTCAGAGAGCACCACGGCAGCTGGGACCGTGGTTGGTGCGATCACACATGCTCGGGAAATCTTCTGACCGTAATATAACATCATGAAGCCAGATTTACGACGCACCATCTTTGCGAGACTCAGATTCAGACAAATATTAGCGAATATGCAGCTACTTAACACTGACCAGGGAGGGGAAGCACAGATGAGCTTCACTTTTTTTTCATATTTTAATGAGATTTTCACAACGACAAAAAAATAAGAATTAATATTTGTTGAGAAATTTATATCACTGACACTGAAGATTGTTCGTCGTGGCTAAGAAATCAAATACTCAGTCGTGACTCAACACTGAAATCATGCAAGTGGTGAAATAATGGAATCCTTTGTGAAAGCCTTAAAACAAGCAATTCAAAGACAACAATTATAGTAGCGCATCCTCATCAGGTGAATTCTAAGTTGAAAAAAAGGGTCAGTAATGAAATATGAAGTACGTTTATTTGTGTCCAAAAATCAAGTTAGCACATTCAGGCTTGGTATGGAGGAAGTCACATGACAATCGATGCTGAAATATTGTATCAGTTAACGTTTCTTCCGGGGTTTTAAAGGTAATATAAACACTTAACTCACTGTAGAGCATTTATGAAAGGCAAAGCGAGAGAAACAAGTAAGCTTTGGGGACGTTCCTCCTCAACAATAGTAAAAGCGGAGACAAAATGTACCGCATCAAAGGACTGCAACACCCACTCATCGCTCTTACTTACACACACACACACACACACAAACGGAAAAGACAAGTTGACCCAAGAATCAATAGGCTAATTAGCAAACTTCCATAATGGGCAAAATCCTTGAAGGCATAATTAAAGATAAACAGGTAAACATTCGGCAAGTCAAGTCTAGTATCTGATTATGGACTCACAACATGATTTTGACCGAGGTGAACAATGTTTCAAATTTGCTGTAATGATCGGTTTTCATTCACGACAGAAGGTTATTAACTGATGGTCACAATTTTGTCTCAGAATTTTAAAAGAAAGCTCTAAATGAATGTTCTTGGTGAGAGATCATGATATTTTCTGTCATCTGAGAGAGAGAGAGAGAGAGAGAGAGAGAGAGAGAGAGAGAGAGAGAGAGAGAGAGAGAGAGCGAGAGCGAGAGCGAGAGCAAGAGCGAGAGCAAGAGCGAGAGAGAGAGGCTAGATAATTGCAAAAAGTTTTTCGAAAATAAAATAACAAGGGAAATAAAAAGAAAGAAAGGTAAGTAGATAAGTGTTTAAAAGAGGAGTTTTTAAAAGTAAAAATAATTAGAAAGAGAAAAAAAGAATTAATACGCCCACAAATTATAATAAGTGTAAAGCAAGTACGTGCACATACACTCTCACACACACACACACACACACACACACACACACACACACACACACACACACACACACACACACACACACACACACACACACACACACACACACACACACACACACCGTGAAGAACAATTACGACGAAAACTAAATAAAAATATGATTACGACAACAATAACAACAATAACAACCACCACAACTACTATTCAATTCAATTCAATCCAAGTTTATTGCCAATTATGAATAAATTTGTGGTTATATTTATTTACATCTACTACTACTACTACTACTACTACTACTATACTACTACTACTACTACTACTACTACTACTACTACTACTACTACTACTACTACTACTACTAACCCACCCCACTCACATCTCTCCCCTCTCAACCCATCCCCCCATTCGCTTACAACATCCCTCGCTTCCACCTGTCCCCCAACACCCATTCCCTTCGCTTCGCACACTCCTCCATCTCTTCCTTCGTTCTTCCTTCTCTTCTAACTATCTTTTCTCTCTTTTTTCCCCTATCTCTCTTGTTCTTCTTCATCTACATCTGCTTTCTCTCTCAGTCTACTGCTTTCTTTTTTTCTTTCTTTACTCTCTCTCTCTCTCTCTCTCTCTCTCTCTCTCTCTCTCTCTCTCTCTCTCTCTCTCTCTCTCTCTCTCTCTCTCTCTCTCTCTCTCTCTCTCTCTCTCTCTCTCTCTCTCTCTCTCTCTCTCTCTCTCTCTCTCTCTCTCTCTCTCTCTCTCTCTCTCTCTTTTTTGAGGTGAGATAATCCTGAAGCTGCATTCTAACACTGCAACGAGACGCGGGAGACGAGTGTGAAAAGCCGACTGTCTCTTCTGCCGGTCGTAAAACTGCTTGAGGACGGTGGTAGCGGTAAAGCAGGGCGCTGAGGGAGAAGCGGGAGGGAGGAAGTGTTTGAGGAAGTGGAGGGAAGGGAGGTGGTATGTGGATCGTAGTAGTGCAGACCAAGACAGTATTTATTTTTCTTATTGTTTTATTTTTTTATCGGTTTATTTTCATATATGCTTTAGATTATGAAATGTTGTCTGTGTTTTAAGTGTTTTTTTTTATTTTTATTTTTATTAGGTGCGTGTATGAGAGAAAAAGAGAGAAAAAAGAAAATATTACTCTCATATAAAACTTAATTTCAACTTTTTTCACATGTCAGACAGCATTATTTTATTATTTCTTTTATATTATGTCAACATTTATCATTCTCATCTCTAACCGTATCGTCTTCAGTCTAAGTGTGGCATTGTATTTATGAGAATTATATAGATAAATTCTAGTGATGCTTTCAAATTATCTCGTTTTCACAGCAGTTGTTCGCGAGGGAAATAATAGGCAGCTTCTCCCTCTTGTTTGCGTGCGGTTGGTTCCTTACTTTGTGGTTAGATAGTAATTGACCTTAGCGGTTTGAGGTGCGCAAATTGAGGTTAACTGTTTGCTGTTGTTGTTTTTACGTTGCCTCTCTTTCTTTCTCTCTTCATCGCCCCTTCCATGAGTCTCTTTTATCTAGGAACTTTTTACAAGGGAGTTTCTCAAAAAAAATGTATACGTTAATTGAGAACCAGTCATGGAAAGTCGTGAATTGATGTGTGTTATTATACATGGCGTTGTAGGAAGGATTTCAGAGCCTGTGTGGAAGTGATTTATAGTCTTTGTAGGATGACATCGCGTCTCGTCTGGTCGGTTAGCGGTGTTTTATTCCCCTAAATTCCAGGCTATCCGATGATCTGTGGTTTTTTAGCGGTGGCACCCTTGGGATTAATTGATTGTCACCTTGTTCTTTTAGGGGCGAGGGATGAAGGAATGTTGAAGGCGAGGTAGACAGACTGGTGTGAAGGGAAATCGTTGGTGTTGGATTTGATATTTTGAACCTTCTCTGTCTGAGCAAACGATGATAGATGGTTGTTATTATGTAATATAACCTTGGTCGTAAATCCTTGTCGGGCAGGTTTTGCAGTGGTCAGCAGTATCTTGATAACATTTTTGCTCATTTTTTTTCCGCTCTAAGGTCGTGGTCTTCTGCGCATTTTAATTTCTTACGTACGCGGCCTCTGCTGCGCCCAAGACCAATGCACGTAATCTTTATTTGCTGCTTTTTTTATTTGTTTGCTTGTCCTTTATGGAAGTGAATGGAATATTATGAAAATTAGTTGCATTTTATAGCCCCCACTACTGCCACGTTTA
>JAPQNM010000002.1:7992653-8017653 GCA_029783475.1 Metacarcinus magister
CGCAAACTTCTTTCTTTTTTCATGCATATGGATGTTATCTCGCCCATCAATCTCCATTTCCATCCCATCCCTTCGGTCAGCCAGTACTTCTCTAGATTGTATATTTCTCCAGCATCACCCCTTCCTACCTTTCTCTTCCCTCCATCCTCCACCACTACCACTACTCCTTCCTACCTTTCCTCTTTATCTTCCACTACCACCACCATCACCACCACCTATACCTCTCCTCATCACCACTTCCCTGTCACCAACAACACCTATTTTTACGTTCTCTTTTCCCACCCTCCACCAAATCCACCTCCACCTTCGCACTAAACCTCCTTCCTTTCCTTCCTTCCTCTCCCTCCCACCCTCCTGCCGCGGCCCGCCTGTATTCGTGCATTGATACTCCTTACCGCCATTCAAGACCCGACCGACGCCGCCTCGTAATTCGTGGTCGGCTGCGTCACGAACCTGAGTCCAAAGCTCGTGGGATGCGCATTAAGGACGTAATTGGACCACGAGCTGTCAGTACCTTGTGGGAGGGAGAGGGAATAAGAGGGAGGGGATGGGGGGGTGGGTTGTGAGGGTAGGGAAGGGAGGGAGGATGAGATGAGGAGGGAGGGAGGGAGGGATGGGATGTATTGAGACTGTTTATGAGGGTTTGTGAAGAAAAGAATGTGCTGAAAGGAAATGGAAGAGAATGGGTGCGAAGGTAATGGGCCTTGAGTGTGTTTGTGGGTATGCTGAGGCTAAGGGGCTGAAATATGTGATGAAGGCCAGGAGGTGAAAGGGGAAGAGAGGGAAGGGGCAGAGCAGGAAAATGCGAGGGCACGAGGGGAATAGAAAACTTGTGAAAGGGAAGAGAAGGAAAAGATAGAACTATAGCCCATAATTTCTAAAGAGGTACGATAATTATGATTGCCTAAAAAACAAAACGGTATTCATTGACAATTTTCTTTTTTTATTTTGATGATACAATAGATGCCTTAATTTTATGATTTTTTTAGTATTTATAACTAATAATAATAAATCAAAGAAGCTTGTACAGTTTACCTTTTCTCTCCAGGTAAGTCAATAGGTAACCGTGGGAGGGGAGAGTAAGGGTCTGCTACTACACCTGCCCTTGTATGTACAGGTGTTCTCCCATATCACTTGTCAGACAGGTAGTAATGGTCCTCGATCGCCGCACTAATTGGAGGTGTGAGGCGGCAGGTACACTCAGGTAGTGGCCTTATTGTAACAAAGCTTCACCCACGCCTGAGTGATTCATCATTTTCTGTATTTTCTTTACTTCACAGATTCATCTTCATCAATGTTTCGTCACCTCTTACTTCCATCACATTTTTCTTTGTTTTTATGGCTTGGTTTTTTTTTTTTCCTCTTTATCTACATTTATTTTTTGCATCCTCTTCTCAGTCTCTCACATTTTCTCGTTAACGCCTCGTCACTATATTTTTGTTTCATATATATATTTTTTTTCCTTGCTTACTCCTTGCAACGAATCATCCTTTACTTAAATATTTTCTTATCTGGTCATCTCGATGTTTGTACATTATATTTTATCGCCCTATCCGCTCCCCGTCCTTATCGTCATCTTCGCCTCCCTATCTATATATCTTAATTCTTATCTTTGTCTCATCACTCTTACATCTTCATTACCAGCTGGTCCGGCGTCTTCCCCTCCTTCCCTTCCTCCCTCTCCTTCTCTTCCTCCTCTTACCTTGTGCCACAACCTGAAGGAAGAGACGTTTTTTTTCCTCCTCCTTTCCCTCCTCCTCTGCCATCCTTCTCTTCTCTTTCTTCTCCTTATTCTTTTTATTCTCCTTATTCTTTTTATTCTCTTTTTTCTCCTTCTTCTCTTCCTCCTCCTCCTCCTCCTCCTGCTCCTCCTCCTCTTCCTCCTCCTCCTCCTCCTCCTCCTCCTCCTCCTCCTCCTCCTCCTCCTCCTCCTCCTCCTCCTCCTCCTCCTCCTCCTCCACACTGCTTCCCATGGTCTCGTGCCAACATTCCAGTCCCTTTTATAAGTCACAGGATGAGTTCAGAACATGTAGTGAAGGCTAGTACAATGGACATTAGGTGTGTGTGTGTGTGTGTGTGTGTGTGTGTGTGTGTGTGTGTGTGTGAGGGGGAGAGGGGGTAAGGGTGGGGGGGGGTCTAGGTAAGATGTACAGTTCATTTGTGCTATTCATCATGCGCATTACCCAATTCATTACCATTACGAAGCACCGTCATCACAGCCCCTTGAGCCACGTCCATTAGGAAGGAAAGGCACTGTCACCCCCCACCCAATACCCCCATCCCTCCACCCACGCCGCCGCCACCACCACCATCACCACCTTTCACCACCACCACCATCATCACCATCACCACCATCTAGCACATCGTAACTATCACTCTGTTCTTCCTCATCCTTCTCCTCTTACTTCTCTTTCTCCTTCTCCTTCACCTCCTCCTCCTCCTTCTCCTTCCTTTCTCCCTGCGCATGATGTATATTCCCGCCTAAGTGAGCGTAGGAGTAATGAGCGTTGCCAAGCATTCCCTCTCTATGTGTTGTATCGGGCTGTCTCCTTCATCTGTATTCGTCGTTGTGTGAATTTATATACCCTTTCATTTAGCTTTATGGGCACCTATTAATCTGTCCGTCTGATAGTTTATTACTCTATTAAATGTCTATGCGGAGAGGAAGCCAAATGGTGTTCAGGGTTTGTCTTCCTGTGAGCATGTGTTTAAGGGTTTGGGTTAGAATCTTGAACAGGTGAGGAGGTGGAAGTTACGTCGAGAAGAGAGAGAGAGAAAGAAAGAGAGAGTGAGATAGAATGAGAGAGAGTACATGTTGTTTTGTTTTGTTTTGTAGTTATGTACACAGAGAGGAATAAGTGTATCTATCTCTATAGTGTTACCTGCTTGTGTCTATGTCATTGCAGTAATAGACTATGACGATACCTGACAGTTGAGGATTCTTTAGTGGTGTTTATATTCGAATTACTAAGGGATTTGCGCGCCTTCCCCTCCTCCCTTCCTTCACTTGCTGTCTCTGCGTAGTCCTGCTGGAGCCGAAGGAGTGGCTAAGACTTTTATCTCATTTATATTTTCCCCCAAACAAGGTCACAGTGGATGGATCTGGGCCCCGTGCATGCCGAGAGCCCAGTAAAACCAAGTAGGCATGTGTAGAATGTGATTGTGTGTGTGTGTGTGGGGGGTGTCTGTCTGTCTGTCTGTCTGTCTGTCTGTCTGTCTGTCTATCTGTCTGTCTGTCTGTGTGTGTGTGTTGTGTGTGTGTGTGTGTACGTGTGTGTGTGTGTGTGTGTGTGTGTGTGTGTGTGTGTGTGTTTATGTGTGTATGCGTGTGTGTGACTGAGTGCACTGGGTAATTGATTTTCTGTGAACGTTTCTTTCTCCTCGTCTAGGCTGTAATAATTTATGTTGATCACAAACATGTTGATAAAGATGATGATGACAATGATGATGACAGTATTCCCAACAATCTATTAGAAAATATTGTAATATATTCACTTCTAAATTGATAGTGACGCGACTCTCCCGTTTAGCATTCGTGATATGTTCTTAACCCTGCCTTTTATTCTTTTCTTAATATCTGAATACATTTTACTTCTCTGCATTATGTCCTTACTTGTGTTTGGGGTCAAGTACTAGTAACTTATTATAACGTATCGAAAATATTATAATCACAAAGCGAGAATAGTTATCTTCAAAATATCCTCATCAAATCATAAGTCGTAAGTTTAGAAGGATTTGATACAAGTCTTCACTCTTCTCATCCTAATCAACTCAAGTCCAACAAGGCTGAGGTAAACAAACACATACAAGACACGGGAAGGACAGGTGTGTGTGTGTGTGTGTGTGTGTGTGTGTGTGTGTGTGTGTGTGTGTGTGTGTGTGTGTGTGTGTGTGTGTGTGTGTGTGTGTGTGTGTGTGTCTGTGTGTGTGTGTGTCTGTCCGCCCCGCCACTCATCCCTGCCCGACTAAGGAAAGGAGGCCAGATGTTGCCGTCTTGCCCCGCTGGCTTGTTTATCCCTTCGCTTGGGTGAAATATGCAGATTGGAGCATAAAAACGGTACTATCTATGGCAGGGGTCAGGTCCCTCCCTCATCACTGATTTTAGCACCACATACGGACCGCCTTGCCTTCTCTTCCTCCCTTTCTCCTCCCTCCATCCCTGACTAGTTCTCTCTCTCTCATTCCCTTCCCTACTTAACCCCCCCTTCCTCCTTCCCCCTCTGATGAAGGAGGAATGGAAGGATTGAAGGTATCTCCCTCTCCCTTCCTCCTTTACTCCCTGAGGAAAGAATGAACTGGGAAAAGATTACAGAATCACAACCCGTACATTTCCCTTCCCTCTCCTTCCCCCTCCCGCGCCTCCTCCCTGGGCCAGAAAAGGGATGAACGGCAGGATATTACGAGACTTCATAATAGTTCTTCCTCGACTCCAATTTCGTGGCAGACGAGCCCCCTTCCGTCCCTGCCTCACATGCCCCCTCCCATAGCCCATCCAACCGCGTCATTAAGGCCTGCCTCGCCAGACCTGCCTCACAGGTAGGTTTTATGCTCCCGTTTCGAACCCTTGAATTTTCCAATTTGACCGCAGGGTTGGGCGAACGCTTTAAGTATTTTCTCGGCCGTACCTGCCGGTGTGGGCCGCGGGCAGCACGGCGAAGCGGTCAATTTGGAGATACATATGGGGCCTAACTTTTGACAGGTTTATTGGCTCGAGGAGAGAAGGCAGAGGCTGTCTGTCGCCGTGCTATTGTTTCCCAAGGACGAGATGACCTGTTATTTGTATGCCTCATTTCGCCTTACACTTCCCCCCACCCCGTTCTGTGTTCACTACCCGAGTTGGAGGGAGGTCTTGACTTAGTTTCCATGCTGCCTGCGACTCTGTGATTCCCTCCACCCACCACAAACCTCTAAACACCGGGCTGGCGGCACAAGATGAGGCCCCTACATGCTCCTTATTAGGCATTGTTTCGAGTATCTCTTCCCTCACTCACTGTCAAAGGGTGGGCCGCCGCAGCCGAAGAGTGAAGATGACCCAGGTGATGGTGATGGGAGTGGTGGTGGTGGTGGTGATGGTGGTGGTGGTGGTGGTGGTGGTGGTGGTGGTGTGGTGGTGGTGGTGGTGGAGGGGACGTTCAGAGAGGAAGAGTGATCGGGATGACATGCGACTTTATGAAACTGGTAGACACGAGGCGACGACTATTAAGCGGTGTTGTTGACTTGCCCGTGAAAGTGATAGAATTGAGTAGTAGTAGTAGTAGTAGTAGTAGTAGTAGTAATAGTAATAGTAATAGTAATAGTAATAGTAGTAGTAGTAGTAGTAGTAGTAGTAGTAGTAGTAATAGTAATAATCACTTTGAATTAACCACTTTCAAGGGTTAAATTTCTTACAAATATATAACTATTTATCTGAATTTTACTTAGAAAAGAATAAATATTAAGTAAAAGACTAAAGAACAAATATATACACTTGCACTCAGTAGGCTTGGAATCCGTCGCCTTTCACAGCGGCATCAGGGGCCTAAGAAACGTTGCTAAACCCTCCCATTGTAGAAGTATTACATTACACAAGGATCTCTATAGTGGTTCCCAAGCCTGAGGTCGTGACCCTTTAAGGAGGATCACATAGTCTTTCTTTCCCGGGGTCAGGAAGTCATTAGATTTTATTCAGTCGTGACAAGCGATCAGTTATAAGAATTAGTTAATTCTGTATATTATGCTTCGATACTATTGTTAACATATTCAGAGAGAGAGAGAGAGAGAGAGAGAGAGAGAGAGAGAGAGAGAGAGAGAGAGAGAGAGAGAGAGAGAGAGAGAGAGAGAGAGAGAGAGAGAGAGAGAGAGAGAGAGAGAGAGAGAGAGAGAGAGAGAGAGAGGAGAGAGAGAGAGAGAGAGAGAGAGAGAGAGAGAGAGAGAGAGAGAGAGAGTGTGTGTGTGTGTGTGAATTCAAGGTGCTAAGCTATTAAACTCGTGTACTTTAAAGCTTAAGTTTTATGGACATCGTGGAAAGTTGCTTATATGTTTTGGTTCATGTTTGCTTGCTTGTGCGAATTTCTTTTTTTTCCACTTTCTGTAGAAATTAAACTTCAATTTCACATAAACAATGTTTTAATATATATTTCGCTGCATTATTTTTTCCCGGAATGAAGAAACCTCTACCTAGCATACCCGTATAATGTGTATATATTAGTCTTACGTTAAGAGTAAATATAAAACTTTCCCTGTTGATCTGTATTCTGAGATCATCACATGCTCAGTTTGTCACTATTTGTAATTAGAAAAGAAAAAAAAATCACTCCGATTCAGTATTGTATAGAATCTACATCGACATTTTTTTTTTCAGAAACTCGTGGCATTCAGATAAGCAATGTTACAATAATACTATGAACTCACTTTCTTGAAATTGAATTAGAGGAAAAATGTATATCTTCAAAGCATCTAAAAAAGGAGAGTTTTGTATCACATTTAGGTCCAGGTCTTAGGTGAGAAGGATTTCTGCTCAAACACTCAAAAAATGGATAGATAAATAAATAGATAAATAGATAGATAAATACACAAATAAATAAAAAATAAATAAATAACAAACAAATAAATAGATAAATATATAGAATTCCACACACATATATGGACATAGTTTCTCTTTGGAATACATATGCAATAAATTCATCACTGTTCCATTGTCAAATACCAAATTGCAGTCAGTTTCATATCCATAATCCATGATCACGGGACACATCATACACCATTACACTATTAAACATTGATAAAAACCTAAAAATCGCATTACCTCCTTGGGCCTCTCTTAACACCAGGCTGCACAAGGAAGGTTACAGCTTATGATTAACATGTCAAACCTATTACACTCTAAGCACGACATCATCAACAGTACAGTAATTGGAGGCCACGCGCTCTATCACCTGTATTGTAGCTTCATTACATTCCACTCAGGCAAAACATTTTATATTGTGGCACTGTGGGTCAAGAATCTAGAACGGTGAAGAGGAGGTGGAGTATGATATGCGAAAATAATGATAAGGGAAAGGGAGAGGATGTGGTGAGGATGACGTGAGAGAAAGGAAAGGATGTGAAGGGGGGGTGGAGAAAGGAGGTTATGTATAAGAAGGAGAGAGAAGACTGGGTGGTCAGGAGAGGGGAGAGGGAAGGGTGGAGAAACGCGGTGAGGGGAATAAATATGTGTAAGGTGTAGGAGAGGTGAGATGATTGGGTGATTGTTGTCTCTCTTAGGTGATCTGGCAGCTTCTCATCTTCGGCATGCCAGAACCTTTTAGGGAAATTGTATAGTGAGGATCAACATGAATTCTGATTAAGTTGTTGCAGGTGTAATAGTAGTCGTGGTGGTGGTGGTGGTGGTGGTGGTGTATATGTTGGTAATGGTGACAGTAAAAATAATAATGTATGTATAGTCATGCAAAAAAACCTTACGTACTATAGAAAAATATACACCTCGAAAAAATGACCAAGTTAATGATAGAGCAAACAGATGAATAACAAATCACTCAAATAAAACACGTCTTCTGCATTCTTATAGGGCATCAGGTAACCAAGAGGAAAGAGGGATGGAAGGAGGTCAAGAGGAAGCAGAAGGAAGCAGTAGGAGGTGCTTGAGGAAGGGAATCCAAACTATTGATGCTTCATTTATATACGTGGATGAATGTCTCGCAACGATAGCCTACCCGGAGATAACTGTGATTTTATTAGCATATACACCGTGTTGCATCTGTTTCCCTTTCATTAAGCTATAATTTGGCTCGGCGCTGATGTTTCTATTTTTTACATGTACATTCAGAGACGTGTTAATGGGGCGACCGTGCACCTGAGCAGCCTTCTAAGAGATGCTGCAGATATACATGTAAAAGGAGAGTTATTCATGAGAGAAAGAGAAAGAGAAAGAGAGAGAGAGAGAGAGAGAGAGAGAGAGAGAGAGAGAGAGAGAGAGAGAAAGAGAAAGAGAAAGAGAAAGAGAAAGAAAGAGAGAGAGAGAGAGAAAAAAAGAAAAAAAAAGAGAGAGAAAGAGAACAGTCCCCTGAACCCCAACATACACACACACGCACATACACACACCTGGGTTATCCGGAAGAGGAATTCATCTCCTTGCCTTCAAGCACACGCACACACACACACACACACACACACACACACACACACACACACACACACACACACACACACACACACACACACACACACACACACACACACACACATACATACACATACATACACACACACACACACACACACACACACACACGCACACACACACACACACACACGCACACACACACACACACACACACACACACACACACACACACACACACACACACACACACACACACACACACACACACACACACACACACACACACACACACACACACTCACACTCACACTCACACACACACACACATACACATACACACACGCACACGCACACACACGCACCGGTCACCTGTCTAGCGGCCGTGCCTCCCCCACACCTCTCCCTCCCAGTTCAGGCCGCGACGTGCACCTATGCAATTAAGGAGCCAGGGTGAGCCGGTCCCAGGTGTAGCGTGTCGGCGTGGAGCACACACAGCCGGGTCACGTACCGGTACTAACTTACGTCTGACTTACTGCTGCTCTTATTTACGAGTTATGTTGGCGATTTATAGCGGTAGTTATTACGCCTCACTTTTATTGTTGAAGGCACGACTCTCTCCTATTTTTTTTTATTTTTACCCTATCTTCCTTCCTTCCTTTTTTCCCTATCAGGTCCAACCGCCTTCCTCTTTGCCGCTCCCCTCCTGCATCGCCTCACCTGTTGCCCTCTCTCCCTCCCTCCCTCTCTTCCTTCCTCTCGTCTTCCCTCCCTCCCTCTCATCCTACCTCCATCCCTCCTCTTCCCCCCTCCCTCCCTCCCTCCCCCTTCCCGTATGTCTTGTTTCCTCTTGCTGTGTTTTTCATCATTGGATATTATTCATCTTTTTCTTTTTCAATGTTTAGTTGACCGATTTGATGCCTATTTTTCATTTCTATTCATAATTTATAAACTATCAATTTATTTTTGTCTGTCTATCTATCTAAGTATCTATTCATCTATCTATCTATTTATCTATCTCTATCTTCTGTGTCTGCATGTATGTTTATGAATATATATGTGTATGTGTGTGTGTGTGTGTGTGTGTGTGTGTGTGTGTGTGTGTGTGTGTGTGTGTGTGTGTGTGTGTGTGTGTGTGTGTGTGTGTGTGCGTGTGTGATTTGCATTTATTTTATCAGTAAATTGTTTTATTAATTATGTGATATATAACTATGATCAATAAACTATCTATCTATCTATCTATGTATCTGTGTGTGGTTGTGTGTGTGTGTGTGTGTGTGTGTGTGTGTGTGTGTGTGTGTGTGTGTGTGTGTGTGTGTGTGTGTGTGTGTGTGTGTGTGTGTGTGAATGTGTGTGTGTGTGCAAGTATGTGTGTGTGTGTGTGTTGTTTGTATACATTTTATCATTCTATACTTTTAATTATTTATCTTTATGTTTTTTGTCTTTTCTTTTAATGTTTTTTTTTCCTGTTGATTACAATTTACCTGCTGAACCTCATTACTTTCTGTCATGCTTCCTACCTTCCTCTCCTGTCTGATCATCCGGCTTGCCTGCTATACTGAGAAAAAAATTAAGTAAGTGATCCATTTTGAAATCACGTTATCATATTAACTTATTTTCCCGCTAGAGGTAGTCATGCAGTAAAGTCCTTCTGGAGTTGGATTTAATGATGATGTTAACTGCTTAATGGCGTGATAATGATAGTTTTGAGGAGGTGGTGGTAGTAGTGTAATGGTGGCGCTTCACGGTGGTTTGCTGTGCTGAATAGTGTGTTGATGGCGGCGCCGGTCACTATTAATGGCACGTTTAATGGTGGCTTCGTTACCTCAGTGGGGCGGTGAGTAATGGCGGGGCGGTCACGGTGATGGATTGTTGCTGGGGCTGCCCCCGGTAAATTATGGAAGACTGGCCGTGCCGGGGCCACTCCAGGCTGGGTCGCGTTTCTGCAGGCCAAAGGGGCACTTGGCGGGTCGTTGATGCGGGGCGCCACGCAAGGCCACCTCAGACCATTAATGTTGTCCCAACACACGTCTTCGTCGGCCGACATAATATTGTGTCCCTCCACACACACACATACACACACACACACGCACGCACGCATGTACGCACGCACGCACGCACGCACGTACGCACGCACACGCACGCACGCACGCACGCACGCACGCTCGCACGCACGCACACGCACGCACACACACACACACACACACACGCACACACACGCACACACACACACACACACACACACACACACACACACACACACACACACACACACACACACACACACGTAGGCGCCTGAGATAGTAGTTTATAGGCAATAATGTTGAAGGCGATCTTTGTCTCAGCATTATTCAGCTTTTTCCTTGTGTATTAGTATGTATATAGGCAATTCTATAACTTTTATTCTCTCTCTCTCTCTCTCTCTCTCTCTCTCTCTCTCTCTCTCTCTCTCTCTCTCTCTCTCTCTCTCTCTCTCTCTCTCTCTCTCTCTCTCTCCTCTCTCTCTCCTCTCTCACTCTCTCCTCTCTCTCTCCTCTCTCTCTCGCTCTCTCTCTCCTCTCTCTCTCTCTCTCCTCTCTCTCTCTCTCTCTCTCTCTCTCTCTCTCTCTCTCTCTCTCTCTCTCTCTCTCTCTCTCTCTCTCTCTCTCTCTCTCTCTCTCTCTCTCTCTCTCCCCCCCTTACCAACGTGTTGTAACTTACGTTCTTGAACACTGATCAGTAGTGATGTTGTGTCTCATTGAATGTTTATACATGAACATCTTTACATTAATACCAATAATATTTATTTTGATGATGCACATGATTTATGGTTTACGGCAAACAATATACCAAAAAGAAAGTATGTATTAGAAATTTATTACCACTCAGTGCGTAATAGGCTTAACAAAGTACATTCAGTTAGTCTTTTCTTTTCTACACAGATTGCAAGACTGTGTCACCAAAAGGTTGAAGTGCACGTCTCTGACCAAAGGAGGGAAATAAAAGTAAGTATTAGCATGAGCTTTGAATTCTTATTAGTTATTAATGATTTGCTTTATGTGTCGGGTTGCAATAATGATCATTTATTTCCTTACGTTTGTTGTTGCTTATTTATACATTGTTTCGCAAGGTAGTGTCACAGCATCGCCCAAGGTGGCCTAGTGACCTCATTTGGGTAATACTTTTGACACTTTTACCGACCAGTCCAAGAAGGGAGATGTAGTATGACAGATTTGGTCTGAAGTTAGTTGCTTCCCTTACAAGGATACGAACCATGGTCAGTTTAGGTCAGCAATTCTCAACCTTTCACCACCGCGACACACAAAGAGGGTACAGGAGAAGAAGAAGAAGAAGAGGAGGGAAAATTGAGAACAACAGAGTGTGAAATGTTCTAGCTTGCATTTCATTGCCTTGCGCACCGTGTACACAGATCGTAAAAAGAAAACGGGGAAGCAAACTTTTAAAACTGGATCACTTCTGGGAACTGGCTCACTCTTGCCTTCCCCTGATAATTACAGAGGCTACTCACACACTCGCTCGCTATAAAAATCGCGGGGCAGCACTTGTATATTGATGAGGAGTGTTGACATGCACCACCAGACCTCAGTTGCCGCGCGGGACAAACCAGGTGGCTTAGGCTCCGTCCTGACGTGCATCTGGAGTGCTTGGTCACCCGGCACACTGCAATGACTGTTGTTTTTTCTGCTGTTGTGGCGGTCGAGATGAGCCCCGATGCTTTGTTTGCCTCGTGTTCGTCTTCCTGACTCTCTTGAGATGCACCACGGCGGAGTTTTTTGTCTGTTTACTTGTTTGGTTGATTTATTTGCTGTTGTTTGGGCCGGAACACATTGTTTGTTGATTAGTTAGTAGGTCTGTCGTTGTGTTTGTTATGATCTTGCCTTTGTTCTTATGCAGAGGCATCCCTAAATTTTTTTGTATCTTCTGCTTCTGCTTTGCGAGTCTGTCTTCGGTTACTTGTTTCATAATCTAGGTCATTTTATTGTAAGCGGAGGGTTGTGAAAGGAATAATGCAGCCAAAACATAAACAAAAAGTGTAGATAAAAGAGAATGTAGTTAAGAAAGGAAATGAGGAATTATGACGATGAAAGTTAACAAATGAGACAGTGGTTAGCTAAAGTAAGTAGCATAAAGAAGCTACTGTATAATGAATGACTGACAAGAGAGAGACAGACAGACACACACACACACACACACACACACAGAGAGAGAGAGAGAGAGAGAGAGAGAGAGAGAGAGAGAGAGAGAGAGAGAGAGAGAGAGAGAGAGAGAGAGAGAGAGAGAGAGAGAGAGAGAGAGAGAGAGAGAATGTGTGTCAGTCGAGCACACACACATAGTATATCAGTTGATCTCGTAAAGCGCGGAACACCCTCACCTGCCTTCTTCCCCATCCAGGTAAGTCAGCCACTTTCCTCTTGTCCTTAACGAGCTAATTCCTCTCGGATGATGATTAACATTCCAGCGATAGAGAGAAACTAAAAACAGGTGAGAGGGGACGAGTGTTGGTTGCTTTCCGGGGACACTGGAACAGATTCTTAAAGAGGGTACGATGAAGGAAGTTAATAAGAGAGGGAGAGAGAGAGAGAAAGAGAAGGAAGGAGAGAGAACCGCATTGAGATACCAACCGCATGTTTGTTGGGATACAGTGAACTTTTGACCCTCCGTTTTAAGAATGAGGGCCGTGAGGTATTCTAGCAATGAGGAGGCTGAGTTCTAATGAGGCTGGAGCGAGATAGCGAAGTCAGGGGAGCAAGATAAGAGTCAGTGGGACCTTTTGTTTTTAAGTGACGCTGAGATCCGCAAATTTAAGTCAGACCGAGACTTATGCGACAAATGAAGGGAGAGCGAGAAATGAAGAAGAAAAAAAACAAGATATTCTCTCTCTTTTTTTTTTTTTGTTCTCTCTCTTTTGCACTCTTTCTCTCTCCTGTAGGTTAATGAAGGAGGCGGAGACAGGTAATACTGGGCCCACGGCGTGTTTCTGTTGGCTTCTGACGGTGTTGGTAATGAGAAGGTGATGTGAGGAGGCCACCTGCGTTCACTTGGAGTGCGGTGGTGAGGGTGATTGCAGTGGTCGCAGTGATGGTAATGGTGGTGGTGGTGGTAGTGGTGACAGTGGACCCAGTGGCAGAGACTATTTGAAAGGCTACACTCGTACGCTCTGCTACAATTAAGAGACGAGCCAGCATGCATGTGAGACCCCAATTTCTTCCCTCTGCTCTTCCTCATCTCTCTTCTTCTTCCTACTTCTTCTGCTACTCCTCTTCCTCCTTCACTTGTATTATTAGATGATGAAAGAGAATATTTTTTTTTTATCTCTGTTTATTTCTTATTTTTAATTTACCTTCCTCGTAGAATTTTCATGCCTTGCCCTCCTGTTTTCTTGCTTGTAGATTAGATAGTGTGGTTTATTTAGTTAGTAAAAGCAGTCTCCTTTTCCTTTATCTTTTACTCAGTGTCCTCCTCCTCCTTCTCCCCCTGCTCGTCTACTTCATCGTCTTTCTTCCTCTCGTCCTCCTTTTTTTCTAATCCTTCTCTTTTAACCGCCTCCCTCTCCCCTCCATTCCTCCCATCGTCCCACTCTCCTCCCTGACTCCTTCCTTCCTTCCTCGCACGGCGGCAGGGTCACCAACTCGCCAAACAAGCTGGTGGCCGGACTATTTCTGGGGTCAAGATGAATTAGAAACAGTATTCGAACCGGTGTTGCTTTGAATAAACCAGTGTGATGAGAACGACGTCTCTATCCTTTTTGGTTTTCATGAAAGCAGACCGACGACATCACCTTCCCGTCACTGCTCGTGTGTGGCTCCCGTGGCATACAAAACCTCGTTAGTTCGGGTTATGCTTCCTGAAGAACACTGATCTTCCTCAGTTCATTTGGCGTCACGCATGCATACTGATCTGTGGTGATTAGTGAACCGTGCAGCAAAGTCAGTGTGCATGATTATCGTATCGCATGATGCACGTCAGTTTTTGGCAAAGGTTAAATAATTCCTGACAAGTGTACAGCGTTGTCACACGTCTCGGCTGTCACTTCCTGGAGGAGCCCAGCGTTAGGGTGAGATGAAGGTAGAGAACAGAGCGTGACCTGAAGTAGCGTGAGGGAGATGAAGGAGGAATGGTTACAAGAGCTAATGGTAATGGATGACATTGGTGAAAATTCATTATTTGCCCTTCAAACTGACTGAATGTTCATGCGTGTCGCTTACATTTTGTCTTTCACTTTTTGGTGTTGCGTCCGCCATCGCTTGAGTGGCCTTCACGCGCCTCCAGTCACTGCCGGAGTGATGCTGTGGGCAGCGGGGCGTTTGAGGTCACCATCATTTTGTATGTTTATTTTTGGCGTCCATAATAACTCCTCCTCATGCGTGACCTGCCCCCCCCTCCGTGACCTCCACACCCCTCCCGCTTGACCTCCCGCCTAGATGCATGCTTTCCCTGTGCCCCTCATATCCCCCCAACCTCCACCCTCCACCCTCCCTCCCCCCTCCACCCAGACAGTAGTTGGCTGGTTATCCATTTAAAACTATTCAATGATAATGAAATTTGTTTTGGTAAATACATTTTTAAATAATAACTTACAGCAAATGGCATATAATTTCATACGGAAAAGTAAAAACGAAACTTTTTTTTGTGTTAGTACGTCTGTCTGTCTTGTTCATCTTCTCTCTTGTTCATTATCTTTATTGCATCTTTTTCTTTCTTATGACTTCTTCGCTCTCTTTATTTCTTTCTTCCGTTCTCTTATCTTTTTTTAATTCCACATGAAGACCAAATTACCTTACATATGTATTTAATTTATCTACATATATCCTATTCATTACATTCACTATGCCTATGTGTCTACCTTCCTTCCTTGCTTAATTATACACCTGTCCTGTTCTTCACTGCCTCTCATTATCAATCCAACTCTTTACACATAAATTCTATCATATTCTTATTGCGTTTCACAGAGATTTTATATTTTCATTACCAACTCACCTCATTGTTTTTCTTTTGACTTTCCTTACTTCATCCTGACCGCACATCTCCCCCGGCTAATAATATATCTTCCCCCGTGTCACCTCGCCCTCTGTCCCTCCGCGGCGTTGAACAGGAGATGGATGCAGGAGGTGACCCGAGCACCCGTCAGGTAATTAAGCCACTACCCCTTTTAGTTCCCCTCCGTAACTCACCTGTCGCTGCCGGAAGGGTAAAATATTGATGCAAAATAATCTAGTGAGTTAGTATTATAATAAAGAATAGTGGATTGGTTACGGTGTTCCTGGTGTTGTGTTGTTGTTGTGTTGTTGTTGTGTTGTTTTACCTTGATTTTGTCATGATCTTGTTGATGTTTTTTTTTATTTTTATTTATTTAATTTATTTAATCGTTTTGCCTTGTAGATGTTTTCTTTTCCTGTTTCTCTTTTGTGTATTGATGTAATCATTTTGGCTTTGCTGCGTTAATTTATTTATTTATTTATTTATTCATTTTTTATAGGTGCTGTGTTGTGTTATTTGATATTATATTTTTTGATCATATTTTATTTTGTATATGCTTGAGTGCAATTAAGTGACGAGTTTGAAAAAATAAAAAATAAATAATAGAATAATGAAAATATATAGAGATAAAATAAGAGAGAAGGTAAGGGAAGAAGAAGAAGAAAAAGAAGAAGCAGGGGAAGGACGCAGGGAGGGAAGGACACAGGGAGGGAGGGAGGGAGGAGGAGGGAATGTAAGGAAGGCACGGGAACACTCACCCAATAAATAACAGACTTACAAGGGGAGTCATAAATCGCCTGGTGAAGACTGGAAGACTGGAACACCGATGGGGGAGGACAGAGGGGAGAGGGGGGGGAAGCACCAGATGAGGGGACAGAAGGGGGTAGGGGGGTAGGGTGGCAGAGCTAACGGGGCAGAGCAAGGAAGGGGAGTTAGCAAGGCTGAAAAAAACGTAGGATAAGGTAGCGTATAGGACATGGGTGAATAGGATTGTCAGAATATATGCATAGGATAGACGGCTTTCAAGGTCTGAATAGGGATGATACAGAAATATTAAGACAATATAGAAGCGTAAAGAAAAAGGGAATCTAAGGATCATAAACAAACAGGTGAGGAAGGGAAAGGAGAAGGAAAGGGAAGGGAAGGGAAGGGAAGAGAAGTACCAGGTAAATTCGAAGTGAAAAAGGGGTGTGTGGAGAGGGAAGGAAGGAAGGGAGGGTAAGGGGGAGGATTTAGGGAGGGAAAGAAAGGGGGAAATCTGTCTTTCTTAACCCATAATTCATTCCAACCTGAATAGAAGGCAACCGGCGGCTCCACTTCTCATAGGCCTCCCTTAAATAGGCCTAGACAGCTCTAGGCCGCCTCTCGAAAATATTTACACTCAGGTTTTGTCCAACATTGTTTACGGTTGTTCAATTTACTCTCGTATTTCAACGTAAATAGAGAGCGAGAGAGAGAGAGAGAGAGAGAGAGAGAGAGAGAGAGAGAGAGAGAGAGAGAGAGAGAGAGAGAGAGAGAGAGAGAGAGAGAGAGAGAGAGAGAGAGAGAGAGAGAGAATGAGAGAGAGAGAGAGAGAGAGAGAGAGAGAGAGAGAGAGAGAGAGAGAGAGAGAGAGAGAGAGAGAGAGAGAGAGAGAGAGAATATTTGCGGAGGAGTAGCCAGTTTTTGTTGACATGCACACCAAAAACTGTCGAAATATCCTCATCTCTCTCTCTCTCTCTCTCTCTCTCTCTCTCTCTCTCTCTCTCTCTCTCTCTCTCTCTCTCTCTCTCTCTCTCTCTCTTTCTCTCACTCACTCACTCTCTCTCTCTCTCTCAGGGGCCGCGTGTGCCCGCCGCCTCACAATACAGTGTTGACAAAGGTGGTAAGAGGAGCAAAGAGGAACTGATCTGAATGGACTCGCTAAAAGGAGAGAGAGAGAGAGAGAGAGAGAGAGAGAGAGAGAGAGAGAGAGAGAGAGAGAGAGAGAGAGAGAGAGAGAGAGAGAGAGAGAGAGAGAGAGAGAGAGAGAAAGAAAGATAGATGACTGTAACTAATGCAAGGAGGATATATTCAGTTCGTAAAGGAATGGAAGGGAAAATGAGGAAGGAAAACTGCAACAACAGATCATAAAAGGTTAGGAAGTGAATTGTGTGTTTTAAGCAATGACAACCTTCCCGTATTTCTTTTCACTCGAAGGAAATTACTCAGCTTATATTTTCTCTTATTTCCTTGACGTTTCCTTCACCTCAATCCCTTCCTGCTGTCTGCTTCTACTATCACTTATATATATATATATATATATATATATATGTTTTTTTATTTCCATTAACCGTCTTTGCAGAATCAGAAATAAGCGAAATAATAAGTATGTTTGACACGAATTTCTTGCTGGAAATTCGCACTTCTCTATTTCCAAATGTACTGAAATTATAAGCCTTTCAAATGTGCTGTAAACTTAAAGACTTTCAAATGTGCTGTAAACTTAAGACTTTCAAATGTCTTATAATCTTAAAACTCTCGGGTCCGTCTGCTTGGCGTTGTAATGAATAAACATTCTTAAAATAGTGAGCAGGATCCGCCGTACGTACCTGACAGGAAAACACAAGCAGTTGCGGGCGACTTTAGAAACAGTCAGCATGGAAGAGGATGACTGTGATCACGCCAAACCCAGGTGATGATTAAGGTTTATGCCGAGGCCTATCAGCAAATACTGGTACCTAGTGGTTGGTTACGTTGTTTGGGGAGCAATAATCGATTAATATCAGTCAAATACCAACGATAACCATCCAGTTATTGCCTCAAACCAGTGCTGCCTCTGCTAGGGTACCCATGAGTGAAAGCACGTGGGTCTGCCTCCAAGGTGCTATTGGCCAGAACAGCACCCAGTGATGCTTAGATAGCCTTGTAAGAGGTGATATCAAGGAGATAAGCAACTCCCACTCAGAAAAAACTAAACACACGTGACCTCCACACCATCCCAGTCTCTATTGGATTGCCTCACAGCTTCGTTACCTACGCGGGGATGGTGGTTAGGGTGGCTTGGATGCGATGCCATTTGGGGTCTCAGGGAAATAATGGAAAAAGGAAGAAAATTACTGCACATGTACTCTATCAAAATTAGTACAAATGTGTAATTTTTTTTGTGTTTGCTATTGGAGTGGTGTTATGATTTAATAAGTTTTTTTGTTCTTTTTATGAGAAATATAGTGTTTAGATATTATGAAGCTTGACTTGTGTGCAATACATTCTGCCTCTCATCCCACCCCCACACTTTCGAAAAAACTAAAAATTTGTCATAGTCATTCAGCAGTGTGTTTGAGGTATTCATGTGGTTATTGCCTTCCGTGAAAGTGTATTGAAATAACTGTCTCTTCATCGTCTACTATATGGCTTCACATTCCAGGTCTGTTCGATACTCAGGCTTGCAGAAGTTGTTTATTTTCCCATATTGCACAAAATTTTAGCAGTTGTGTGTGCGATGACGGCAATTTTTTCTCCTTAACCTCACTAGGGAATCTTTAAACTTTTTTTTATATCCCTCATAAACTCGTAATTCACTTCTCCTCATGATGAAATTATATCAAAACATGTCTAGCCACACTGAAAACCAAGGTCATATTCACAGATTAAAATGGAGTGCTCTTGATCTTACGCTATAAAATTTTGTTATTACTGCATGATTTTTCAAGATATGTCCTTGAAAAAATCATATCAGGGGATTCCAATAAAATACACGATATAAATGATGCGCAAAACTGCAATAAAATAATGATGAGACACTATAATGATCACAGAGTACATCGTTTTGCAATCCAACAACTGATATCGAATAAAAGAGCAATGAGTTATAGTAATCAAAACACTTTAATATTTCCTTTGTCTTATTGATGCTGTATTGATGGTGGTAGTGATGATAGTGACGGCGGTAAAGGTAGTAGCAGAGGCGGTATTAGTGGTGATGATGGTAGTGGTAGACGTTGTGATAGTAGTAGTAGTAGTGGTGGTGGTAGTAGTGGTGGTGGTGGTGGTTGGGTGGAAGGAGTTGGTAGTGGGGGGAGGAGGAAGGGGGGGGTTGCGGCTCCCTCTTTACGTAGCCGCTTATTAAGTAGTGGAGGTGATGGAGGTGATGTTTATTGCGTATCTATTTGCATTTATTGAAATTTACTGCACGCTAACGACCCGGTTCCGCCATCGATATGTTGAGGTGATTTTCCCCTTCTTTATGTGTTGTTCTATTAAGTGATTTGCATACCTGTGTGGGATTCTAAGTCGTTAATTGGCATAAAAAAAAAATATACATAGATACTAAAAACAATGGAGGATATTCATACATACATACATACATACACACATACACAACTGTAGTGGCATAAGGTATACATAGTTCAAGTCGTTTTATATATTTTCATCATATGAATATTTTCTATAGTTCATTTTTTTTGTTCTCCCTTCATTGTATCCCTTAAACACCATCACCTCTACCTCATCGTTACCTTTTCATCCCCTTCCCTTTCCCTTACCCCATCATACAGTCCCTCCCTCCATCCCTCCTTCTCCCCCTTCCTTCCTCTCTGCCTTTCCTCTTCTCTAAAGACTCGATGACAAAATATTAATGTCAACATTCCGCAGTTCACAATACCGTTTTGTGTTCCGCTGAGTCCTTCTGAGCTTCTCTCACTGTCCCTCCACACACACACACACACACACACACACACACACACACACACACACACACACACACACACACACACACACACACACACACACACACACACACACACGAAAGAGAGAGAGAGAGAGAGAGAGAGAGAGAGAGAGAGAGAGAGAGAGAGAGAGAGAGAGTAGGTAGGTAGGTAGGTAGGTAATGTAAGGTAAGGCAGGGACCCATTCCATTAAATCACCAATACCTGACTCCTGTAGACCCATTCCTCACCTGGCGTGGCCTCCCTGACCCTCTGTTTCCTCCCTCTCCCATGTGTTCCTCTATACCTTCCCTCCCTCATCCAGTTTGATTCTCCCACACACTCATTACATCTATTCTGCTGTTGTTTATATCTTTACCACCACCGCTACTGTTCCATCCTCCTTAATCAAAGCATAATTTACCATAATTTACTACCTCCACACTGTCCTTCTTAACACTTGACTTCCTTGATACTTTTTATATACAACTTTTTTTTTCTTACTGTATATAACCATCCTGTATATTTCATCACTGTTCTTTCCTTCCTTGTTGCCTCTTGTTGCATTTCTCCTTCAGAGCGTCACCATCACAGTCAGCAAGCACGACAGCAAATAGTCGCTCTGTCTCCCTGGAGCAGTAAAGCAGAGGAGACAGAAGTAGGTGTAATAACTCTTAACGAAGCCTGCCTGTGAGGAGTGACAAGTATGAAGGATGCATGTGGTCTCTGTCTCCTCCCTGCTTCTCATTTTCACCTCCTCCGTCCTTGCTCTATCTCCTCCTCCTCCGCTTCATCCTTCCTTAATTATTTTGTCTTCGTGTTGATTTGTATCTGGATTTTATGGAAGCAGTGAAGTGTGGTTTTAGTAACATGCGGTGTGGTAGCGGTGGTAATGTTGATTATGTTGTTCCTTATATCTTCAATGGTGTTTGTGCTTGTAATCCGCTGCTAATGGTAGTCGTAAAGATGTAGAAGTAATCACGAAGTATAAGCATTAGAGGCAGTAATGACGGTAATAAGCCTCATTATTATTATTAAATTGCATTGTTGGCTGCTCAAGGTACTTAGATGAATACAAGCATAAATGGACTAGTTTAGCAAGGATGGAACGTCTTGTGCACGAAAGAAACGCTTGGCGAGGGTTACTCTGAGACTACAAATGAGGGCAAGATGCGTCCCCTGCTTGCCAAGAATGGGTTAGGAGACAACTGCATCTGAATGGCACGAAACACAAGGAAGTGGAATGAATATGCACACACACACGCACGCACAATCACACACGCACATTATTCAAGATACGAATTACCTCTTTAGTTTCATTTTGGTTATTGTCTGATTGCCCAAATGTGCCTTCCTCTCACTGCCTCCTTTAGCCGATCCGCCTTCCCTTGCCTCTCTCTCTCGCTCTCTCTCAACCTGTCTCCTGCATTCTATATCCTTCCCTCACCCCTCACCCCAACTTGCCTCCCTCGTCCTACTCCTTCACCCCAGTTTTTTTTGTTTCTCTCTCTCTCTTTCTCTTTCTCTTTTTCTTTCTCTCTCTCTCTCTCTCTCTCTCAGCCGCTTATCTCCAAACCATCTCCACGCCAGACAATGCGGAAATGCAGCAGCCGTGGATTCCATTATTTTTTTTCGGCCCCTTTACACCGGCACCTCAGACGCCACCAAAGGCCTACTGTGTTTTTTTTTTTGTGTGTGTGTGTGTTGTTTTTTTTATCGCTACTGCCTCGGTGTATCGGTTTATTGTAGGCTAAGGAACGGGTTAGGATTGTCGCTTTAGGGGGGAGAAAGGGGGAACGGAAGGATAAAGAGAATGAGACAGAGACAGGAAAGGCTAGGAAAGGGTTACGCTTGGAAGGGTTAAGAATACGGAGGTAGAATGGAAGGACGAAGGGAAAAGGTAAAAAAGAGAAAAGAAGAGACTAACTGACACTGCTGCTGTTTAGAATAAGATCATGATGTTAGTTTATAATAAAGATAATAGAGAAAGAAAAGGAAATAATAGAAATAAAAATAGAAAGAGAGACAGATAGACAGGCAGCAAGCAGGTAGCAACAGACAGGTATAAACAGGTGATCAGACAGGAATAGAATGAATGAACTAGCACCGCAACGGGACCACAAAAACAAAGAAAGAGAGAGAAAAAAAACAGAATGAATGATAAAAGTCAAAGAAGAGGAAGAATAAAAAGTAGCGATAGGCATGGGTTAAGAGAGGAAGGGATAGATAGTGTGGCCGGAGGAAGGGAAGGTAGAAGATACGGAGGAAGCAAGGAGGGAGGGAGGGAGAAAGGGTAACTGTACTGGAAGAGTTAAAAATCAGCTTTTATGGGGCGGCAAATTGATTAGAAGCGTATCGCGGCGGCAGGCAGCAGGAAGGACCCCGGCGCTGACACAGAGAGAGAAAAGAGAGAGAGAGAGAGAGAGAGAGAGAGAGAGAGAGAGAGAGAGAGAGAGAGAGAGAGAGAGAGAGAGAGAGAGAGAGAGAGAGAGAGAGAGAGAGAGAGAGAGAGAGACGAAGAAGAAGAAGAAGAAAGTGTCATGTGTATTATGATTAGCAGTGTCATTGCTCTTTGGTCAAGGTCGATGGGCAGTGTCTTGTCCCTCCTCTGTCCCCAACACACCTGCTGCATCCTGTCTGCCTTGCTGTCCTGTATTAATGTATAGCTAGTGCTGCTGTTACCTGTTATGGTATTTTCTTTTATTTGTTGTGGGAGTAGTAACAGTAGCATGATTATCAACTATGGTAGAAGCGTTTTTTTGGTGTTGTTACTGAAGCAAAACCAACAATTGCCTGGACGAAATATTAATCTAGTAGTAGTAATGATAGTAGTAGTAATAATAGTAGTAGTAGTAGTAGTAGTAGTAGTAGTAGTAGTAGTAGTAATAGAAGTAGTAGATGCATCAGCAGGAGCAACCATATAGCAGTAACTAATTCCATCAATTTGTGCACCGTATGAAGACTACTTTTATAATCATCGTATAAAATAGACCTTTCTGTTTGCACAACTTCATATTACAAGGTTATCGCGCTGAATCAACACTGGCAGAGCGATGCAAAAACTAACAATTGGTGTGACGGGCGATTAAGTGAGTTTTGTGAGGCTCGGGTGGCTAAAGAGCCTTCTGTGTGGCAGGTTAAGCGTGTTTTGCAGCTGCGATAGGACGTGCGGTGGCAGTGGTAATGGCAGGTAATGTGGAAGTTAACGGTAGTAGTGGCGGGGGTAGTAGTAGTAATGGTGGCAGCAACGGTAATGGAAATGAACGTTAAATTGGTTCTGAGTAAAAGCAGAATGGAACGAGGCGCTCTGATCTGAAACCTCATGAAGTAAAACAAGACGGGAATAATAATGAAAATCCGGCTACGGTCACGTCATTCATTTAACTGCGTGTGCCCTGGAGGCGACATAGAAAACGAGGAGCCGGGCATTCCCTCCGTAGAAAATGGGAGTCTGGGTCAGGCCGCTAATCGAAAAAATATGGAAATGCAAGCCAATGCACTGACCAACCAACGCTCGGGTCGCCATAAAAATGAAATTAGGGTGAACCGCAGAAAAAGGCAGAGGGAGAAGAGGAGACGAGGCAGAGAGGGACGTGTGAGGGAAGAGGGGGAAGGGGACCTGTTGAAACGGAGGAGGAGGGGGAGGTGCGAGGGAGGAAGGGGAGAGGGACTTTTCAGGACAAGAGGAGGGGTAAGAGGGCATTCAGACAGGGTGTGTCTCGGGGCCCTAGAGACAGACAGACGTATAGCAGGTAATGAGCGGCTGTGGCTGTGTACAACCCTACATTATTTACCATAGGATGTTGCCCCAGGACCAAGTGAGACCGTCTGGGAAGGCTGAGGCAGGATAGGGTTGCCTTAAGGAGCCTACAGAAAAGATCTTCCTGTTGGATTTAAAGTTAATTTATTGTGTCTTGTGGCTGTTAGTGATCTGCTTAGTATTTTACTGTACAAGTCTAGTATACCGGTTTCTTCCCTTTTACCTTATGGAATGTTATAGTTACAGTTTTTTCATTATACATATCATACAACACTTTCACACGTTTATTCTTTGCCTTGTGCTGGCTTAGTGCTAGCGACTCTATGAAGTTACAACTGAACATATAGCACTGTCATGATATATTAAAGCCATGAAGTGTGACTTGTTACATTTTGGTGATTTTTTCTTATTGTTTGATTAACGGTATGAAGATGATCAGTCATTGAATAAAACCCTCTACAAAAAACAAAACAAAAACTAATTTGAGTGGAGTCGTAGTTTCATACAGTGAAACTTTTTTTTTTTTGCAAGCTTGGAAAGTAAAGTCATGCAGGGTTTGTATAGACTGCGATAATATATGTTTTTTTTTCTTCTATTTAGTCCAAAATTCCATACTACTACATGCACCAAGAAAACAGGATGTAAAATAAACAAATAATATGATAGTAAAAAGATTGCACTATAAAGATAACATCGTTGAGGATCGAGTATTGTGTCCGGATCCTAAACCCTAATTCTTATTCTGAATGGTGATGTGAAATGGGTTTTACGGTTTCGGGTCATAAGCCCGACCCCAATCAACAGGCTCAGAGATGGGCTGACTGCTAACCAATGGGCAGGGTCGTAGAAGGCCTAAGGAACACCTAGGTTATAATGCCTGAATCTACACCACCATTGCAAAACAGAAGGTATTTTGTCAACAATTTCATCTTGTTACTGTAATCTTGTTAAATGTATACAATGGTAGTGGATGGCTGTCACTCTGTTTGTATGTGTGTTACCTGATTCAGTGTAAACTCGTAAATATATTAAAACAAGTGTAATGCATTGTGTGTTACTTGTCTTAAAAATCTCCATAACATTTACAATTCAGTTTGTCTTCACCTGTCTTACAACCACGTTAATTGTAAACTCAAACAACTAAATCCCAGTAGCCACGGAGAAGGTGAATGCGTGGGTGGAGTGCAGACCGACACTTGGAAGAGGAGAGACACAGCAGGAAAGGAGATGGCGAGGCTGGGAATGGTCCGGCTATGGCCACTGAAGGATAGATGGCTGTCCTGATCGTCTTGCTGCAGCTCTCGCTCTACCAATCACCCTCCCTCTCTCCCTGCATCACCTTCTTTCTCTTATCTTTGCCATCAGTTCCCCACATTTGGCCTTCCCTACCGCGCGTTTATCTTTCCCGGGCCTGAATTAATACCGGGACAGCCATTAGCAGATGCTGAGGCACGTTCAGCCTCCCCCAACACTGTAGGCCCAAGCCACACCCCGAGTATT
>JAPQNM010000002.1:8025153-8032653 GCA_029783475.1 Metacarcinus magister
GTTGTGAAATTTGTGAAATTAGCAACACATTAAGGCAAAGTATGAAGAATGAGGTGAGGCCAAGCCACGTGTTGTCTTGGAAAAGAGTGAGACAAAGATAGATAGATAGAGAGACATGCAACATACAAATAGACAAAAAAAAAAAAGGCAAAGATACAAGACAGTTAAAATATGAAAAGAAGGTCTATATGGAGTAAAAGAAAAATTAATTATAATGAGGAAAGTATTTTGCATGAAACATTGAAGGAAATGAAAGGGATTTTAAAGCCTGAAAGAAAAAAAATGTTGATCAAATTATGTAGGAAACTGAAATACATGACGCAGGGGGACACTGGAAGAGTGCAAAAGGAAGAGGAGGAGGAGGAGGAGGAGGAGGAGGAGGAGGAGGAGGAGGAGGAGGAGGAGGAGGAGGAGGAGGAGGAGGAGGAGGAGGAGGAGGAGAAGAAGAAGAAGAAGAAGGAGGAAGAGGAACACATAGGAAGAACAAACAACAACAGGCCTGCTGGCCCTTACGAGGCTGTTTGTGAGACTACACTATCTACTCTAGAGTAGAGGAGTAGAGAGTAGGAGTAGAGGAGGAGGAGGAGGAGGAGGAGGAGGAGGAGGAGGAGGAGGAGGAGGAGGAGGAGGAGGGAGGAGGAGGAGGAGGAGGAGGGAGGAGGAGGAGGAGGAGGAGGAGGAGGAGGAGGAGGAAAAGAAGGAAGAGGAGGAGGAGAAGGAGGGTGGAGGAGGGGGAGGAGGAGGAGGAGGAACAAAAGTATGGGAGTAATAGATAACAGAAAGCTTATTGTGACTTCTTGTTTGAATAGACGACCCAAGGAAGAGTAGGAAGAACAGGAAATGAAGAAAAGCTTTTGCGAGAAATAAATTGAGCTTCATTGTTTCTACGTCTGTCAGATATAATGGTTAACTGTGTGTGTGTGTGTGTGTGTGTGTGTGTGTGTGTGTGTGAGAGAGAGAGAGAGAGAGAGAGAGAGAGAGAGAGAGAGAGAGAGAGAGAGAGAGAGAGAGAGAGAGAGAGAGAGAGAGAGAGAAAGAGAGAGAGAGAGAGAGAGAGAGAGAGAGAGAGAGAGAGATGAAAGGGGCAGAAATGCGTAAATTTTTCTATAAAATAGAAATACTGAGAGTGAAGGAGGAGCTAGGGAAAGGGTGGTGAAGTAATGGTCTGGTTGTTATTGAATGAGTAGGAGGAGGAGGCGGTGGAGGAAGCGAAAGGAGAAGGGAAGGGAGGAAGAAGAAGAGGCAGATTGGTGCTGGTGAAGATGGCAGCGGCAGCAGCAACTTTCACTTGGATGGCTGCGGGGTGAAGAGGTGACCGCCGCCTAGGCTGTCCTGCCGCTCGCTGCTCACACCTGGAGTGGCAAATTTCACCTGTTATTACCGCGTCCCAACTCCGGGGCTCCCCTTTCTCCCATTCATTCTCGTACACTTTCCCTTTACTCATGCTTCGTCCCAGCTCGCCAGGTTTAGATTTACTAGACTGTTAAAGCTGCGACCAAGTACAATATCTTAATGTCAACAATGAGAGGTCATTTAAACCACACTTACCTGGAGATTCTCATGGTCACCCGGAGAGGTCGGTCAGGTGAGCAGCGCAGCGCAACCTTTCTCCTGAGCGGCTCGGGAACGACTGACTGCGAGTGGTCACTTGCTATTCACCTCTCGTTCAAGTGGCTGCCTCAGGGGGAAGATGCGCCGCCTACTCGCCTGATCCAGCCAATCATGTGAGCTCTAGCATAGAGGGAGATTTATGTGGAGTTTTATGTTTGCGTTTAGTGTGATGCGAGGCACTGTGATATTTGATTACTGTACGTGTCCCCAAAGGCGTCCAGTAAACACTATTCATATTCAGAGAGTCACTAAAGTGAAGGGATCGCCGGCCAAAGACGTGTGTCTTACGGAGAAGATACGGAGGAGTGTGTGCGGGGTCGCGTGGGGTCAGCCCGAGAGGTGTTCTGGTGCTGCAAGAGTTGAGTTGCGATCTGGCCGCTTAGAGGCTGGTGGCGTCCACTGCTCTTCCTGCCGCCAGTACCTGACCCTACCCGTCTCTAGCCCCTACAGGACTACACTCTCCTTCTCTGTTGAAGAGGACGTGAAGAAGAGATCAGAAGACCCCTGCTGGCACTGAGGGTGGGGTTAGCGAAGTGGCTGTCCCGTAGACCTTTGGCCCCACCTGCCCCAGCGATGACCTCATTCCCGGTGGAGGCGGGCACGGTCGGGTGGTAGCCAGGCAGATGCGTGGGAGCCGCTCCCCGGTGCACACGCGCCCCACATGTGCAACCACTCGCTCGCTTTCCGCCTCGCGTACACACACCCACACAAGCCTATAGGGGTGTCTTTTGTGTACAATTGTGAAACACAGTGATAAAACTTACAATCGCGTCAAGTGAAGTGTAGAGATCAGTGCCGCCCTTCGCCTCGGCGAGTGAGATGACCCCCTAGCCGGCCACTGCAGGGCCGACCCACCTCAGTGATGGATTCCTTTAGTGACAAGTCGGATAGTGGAGTGCTAGTGCCACCCCGGCCGGTGCTGTACGGCAACATGGTGTGTAAGGTGGAAACCTCGAGGGACGGCGACGACGCCTCTCCCAGCGTCACCCCTGCCCTTCCCTGCGACCCTTCCGTCACCCAGCTAACACCACCCCTCTCCAGGACGAGTGACCAGATCATCTCACAGGATCAGGTTATCAAGGTAAGACTACAAGTATATTGTGCATGAGTGAGTTCACACGGCCAGGCCACACAAGAGGATTCAAGGGAACAAGGATAGTGAACATTAGATCACTTCATAGACAGCGTTCAAATTTCTATCAGTCGGTGCGTGTCACAACTCTCGGGTAGTTAAACACCGTCACTAGCACGACGCTGAGCCTTACCTTCATCGAAATTTGAGCAGCTTCTCGAGTTTTGGTTTGGATATGAAATCAAGACACATCGTAAAGACTGATCACCATTTTCGTGGTATGAATCCCAACCATCATCATTTAAATGAGTGGTTGCACACGACATTTTTTTTCGGTCGAGTGTCGGGTCAGTTTTTTCCCCTCCCTTTATCTTTTATTCTTCCTGTTTCGTTAAATAAGTCTGTCAGGACCTGTAATACAGAAGGTGGGAAAGTGAGTGCTGATTGTCGGGTGTGAGCCAGACCAGTGCTGCAGCAAAGTGAGGCGAGGGGGAGGCAAGGCAGGCGTGGAAGAACCAAAACATGATATTGTTTAATTTGACATCTACATGTTTCTTATTTATTTTATTTGTTTGCTCTCTCTATCTCTTTCATATATATATATATATATATATATATATATATATATATATATATATATATATATATATATATGTGTGTGTGTGTGTGTGTGTGTGTGTGTGTGTGTGTGTGTGTGTGTATGGTGTCATAGATTAATTATTTTCTTCATATTCTATTTCTTTACATTACGTATTGAAATGCCATAAGTGTTGAGCGGGCAAAGACTGAACATATTAAGTTATAAATAGGGACAGTAAATACTTGGTGTTCAAGGAGCAGCTTAGCCATAGTCAGAGTTTTCCTATTTCGTCTATCTGGTTTTTTTTTATGTGTATCTAACAAGTAACTGATTCCATGTTTGCCTCGCTGAAGGTTGATTCAAGTTTACTCACAATCCTCTCTGTGCAGTCTCGAAGTAGCTGCGTAGATACACTACACGTTATTCGTTTTCCACATCAGAAACCGGTCGAACTGAAATATACGGCCCATCACAGACGCGCTCGATTAGTTGAAACTACCACCTCCAAGACTGGCCGCTCGCTTAAACCACCGCTCCCGAGGTTGGTCGATCAGTCCAGAACACGATGCCTGCAGCTGGTCTATTAGTCAAAGCCGCGCCCTCGAGGTCGGTTCATAACTCATACCTCTGATTTGAGGCATCGCTACCGAGGATGGTCCCAGGGGAAGAACAAGGTGAAACGCTCCACTTGCCCTCCGAGGCGAGCCAGCTGACGCACCCG
The DNA here is from genome assembly GCA_029783475.1 of Metacarcinus magister. Taxonomy (NCBI): domain Eukaryota; kingdom Metazoa; phylum Arthropoda; class Malacostraca; order Decapoda; family Cancridae; genus Metacarcinus; species Metacarcinus magister. Next base: position 8,029,138 of record JAPQNM010000002.1, read on the forward strand.
GTGAGCACGTCCGCACGCACCCAGGCCGAGCCGCCCACGTGCACCACACCGGGAAGGGACTTACCTGTATCCGTTTGGGCACCAAGAATGGAAAAGATTTACGATTCGCAGCCCAGCATTATGCTCTGAACCGCACGTGTCCCTATATATAAACATGAAATCATTTATACTGTGTTGCATCAGAACAGTGTAATATAATGAAACACTATACTATGGATTATTTTCAAATAAACACTGTATTAAGAGAATTAATCGGAGCCTAAAAATACACAGAAAGGCCTTGTAACAATAAGGCTTGACCAAGCAGACGAACACACAGCTTTGTTTTCCTCTTGCGACACAGGTTTACCATCCTGAGTGGTCAGACTAGAGTGCCGTGACGCCGGTGAATCAACAGTGACGTGGTGTGTGTGTGTGTGTGTGTGTGTGTGTGTGTGTGTGTGTGTGTGTGTGTGTGTGTGTGTGTGTGTGTGTGTGTCCGCGTGAGCAGCCTCAGATAGGCCACGGTGGATGGTAGAAGTTTCTTAGCATATTCTATATCTATGAAGGCATTGCTGTGTGCCTCACGAAGCAGTAGACATTTTGTGGAGTAAAGGAGTTCTATGACGAGGTACGAAGTCATAGAGTAAGCTAGTGAAATATTACACATTTAAAAAACAAACTGATTGAGCTATGTGGTGTAATGGAGCAGTGCATGATTTGTGAAGATGCTCATTGAAGTAAGAAATAGACTATGAGGTTACACTAAGGAAATGGAAGGTTAAGGTGGCGACACAGTTGAACATTGGACTGTTTGTATCAACTGATCTTTATGTGTGATTCTGATAGTGTGATCAATTTTCGTTCTAGTTTTACATTGTGATATTACGTACCTGTTTTCGTGACTACATAGCATTGCGCAAGTCAAAAAGTGTCTTGTATTACTGTTATCTACGTGACAACATGTAAGAACAGTGACCATAATAAGAAAAATAATGTATGATTTGCGGAATTGTGTTAGTCACGTGTTTCTTGAATGTGAATAATGTTGCATTTCTATATACGAAGGAAATCAAACAGAAATTAACGTGTGAGATGCGTTAGTCACAGTATTGGAAGGCAAGTTAAGTAATAATCATATAAAGTAAAACATATCCGTTCTCGATGAGGGTAGTGAATAAGTTTGGTAAAAAGTTATTTAGATTTTGTTCAGAATGTCTCGGCAATCAAACTAATGGATTAACAAAAAAACAGACGGACGGACAAGCAAATATATTATTCGGCAAAGACCAACACACATGCAGAAAAGTTTTGTAGTTGTTCAGGACAGATGAACAGAGAGGGAGAGCAGCAGCTGTGACCGCCTTGCAATGTCATTAACGCATTATTAGCTGCAATGTATTGGCCTGTTTCGAGAAGGCGTCCTTGGTATTATCTTTATTGTACAACAGCAAGCTTTGTTTTTTTTTATAACCGAGTAGAACAATTTCCTCCTGCTTGTGCCTCTAAACACAAGTTCCACTATCTGACCGCCGCGTGAGGCGGCTTGGGGATCACCCACGTAACCTTCCTAAGATCCATGTAAATTTTTCCCACAGTTGTTCAGTTCCTACAATGTAATGTATCCGGAAATCCTAACAAGGTTACCGATGAGTAGCGGCTGTGGTGCCCGCAGCCCACACATCTGGAGGTGAGGTGTGCCCGCCGCCGCCGCCACCATCACCCCCACCCTTCCGGAAATAGCCAAGTGCACCTTTTTTGATGCCACTCTCTGCTTTGTGAAGTGCTCCTGTTGGTAACCTGTTCAGGATATGTCTCAGACATGATCATACTAAAATGTATACGTAATTAGGTAATGAATGAATATAATATTAAGAAGATAATTATTATTATCATTATTGATATTATTATTATTAGATTATTACTATTATTATCATCATCATTATTATTATAATTTCCATATCATTATATTTATTATTATCGCATTATTGTTATTTTATTATTATTATTATTATTATTATTATTATTATTATTATTATTATTATTATTATTTTCGGTATCATTATCATTAGCATTAGCATTATTACTACTACTACTATATACTACTATTATTATTACCCTTATTATTGTATATAACAACCCTTTTCCCTTACATGCATGATGGCATGTAAGAAAAAAAAAATTATGAATCCAAACAAAGTAACAATATAAACAGCAGATCAAGATAGACAACAACAATGATGTTTATGATATTAATACTTTCCCCCAATATCATTATCATCTTTTCTTCCCTAATGCCAAGCCAATGACATACATTACGTCTAAAGTCTCTGCAGATGTTCTATGATATTGTTATGTACACCATTGGAATTTTTAAAGATATGATTCCTTAAAAACTTAGCATTAGTCTAATTCAAGCTTCAAGCGTTTCTTACTCTTCCTTTCCAAGCATTCATGACTTTACATAGTCGGTGTTTGAACCATCCATCGCCGCTGTAGCACTAAGTCATCTCTTCTATAGCTTTCAGTCTCATCCTTCCCATCCTCTTCAGTGAACCATTTCCTTCATCCATTCTTCACTACCTTTCCAGCGACCACGTCCATCCTGCCGGTGGAATAACCCATCCCTCCCACCTTGCAAGCGACCCATTCCTTCCGCCGCTTACACATCCCTCTTACCTGCTAGTCACCCATACCCCACACCTCTACCAGTAACTAAACCCTTTTCCGCCTCTGCCAGGACCCATCCCTCCCACCCCTATACCCCTACCGGTGACTCATCCTTCCTATCCCCACCGATAACTAATCCTTCCTCCCCCTGCCAGTGGCCCTTCCTTGATTCCCATGTCAGTGACCCAACCCTCCCTTCCCATCCCCCCGCTGCCTCTGCCAGTGATAGTGCATGATTGCCAAACTTGGTCTGGTGCAAATGGCTCTAAGTCGCCTAATCGCACAGTAACTTCTGAGTGAGTGTGCGGCGCTGCTCCGTGGCCAACACAACCACCAACAACACACCCAGCGCCGGCCAGTCGCCGCGTCCAACTCTCAGACTCACGGTTCGCTACCTCAAAAAACATTGCTGGTCGCCGCCTCTGTTGTTTGTACGTTAGATGTTTAACAAGCCGGTTTCTATTTTACCTTGGAGTCCATAGAATTATTAGTGTTACGATTTAGCTTTTTTACGTTAAGGGGGAAATAGACATAAGTTGTTTCAGCATGCTTATTTGTGTTAACTTTCAGCGTGATAACTTGAGCGAAGGTTGCAGCGGGTGCCTTGAAGATCAATTAAAAGGCAGATTTATCATAATAGTTGCAAGGATTTCATATTATGTTGATGATGTTCATGATAATAATAATGATGATAATAATACTACTAATAATACAAAATAATAATGATAATAATAATCTTAATAATAATAATGATAGTAATAATTTTGATGAAAGTGACAATATCAACAAGAATAAATCGAAAACGTGACATGAAAAAGGCATAAATTTATAGCTTCTAAAAAAAGATAAGAAAGAAAAGACTGGAGC
>JAPQNM010000002.1:8035153-8040153 GCA_029783475.1 Metacarcinus magister
CTGTCGCTGGTTGCGGTTCAGAGCGTTGTGTTAGCATGGCGGGAATGGAAGCGTGTGGCAAGCGTGCATGTGTTGTTGTTTTTCTACGTGAATATAAACTGACAGATTAGAATAACAAATATATAACAATAATAATGACGATGAGGATAATAATAATATAGATAGCAATTTTCATTTTACGCTGTGTTGGTTAACTCTTGTCTTTGAATCTTAACATTTACTCATTGTCTGTTTTCACCTTGTTACTGATTCAGCTATTGTTAGATACACCTTAATCCTAGCTCATGTTCAGTTTAATTTCTAATCCCCTCAATTTAACATTAAGCCCAGCGGGAAGACAGCATCCACAGAACAGCCACTTAAACCACTTTGTGAGCTCATGATTCCCGTCCTGCAGGCTGATGCATTAACTTATTTTGTATAATGTCTTAAGTTATCACCGCTGACTTGTGTGTGTGTGTGTGTGTGTGTGTGTGTGTGTGTGTGTGTGTGTGTGTGTGTGTGTGTGTGTGTGTGTGTGTGTGTGAATAGGTGGTTTTTTTTCGCAATGGATTCAACTCTAAAGTATATAAAAGAAAAATGGGATGATATTAGCGGTAATGAATTGTCCTTTACTAACCAGTCATTACGTAAATAGCAGTTCGGTCTGATGTGGCATTGACATAAAAATTACAGCCGTGCGATCACAACCTTGCATCTGCGTCCCGGCCTTGCCCTGTGAGCTGGTACCTGACGACCCCACCACCGCCTGTTTTGTGACCAGGAACATGGGAAATTTATGTGTTATTCGTATAGTTTCTTAATACTCTTTCTCAAACACACACACACACACACACACACACACACACACACACACACACACACACACACACACACACACACACACACACACATATTTTTGCAATCCACTGCAAGGTAAATAACTCAAAAGCCAAAAGTACACTCACGAACATCAACCCATTATACAATTTCCATAGCAATAACGTTGTTTGAACAGGACGAAACGCCGCCGAGGCACCAGCATCACGGTGGTAAAATGTTCCTGCTGATACTAGTGAAACGCATTGGTCTTCCTTTCCCTTAGATAACAATGGACAAATGAAGTTAATCACATCCTTGAAAATAATCTCTATGGTATATAAATTACAGTGAGTTGCTTCATGTTTTCATCACCATATAACTTAAGATCTAAAAAGACTTTCTCGTATTTATAACGTATGAAATTGATATGGAAAATAGAACCAAATTAATTACTACATAGGAATTGCTTGTCGGTTACTTCACCACCAGAATTTTTTTTGGTCAGATCACTTCGTAATTATATTCCAACGACGTAGGATTATGCAAAGTGTCCTTGATGCAGGTATGTCTTGCAGGGCCATTATGAATAACATTATATATAACCAAAGCAGTGCAGGAGCTTGTCAAATGATAGACATGATAAGATTAGGATTTCATTACATTATTATTAATCGTATTTCCGTGAAGTCTTGTTCTGTCTTTTTTTTATCAGTACAACTCTCTCTCTCTCTCTTTTTTTTCTCTCTCTCTCTCTCTCTCTCTCTCTCTCTCTCTCTCTCTCTCTCTCTCTCTCTCTCTCTCTCTCTCTCTCTCTCTCCTCTCTCTCTCTCTCTCTCTCTCTCTCTCTCTCTCTCTCTCTCTCTCTCTCTCTCTCTCTCTCTCTCTCTCTCTCTCTCTCTCTCCTCTCTCTCTCTCTCTCTCTCTCTCTCTCTCTCTCTCTCTCTCTCTCTCTCTCTCTCTCTCTCTCTCTCTCTCTCTCTCTCTCTCTCTCGCTCTCTCTCTCCGTCTACTCCCATCAGGATTAAGTGTTTGGGAGAAGCTTAATGCCACGCTGCCTGCCTCGGTTTCGCTGTAATTGGTCAGTGAGGCGGAGATTGTGGGTTTTAGCTGGCCAATTAGAGCCACAATACGTGTCCTGCCACAGCCAATCACAAGAGGCAGGCACGCGAGGCAGGCGGATGTGATTGGTTGTTTACTGCGTGAGGTCATGAGTGGAGGGGTGGGTAAGGATGTGGGAGGATGAGTTGTGTGGATGAGCGGATGAGTAGTGGGAGAGGAGCCTGGATGAGGACGAGATGGCGTGTGGAAGGAGGATTGGAAGGTCGAGGGTTCTGGTAGAGGGTGGTTAAGGTGGGAGGCATGAGAGGTTTCCCATATATTCTAAAGCCAAGTGTTTTTTTTTTTTTTCTCTTCTTCTCATGAAACGTGTATCTGTGGCTTTCTTTTTTATTTTCTCACATTTTTTTCACCTAAACTTGCCATCCTAATCCTCCTCAGAATTGCCTAATGCTTCCTCATGCATCCTATCGCTTTTCCACACTTCCTTTACTCATTTTATTCTATTTTCTTCTCATATTTTATTTATTTTATTTATTCCTCAACTTTCACACTCGATATCCTTTCATCATCACACTTCCCTTTGCCCGTCCGTCCTCTGTCCGTTCGTTCATCCGTCCGTCCGTCCGTCCTGCCTTCTCGCCGCTTGCCCATTCCATCTTAAGACCTGTTTCGTTCCTTCCTTTTCCATCTTCCTCCCATTTTTCATTTCCTGCTTCATTATACATTCATCGCTTCATCCTCGCCGCTTCATTCACTCTTCCCATCTTCCCGCCGTGGATTTCTTGTATACAGCAACCACTCTTTTCTTTGCACTTTGTATCCTGTCGTGTAGCGCCGTCTTCCTCCTCCTCCTCCTCCTCTACCTCCTCCTCCTCCTCCTCCTCCTCCCTATTGCATGTCCTACCCACAGCACTGAGCGGGTTCTCACACCAGGCCCTTGCAACATGCCCTCACGTGCCGCAGTATACGCCACCCTGGGCATCTTAATAGTTCTTGCCCTCCACCTCTTCTCCACCACCAGCACGACCACCACTACCACTACAACCCACGAGTACCACTTGTTGCCACTTCACCTCATCGCCTCCCTCCTCCCTCTCTTCACATCCTCTCTCACTCTCCCTCCTCCCCTTCCTCATTCCATCCTCTCTTCCCTCCTCATTCCCTCTTCCTTCGTTCCCTCGTGTGAGTCAAGAAGAGGTGACCCCGCAAGGGAAGTCACTTGGTAAAAATTGAATTAGTATTAATCGCGTCATGTTAGTGGATAAAAGCGAAAGGCGGCGAGGGGTAAAGGACCAGAAGAATTAAGGAAGAGAGGACAGGCGAAGAAGTGTTGAAAATCAATAATTGCAGTTCGTTGAGTCAGCGGTAATGACACGACAGTAAGATGAGACGGTTAGATAAAATACGTTTTTGTGAGAAAGCAAACTTGGTCGGGCGGCGGGGAAGGATTTTGTTTGCATTCACCTAATGTGGAAGGAAAACATTTCAATCACAGACGAAAAAGGAAAGAAAGCAAGTAGAAAGTTCATCTTCCTCTTCCTCTCTCTCTCTCTCTCTCTCTCTCTCTCTCTCTCTCTCTCTCTCTCTCTCTCTCTCTCTCTCTCTCTCTCTCTCTCTCTCTCTCTCTCTCTCTCTCTCTCTCTCTCTCTCTCTCTCTCTCTCTCTCTCTCTCTCTCTCTCTCTCAAACACACACGCACGCACGCACACACACACACACACACACACACACACACACACACACACACACACACACACACACACACACACACACACACACACACACACACACACCTCTATCTCACGCTCGTCACCGCAATCCCAGCCTCCTCAAGCACACAGAGTAGCGTGACGTCTCGCCTTGTAATTGGCCAGCGAGCACCCAGACTCGCCTCAGCCCGACTCACCCTGACACGATCCAATTCGACAAGACTAGACTCGACGTGCCCCTCTCTGCCCCGCACTGTGTTGAGGTCAGGGGGCGACTTTAGGCATCATTGGGTTTGTTGAAATATCTCGATGACTAAGATGAATTGGCCTGTTGTTTTTGCGTGCGTGCGTGTGTGTGTGTGTGCGTGTTTTACTCCAGCTGACGATCTGCTGAACGGCAAGTAAAGATGAACTCAAAGGCCACGAGGTCATTTGCGATCAAAATTGAATTCTTGCTGTTGGATTAAGGGGATTCATCTCTCTCTCTTTCTTCATTTTTCTCTTCTTTTTTTTTCTCTCTCGCTCTCTCTTTCTTTAAAATGCGTCTGTAACTCACTTTCGCAACACACCAGCACAACACAGCAATAAACCTTTGTCTTGCGTGTCCCATCGTTGCGTGTTTCATAGTCTTTCCACAGCATAACCTCTACTTTGCCTTGACAACCTACAACCCCCTTGCCACCCATACTCTCACTTCCGTCACCTCTTCCCCGCCCCCTTCATCTCCCTTCCCCTTACCTCTACCAGTGATGCAACGGCCAGGGACCTTCCAGACGACCCTCACCCCCACACATGTATCCTCATCCTCACCATCCTAAATGCCTTACTAAAACCTCATTAACACTACGTCAACGTATGTCTCTCCTTTATTGTCATCATTGGTAATATTGAAAGGAGTGGATGAAAAAATAGAGAGAGTGGGTGTAGGTGAAGAGACGGGGAAAAGAGAGGTGGGAGGGAAAGGGTGGCAGGTTATGTGGGTGGGCATTAGGCTAACAAACAGCCCCCATTTAGTGAGGCCCCAAGCTGTAGATTTCGGGACCCGCTAATGGGAGGTCCCCGTGCCCCAGGTAATGCGGGGCGGGGTGAAAGATGCTTCCCCCATACAACTCCCATTACTTAACCACAAACACTTTGCACACCTTCACTCTATGTCTGTCTGCTTTTCTCTCTCTCTCACTGTTTTTATTTTTTTTTGTTTTACTCTCTCTCTCTCTCTCTCTCTCTCTCTCTCTCTCTCTCTCTCTCTCTCTCTCTCTCTCTCTCTCTCTCTCTCTCTCTCTCTCTCTCTCTCTCTCTCTCTCTCTCTCTCTCTCTCTTTTTCTCGCGTCAGGTTTCATTAGAATGTCAGCACGGATTCTCTCATAGACTGGATAAGATCTCTCTCTCTCTCTCTCTCTCTCTCTCTCTCTCTCTCTCTCTCTCTCTCTCT
>JAPQNM010000002.1:8047653-8050153 GCA_029783475.1 Metacarcinus magister
TGTGTGTGTGTGTGTGTGTGTGTGTGTGTGTGTGTGTGTGTGTGTGTGTGTGTGTAATAGATTTTGACTTTTGATAATGTTTATGATTTGTTTCATATAATTGTAATTATGTTTTAGTTATTGTATTTCCATCTTATATTATCCCTTTCTGTCTGTCTAAAAGCATGTTTGTTTGTCTTTCTGTCTGTGTATGAAAGCAGAGAAAGAATGTACACACACATGCGCGCGCGCACACACACACACACACACACACACACACACACACACACACACACACACACACGCACACGCACACACACACACACACACACACACACACACACACACACACGCACACACACACACACACCACACACACTGGTGGGCCGGGTTATCGGTTCCACTCTCCCCCTTAGTAGAAGGTTCCCCCCACACACCTTTTTTCCTGCCAGTGCCTGCCTCAGACGCCGGGGTACGAGGCAGACAGGCCTAACCCACGGCACGGTAGCTTCCAGATCGCCGATAACTGGGCTCACATTCTTCCATTATTGATTTTCATGTGATTTAGTGCCCTCGGCTGGCGGTGAAAGTTGATGAAAGGGGATTATTGTTCGTTTTTTGGCTTCTTTTAATTCTCTTTCCATTCGTGTATGTGTGTACCTTTGCTCTGTTATGGTATGATGTAAGTTATTTGATTTGTTTAGTTTTATTTTACTCCTTTGTCTGAATTATCATTATTTTGTCATAGATGATTTTTTTTTCCCTCATTTGCATTAATATTCTTTGTTTTCCTCCCATCTTCTGTCGTATATGTATCTACGTTTCATACAATTTTGTTTTTTATTTATTTATTTGTACCCACAGTCCTTCCCGCTTCTTGCTGGGTGGGACCTGCTCGGCGCATAACTGGAATGGTCGCTTAAAAATACATATCAAAGAATCTGGTTCAGTAGTTCAATATCTGACACTTCACAGGCATGGTGGAAGTAACACGATATGGCGCCTCTGTCTATATTTACTGCTGGAGCCGTTACCTTTAATGTTCTTTTTTTCACGAACTACACCTCAGATATATTGTCTTTTTTCATCTATGTTACATTTTCATTATTATTATTTTGTCTAACTCCTTATCGTTGTTTATATGGCTATGTGCTGGTGTTGTTTGTTTTTTTTCATCGTTGAACTTGTCAATTATTTTTTTTAGTGTCCCTGTGACTTCCTCAAAACACAGACTGGAATTCCTGAAAATATGCTACACGCCTACTTTCTTGCTTCAACCGTCTCTCGTACTTATTACTGTAATATGTTCTACCTTTATTTAACTCGTATAAGTTTTGCGACATATTTTGTCTATACTTTATGATGATTATTTTGTTTAAACCCATCCCGTGTATAGCTTTGGGGTTTAAACATTTTTACCTGTTGGCGCATTTTGAGGTAGTGCAGAATGACGTTATGTTTCTAGTTGTATATTTAATGATGTTCCCTATATATAAAGTGCAAGAATTGGTTATTCATTGGCAGAACTTCATCAAGAGCTCCTTCAAAAACTATTCTGCCGTCTGAGTCACTGCTACCACACCCATATAAACATAGTTGCATTTAACATTATTGCCAGTGTTTGGACTACTCTCTACTTAGCATTGAAATCTCCGAGTCTTTAATTTTGATGTATGGGTGTATATAGTTTCGTTGTGGTGTAATGAAGCTAAACAGTACATCACTAACTAAAGTACATGTATATAAATGAATTTAGAAGAGGTTTGTAGGGAGCAGGGAGGGAGGGAGAGAGAAATGGCTGTTTACCTCTGTTTCTTCTGCCGGTAAGCATCCCACTCACTGACTCTCGCCGCTAAGTAACACAGAAAATATTCGAACTTTCTCAAATATTCGTTTGAATGAGACACGTTTTTATTTGTTTTCCTTGGTTTCGAATGTTACTCTGTCACTTTGCGGAGAAAATATCGTCTTTTTTTTTCATCTTTTTTTTATAACACCGTAATTATCGTCGTCATCATCATCATCATCATCATCATCATCACCATCATCATCAACATCAATAGCAAAGGAGATGAGTAGTGTTGGAGCAGTCGTCAAGGCAGGAATGGGCTGCTAGCGACGTGGGTTGGCGATACCATCTCCATCAGTAGTGTTTCCGTGTTCCTAGCGGCTCCTGGTAACGTGATACCGCGGGCCTGGGTGCCGGGCAGGGACGCGGTCGGTGCTTAAGGAGAGGACTGGTTGTGGTGGAGGAAGGAAAAAAAATGTGGATGTATGTCAGCCAACGTGCAGAGGAAAGACGATACACGAAGAACACAAATTCAATCAGGAAGTAAGGAAAAGATACTCCAACATTACAGAGGAAAGAAGGAGAAAAAAACGGAAAAATCAATGAATAAAATTTACCTTCAGCTTAGTTTTTTTAAGCCGTAAAAAATAAAAATGAAATCTGAACGCACTATCTGTGAATTTCTTTTTTAATATCGTAGTAAATAATTAGGGTGTTCGGTGGATTCGTGTG
>JAPQNM010000002.1:8055153-8057653 GCA_029783475.1 Metacarcinus magister
AGGCGGCAAGGTGGGGCGTTACGGGGCGGGGCGGGGCGGGGTGGTCTTCCCAAACACGCTCTCAACTCTACGTTATTAAATTTATGTGAGCGATAAATCCTCTATAAGACCTATAATTGACACATAATATCACCCCTACCTACGGCCTTCCCCTCTACAGGTCAAGACTCTTTCCCACCTAGTCCTCCATACACAGTCTCCTCCTCTTCCTCCTCTTCCCTCCCCCCTTCATCCTCTTCCTCCTTCTCCCACACATCTGGCTGCTCTCTCTATCTGTATCTGTTTCCTTCCTCTCCAGATCATCTATCCATTCATCCTTCCTTCAGTTTTTGTTTCTTCGTCTAACTTACTCTTTCCAATCCTATATATCATGATTTTCTCCCTGACATTATTCCTTTCCTATTAATTATTCAATCCGTCTTACCATTACCTTGCTTCCCCTTGTACTTCCCTTTCCCTATATCGTGTTTGTCCATAGTCTTTCCTTTCCTTCATTTCCATAACGATAACCAAGGTCTAAGTGGATGATGGTAAGCCTTGATTCTCTCTCTCTCTCTCTCTCTCTCTCTCTCTCTCTCTCTCTCTCTCTCTCTCTCTCTCTCTCTCTCTCTCTCTCTCTCTCTCTCTCTCTCTCTCTCTCCTCTCTCTCTACTCTCTCTCTCTCTCTCTCTCTCTCTCTCTCTCTCTCTCTCTCTCTCTCTCTCTCTCTCTCTCTACTACATGTACAAGACGTGATCTCTGTCTGTATGAGTGGTTTTGGTCCGTCCGTATGTTTGTTTTTATGTGTGTATTTTTAAATGGCTGTCTGTTTTTTTCTTTTCAATATTACCATCCCTCTTTTTTTTCTTCTTTCTCTGTGTTTTTGGCTGTGTTGTTTTGTGTCTGTTTGACTGTTTATATGTGTGTTTGTGTGTGTATATGTGTGTGTGTGTGTGTGTGTGTGTGTGTGTGTGTGTGTGTGTGTGTGTGTGTGTGTGTGTTGTGTGTGTGTGTGTGTGTGTGTGTGTGTGTGTGTGTGTGTCTCTCTCTCTCTCTCTCTCTCTCTCTCTCTCTCTCTGCTCTCTCTCTCTCTCTCTCTCTCTCTCTCTCTCTCTCTCTCTCTCTCTCTCTCTCTCTCCTCTCTCTCTCTCTCCTCTCTCTCTCTCTCTCTCTCTCTCTCTCTCTCTCTCTCTCTCTCTTTCCCCTCTCTCTCACTCAGGAATGAAAGAAGCCAAAGCGACGTCTCAGAGGACTATAGATCTACATCTTAGTGCCTCGTGAGCTGTCAATATAAAAGGAAAGCTATGGCCCACCGCGCGAACCGAACACCCCGACACTGAACCCTGCATAAGTGAGGGACAAGGGAGGGAGTGAGTAGGGAGAGGGAGAAGGTACTGAGTGGGATAAGGATGAGTTGTCGATTAGAGGAAGAATGAGTAGATGCAAAGGGGGGGTTGTGTGGGATAGATAAGGAAAGATATGAGAGAGAGAGAGAGAGAGAGAGAGAGAGAGAGAGAGAGAGAGAGAGAGAGAGAGAGAGAGAGAGAGAGAGAGAGAGAGAGAGAGAGAGAGAGAGAGAGAGAGAGAGAGTGGGAAGAGGGCAAAGGTGTGAGACCAGTCGGGATGTAGACGAGACAGGAGATGGTGAGTCTGTGTAGGCGTGAGTTGAAACCCCGTGGGAGATATTTTTTTTCTTCTCCATCTCCCGTTCTCATCCTTCCCCCTCGTCATCTTCCCCTCCCTTTCTTCGTCCCCTCAACCCTTCTCACCTCACTCCAGACCTCCTATCCCCTTCACCTCCATTTATCATACTAATGTGCGAGTCAGACGAAGTAATTAATAATGATGATACTGGTGGGCGTCCCGAGAGCCACGCACGGCCATCAGTAACATGGGAACGGGCAGGCAGGGGAAGGGGACGGGACGTGGTGGTGGTGGTGGTGGGCTGAGGGAGTGTGAATAAGAGGGTGAGAGTAGGTACTAGGTAAAGAGAAATGCCAGGCTACGTAATATATATGCAAGGCAGGAATCTTAAACGAGGCCAACAAGAGCACGTTTTATTTTCTATCGATACTTCTTTATGTTCTGGAGAAAGGCATAACAGGGCACACCGCAAGCCACCGCAGACCAGCACAGACTAATAAATGTCCAGCCTGATCAAGTGCTACCCAAGTAAAGGTTCATTAAGTCTTTGTTGAAGCTGCCATATATTAAGTTTCACCCGCATTGAAAAACTACTGTTAAAAAAAAAAACTTAATTATGTCATATAGAGAGGCAAGACAAGAACAGTGATGACAACTTTACTTATTTTTTTGTGTTATCCATCCCGGCGCTGCAGGTGTCAATCGCTGCCTAAGGTTTGCGGTCTGTCTACAAACTTGTCACTCTTATTACCTCTACACTTCCTGTCTGGTATTCCTCTACTACATAAGCCTCACTCTCACACTTCTGTTTCTCGCTCACGCTTGTCCTCATCAACCTCTCTATTTCCCGCTGTCTTTTAAACCATCCCAATGATAT
>JAPQNM010000002.1:8060153-8067653 GCA_029783475.1 Metacarcinus magister
GCTTCCCTTATTGCTCCACTTGAGTCTTGTAGTGTGTATCGGCACTCTACATGACTGCCCTACATGGAATGCCTGCGTACCTACACTTTACACGCTCCTTCTTAACACAACGCGTCTTCAAATCAAGGAAAAAACAAACAGCTGGTATGTAAAAGACGTTGGAGTTTTCTTTTATTTGTGTGTGTTTTTCGGTTGGACAGGCTGCCACCTCTTCGTTGTCTAGGAGTTTAGTGACCTCACCTACATTATCAGTTTTCTCAATCTCGCACAGCCGTTCATGTAGTGATACTTACATGGAACCTGAAGGGGTGTTGATATGAAAATGACATGCGTATACCACTCACATCATGTTTATATTTGTTTCTAATTGGATATGACGCTTGATTAAGTGTTATGAAGAGCACAATGTCAAGTGTTTTGATTTTATTTTTCTGTGATTTATGTTTTATACGCGTGCAGTGTGATACCAATTGAAAGCAGACAATTCCTTCATTACTGGGCTGGGCGAGGAAGAGCACCCGTTTTGTCCCCTGTTACCTGCTCCACACTCTACCTTTTCTTAACCCATATAGCTGCGTCACCTTAGACATCACTCTTAACATTTCACCCAAACCCACATTCCATTCACTTTCACCTTCATTCATCAGTTATTGACTTTTAATCAGACTGCTCCAATTTAACATTGCAACACAACTAGTTTTATCCTTATTTTGGGCCAGTCAGTATACTCACCTTTCCTCCTCCATCTCCTCCCCTTACCTCCTACCCACCTGTCCCACCTCGGCGCCACGCAGTCATCAGCGGCAGGTGTGGTGTCCGCGTCACCGGAGACAGTGGACAGCAGAAAGCGAGGCCGTCGGGATTCTCGGATGCTTTCCTCTGGTCTGGTTGAGGTCGATCGAGTATCATGGTAGACCTTCTCTTCCTCCACTTCAATGTATCTCTCTCCTTCCTCCTCTCCTCGACTTGTTCCTATTCTCCGCTTCCTACACTCTTCGTTTTTTTAGATGAGGGAAATAAGATTCGACCATTGATTAACAATTGTGTGAATTTAGGATTGATTACTTTATCAATTTGCAGAAACTCATAAACTCATACAATAGATGGTTATTTATGTCAACTATATTCGTATTACCTTTAGTTATTACTACTTAGAAACCTTCGTAAAGCTTCATATCATATTAGCTTTACCATTTCCCTTCAAGGGTCAATTGCTACGTTGTTCCAAACACTGCCTGAGATTCAATCTAATGCACGGTGTTTTGCGTGCTTCCCGTGACCACTGCTCTGCTGGGTGTTGTATTACCTGGCCAGGTGAGCCCCGCCACCTGCCGCACGACCGCCAACAGGCACTCAAGCAGGGGAAGGGGATGGAGGGGAGGGAGGGAGGGGATGGAGGGGAGGGGGGAAGAGGAGGACTATCCCCTGCCTTCCCCTCCATGTCTTTACGTCTTCACGGATCACTTCTTGCCCGCGTTATTCGAGCGTGACATCCTTTGAAGTCCACCACCTCTTGACTTGCACCCAGCCTCCCTCCCGTTCTTGTCCGCGTCCCATCCCGTTCCCCGCTCCCCTAGGTGGCCCTCATTCATCCTTCCTCCCTTCTCCTCCTCCCTCCCTCCCTGCCACTCCGGGTCAACAAGGGCAGGACACAGGGGTGGGGCGTGAGCTAAGCAGGACTAACCTCATCAGAGCGTTTAATGGTTACTCCTTTGAGGACGGTTTAAGGTGCCTGTGTGTGTGTGTGTGTGTGTGTGTGTGTGTGTGTGTGTGTGTGTGTCCGTGTGTGTCCGTGTGTGTGTCCTTGTGTGTCCTCTCCTCGCCAGCACTTCGAACTCACATGAACTCAGTCCTCACTCGCTTCCAGGAAGGACTAGAATACTGAATTGTTCGTACGTTTTTCATGTGTCTTCTTTTATAGACGGGGATGGCGGGGAAAAAATTAGCGACCAATTATTTCTATTATGTGATTTTATGTATTCTCTTCGGAACTTAAAGCCCCCGCCGTGATGTCTTTCTCAGTGGGTTAGAGGATAATAGAGCGAGGGTTTTATACGCCTCTTTAAGCACAATGAATTTGGTCATTAGTGTGGACGGAATAAGTGGTTTTGTTTTTTCTTTTTATCTGATTTAATTATTTTTTTTCCAAACATGTATTGAGAAAATGTGTTACTTTTTTACTTATAAGAATGTGAGTGCGTGGGCGGGCAGCAAGAGTACACACACACACACACACACACACACACACACACACACACACACACACACACACACACACACACACACACACACACACACACACACACACACACACACACACACACACACACACACACACACACACACACACACACACACACACACACACACACACACACCTAATAACCAGTTTTCTTTCTGTATTTCCTTTTTCAATATATTTTTCTCCAATTTTCCGATTCTCCTTGCCAATTCGATAAACTTTGTCCGTCCTTTGCCATCATATTCCTTTGCAGACTGAACCTCGTAGATACCCAGTACATGTGGTTGTGTTTTTTCATCCCATTTCTTATCCAAGCATCAAATGAAAAACATTCCTCTTACTGTAAAGAATTAGGTGAAAAGAAAACACGCATTTATCAACCTTTTGTTAAGTTATGGATTCTTGCTCGGTCTTTACATTCACCTTACTATTCTCTCTCTCTCTTTTTGTTTCTCTCTCTTCGCTTTTTCGCCTCCACCGCCGCCTTCGCCCGTCCCTTCCTGCCCCGTTACCGCTGGCCGGGAAGGCTGTGGCGGGTCACTGACAAATATGGAGGCGAAGCGGTGGTTCCTGTCCGTCAGGTTGTCGAGGCTCGTGTGCTATGGTTGTCGCTGGGTCGATGCGGTGTTGAGGTGTTTGGGAAAGTCGTTTAGGAGTGCGTGGAGACTGGTGGTGTTGGCGTTGATAGAGGTGACGGTGGAATTTCTTTTTTTTTTTATATATCACTTGTATTTTGGTGAAAGTTTATGGGCTGTTTATTTTTGTGTGAGAGTATGTGGAGTGAGGAGTGATGGATTAGCAAACCAGTCTTAGTTTTTGAGTTAAGGATATGTGACTCGGGTATCTAAATGCATTCCTGCCTGACTAACAAAATTTATGAAAAAGTGTCTTGTCATTATATCGTGTGTTTATTCAGGTGTGTAAAACAAGATTCGTGTGCTGGATAGTGGCTTCTATATCTTGGCTTTTGAGTGTGTCGATCGAAACTTGCCTACCTTGACACTCACTTTTTTTTTCACTTTAACTTACTCACTAGAAGATTGGACGCGTTAGGAAGTATTTATTTGAGTGATACATGTGAGAAGCGAAACTCAGGTGTTGGAATGGTAGCATATCATTGAAGAGAGAGAGAGAGAGAGAGAGAGAGAGAGAGAGAGAGAGAGAGAGAGAGAGAGAGAGAGAGAGAGAGAGAGAGAGAGAGAGAGTTACATAAACACATAGGTCAAAAACACTTTCCGGTGTCGGGGAGATAAACAGGATTTACCGTAACAGAGAATGTGTAATCCCCGTCTTGGTGTAGAAGATGAATGTTGAAAGAGAGAGAGAGAGAGAGAGAGAGAGAGAGAGAAGAGAGAGAGAGAGAGAGAGAGAGAGAGAGAGAGAGAGAGAGAGAGAGAGAGAGAGAGAAAAAAAAATCACTGCCCCACCCATTCCTCCTGAACGAAGAAGAATGCACACACATACACACACACACACACACACACACACACACACACACACACACACACACACACACACACACACACACACACACACACACACACACACACACACCTTACACATTTTGCTTTATTATGCAGTTGGTTGTTGGTTTCTTTTTTTTATTCACTTCATGCTGCCTTCTAAGCTTCGTCATTATTTGCTTCGGCCACTTTCCCTCGTGTTTCGAAATGTCAGCTAGATGTTGGAGAGGTAATAGGTATGAGGAGTAGGAGGAGGAGGAGGAGGAGGAGGAGGAGGAGGAGGAGGAGGAGGAGGACTAGACGTTGTTCATCCACTTGGACACGACGTTTTCCTTTCCTCCGCGAGTGAATTATCTCTTCTTAATCCGATGCCCGAGAGCGTGGGTCATTACTGTGTCGGGGAGGGCGGCAAGCTTGTCGGGTGTGGCGGCGGTCGGGGGTTCGGCAATGTTCGCGGTTTTGGGGTGGACGGGTGAGGGGAGAGAGATGCACAGGGGAAGAGGGAAGGGATGGGTTGGGGAGTGATGGTAGAGGGGAAAGATTGTAAGAAATTTGATTGTAAACATTTAATATGACGAACTGTGAAGGTGTGTGTTAAAGGTGGGTTGGGGTAAGGGTGTTGGTGAGAAGATGGATGGGTATGAGAGAGAGAGAGAGAGAGAGAGAGAGAGAGAGAGAGAGAGGAGAGAGAGAGAGAGAGAGAGAGAGAGAGAGAGAGAGAGACTGGGGGGGGGAGGGAGAAGCACGCGGCCGCCATTCACCGTAACTGGATTATCATGTGCAATTGGCCCACAGCAGCGGGTGGCGGTGAGAGGGGCGGCCTGTCCCTCCCTTCCTTCCTCCCTCCCTTCCTCCCTCCCTCAATCACTGTCTTACTCACTCACGCATCTTTCTTCACCATCTTTCTTCTTTTTTTCTCTCTCTCTCTTTCTTTCTCTCTCTCGCTCTCTTTTTTTTTCTCTCTCTGCCTCCCACAGTCCATCAATCCTTCAGTCACTCCTAATCTCGACCTAATGTATCACTTCCTTCCTTTCACCTTGCGTCATTCTCTCACTTCATCTTTTAAGCAATGCTGTGTGGGTTGTCTGTCTGTCTGTATATATGTATGTATGTATGTATGTACGTATATCAGATTTATAAGTACATTCTGACTGTCTTACTTTAGCTCCTATCTGAGGGTCGTTGTGTGTAGGTCGTCTTTACGTATGTATGTCAGATTCTTAAGTACGACACACACACACACGCACACACACACACACACACACACACACACACACACACACACACCACACACACATCACACCTCTCCTCTCTCTCTCTCTCTCTCTCTCTCTCTCTCTCTCTCTCTCTCTCTCTCTCTCTCTCTCTCTCTCTCTCTCTCTCTCTCTCTCTCTCTCTCTCTCTCTCTCTCTCTCTCTTTTATATGATACCCCTCCGTGCAAGGTATCAAGTCAACGATTCATTCTAAAATTTTGAAGATGAATTCCGTATCAGTTTCTGCCGTGATGGGGCCGGGGTGTGAGGGTGTGTGGGCTCGGCTGCAATTATTACGGTGCTCAAGCGGCAGACTCAGTGGAGAGACTGTAAATGAAAGCCGTGAAGCACCTCTCGTGACCCGTGTGTCCTGTGGCGGGTGGGGCCATAAGGTGTTAGGGCGGGAAAGAGAAAGAGAGGGAAAAACAGGCACGAAGGAGAGGGTCAAATGAGGCTACACGATATCAGGGGGAAAGTAATGGGAAAGTTGAGTTTTTAATTGGGGGAAAAACTTTAAGGTGTTAATATGAGTAGGAGGAACAAGTAAAGAGAAGATGATTAGGGAGGAATATAACCCAGGAAAGAGAGTTCAGGTTAAGGTGGCTCGTATGTGGCCCAGATCCTTACCTCGCCTCATTCCTCTCCGCGACTCGCCCCCGCATACAGACTTTCCCTAACGATAATGGCAGGGTGTACAAGTGATTTTAAGTGCCCCGGACCCTTCCAGCTGCCAACACTACCATGAAGGGATAACTTATGCGTAGTACACACATAAATATTTACATTGACATTCAGGAAATATCTTTGAATATATTGTATTAATGAGCATTGGTGTGGTGATACTGAAGGGTACGGTAACTTCTGTATGTTTATGTGTATATTGTATTAATTATTACCTGATTGTAGCATCACTCACGCTTACTTGTTGTACTTGTATTATCATATCAGATGACATTTTTGTGTCTCTTTGTGTCTCTTCTATGCACAAGATAAATTGATTTGTGTTATTGACTGTCTATAAATCAGTTAGCTGTGTCCTGGGTTCGAATGCATATTAGGGTGCACCGATGACACCCTAACTACTTCTGGTATATATCTATCCAACGGTTTCTGTTTGGTTGGTACATTAGCACACACTGGAATGCTTTGAAAATAGCTTTTGTAACCTGCCCGACACAAGAGTCATGCCGCAACACAGCCAGTGAATAAGACAGAGTGTGTATGGCATAACTTTGGTAGATGTGCACCGGGACTGCACTTAACATGACTCGTACCCTTCCTTCCTCATCTTCACCCTCTGCACACTCTCCTCATCCTCTTCATCTTGACCTTCTGATGTTGACATGTCACCTGCCTCTTCCTCCTTCTCCTCCTCCTGATAGTAATATGTCTTCTCCCCTTCCCTCCTCCTCTCCACCTCCCGGCACCCCTTCCCTCCTCTTTGGCATTTTTCCCATAACACCTGATTGGCCACACTCGCGTCCCCTGACAGGCACACGAGAGAGGTCAAAGGTTAGGCGGGGTCACGAAGACACAATTGTTCGGCAGGATCTATACTCTTTTTTTTATTATATTCTCTCTCTTTTAAGGAAATACTATTTTTTTCTGCTTCAGTCGTTTTCGTGCGTTTCTTCCGTAAGTATGTATTTCCCGGTCTTCAACACGTATAATTCCTCTACGCCTTATATGTTTATCCAGTTACTTTTTTTTCTTCTTTTCTTCTTATATCACTATTCCTACTTTTCTTTCTGGTCGCTATTGTATTGGTCA
Source organism: Metacarcinus magister (assembly GCA_029783475.1). Classification (NCBI taxonomy): domain Eukaryota; kingdom Metazoa; phylum Arthropoda; class Malacostraca; order Decapoda; family Cancridae; genus Metacarcinus; species Metacarcinus magister. The sequence goes on from JAPQNM010000002.1 coordinate 8,066,883, forward strand.
TCTTCCCCACCTGTTGTATTATTCAACGCGTATCCTGCTTGCCCATATACCTTGCCCTTCTGTATTGCTGTCTCTTGCCTATCACTCGTCTCTTATCTCCTTCCTATCGTGAGAAGCCTCTTAAGGACATCTCTGTCTGTTTACTGCTCCATTGTGTTCCGTAGGCCGTGAACCTGGCGCCTTTTCTCGTCCTATGTATGGGGAACAGAGCGCAGTCTAGTACAACGTGGGAGATGTGGAAGGTGGAGGAAATGTTGTGGGCGAAAAAAAAGGAGAACATTAAGGAGTGGAGAGGATCAAGGTGTTGTATAAGTATTGAGTATAAAAGTGGAGTAAGAGGAGTGGAGCAGGTAGAGGAGGGAGCAAGGAATGGCACGTGGGATGCTTAAAAGAGGACGAACTGGCAGGGAATGTGTGAGGGTAGTTAAAGAGGCGCAGATCAGGTTAGGGTGACAATGAGACTATGTGTGGAGTGGAATAGGAGGCGATGAAAAACGTGAAATGGAAGGGAAAAAAATCCTCATAAACAAACACAAGTAGGAATAATAAAAGAAAGATAAAAAAAAAAAGGAAAGAGAGACATGAAGTAGAAGTAAATAGAGATAAATAAAGTGAGGAAAGAGTGTGTAAAGGAAATCAACTGTAACCACGAAAGAGGAAAGAAAGAAAGAAAAATAATAAGGGCAAGGATAGAAGAAACAAAGCAAGAGAGAATGAATACATTATTGAAGCATAAATGAGGAGAGGGAGAGAGAGAGAGAGAATAGAAAG
>JAPQNM010000002.1:8070153-8075153 GCA_029783475.1 Metacarcinus magister
AGCAAGTGAGAAGAGGCGTCACGTGCTTGCCGTCAGTTCTCCGCGACGGCAAGCGAGTCTTCCTCCCCCTGCAGCCATCCCTGCCACCCGTCCCCGCACACCCTTGCCTCACGCCTGCCGCGTGGTGGGCGCGGCGGGGCCCGCGGGGACAGACCTCCGCTTACAATCAGATGCCGTTAAGCATCTATAATGACGGGTTGCAGGTAATTAGGGTCCAAAATGATCTTCTTAATGTCTGACCCGCCCTCACGACCCTCAGATTGTGTGGTGGTGTTTTTGAGCGGCTGGTGTGCTGTTTGTGGCTTTGATGCTCTATTGCTGCACCTGTTGTTGTTGCTGCCGCTGTTGTTCATGTTGCTGTTATAACAATAGTATTTGAAGATTGTAGTGGTGGGAATGGTGATGGCTAATATTTGCTTATGATGGTGCAGGGGAATGGTGGTTTTGGAAAGTATGATGATATTTAAGACAACGATGGGGTCATGCTGGTCTCCCTTGCATCTTTGGTAGCTGGACTTATTTCGAGTCATTAAACAGTTACATGTGAAATGTAGCTTTTATATTGCTAAAGCAGCTACATATTTTGGTTTACTGGGTTAATTATTATTTGAGAAATACATACATGTGTATACAGTGTTAGATTAGTTGTTTTGAATTTACAGTATACCTAATCCCAAGAAAGAGGTGTGTGTTCGTATGTGTGTATTGGTAGTGGGGGAGGGGGTGTTAGGGTTGTGGCCTGGAAGCCTTGAGGTGACAACCTGAATAAGTCTGGAAACCACTGATACGACGGATTAATGTTGTCTGGTTTCCCTTTTTAGAACTGTTAGTGAATCATAACTGATTGAAATAATTTTTTTCATTCCTTAATTAATACTTACTATCCAATTATGTTTCATTATAGCTCAAAATAGTGCACGTTTTCTGCTCATTCTTTACTATTCAATACATTTTTTACGTAAACCTCATACTTTTCGAGTTATTAAAAAAACATATTTTTAACCAAAAAAGTCTAAGGGGTGAGAAACGTAAGTTTAGGTTAGGTTAGGTTAGGTTTAAATTTCGTCAAAATTTCGACACAGCTAATGAAAATTAGTATCTAGAGGTTCTCGGGTATACTGATCACGAATCTGGACTCAGTTTTCTGATTACTATAATATGGATGTTTTATTTTGTGGCCCAAAAATTCCTCCATAATTGAAGTTGAACATTTGTTTCCCCCATTTTACTTAAAAAATATTACTTCTGCAGGAAAAATGCAGAGACAAAGTTGTGGATCTCGATAACATCTATCGGTTGCTGTTGTTACCTTGCTAGTGACTTTAATACCTTCGGAGAAAATTTACGTTTTGTGAAAAAATTATTATACTTTTTTGCACTCTTACATATATACTTACTTTAAAATTTAATTTCACTATAGCCAAAAAGAACAAGCATCTCCTGCTATTTGTTTTCTATTTTATATTATTTTAAGTACACCTCATATTTTGCGAGTTATTAAAAAAATAAATAAATAAAAAAAAACTTATTTTTCACAAATATTCTAAAGCAAACTTCATGAAAATTTCAACACCTCCGAATCTCATGAGAATTGGTATATTGAGATTTTTGGTTATTCTGAACACGAATCTAGCTTTAGTTTTTTTTATTATTATAATAGGAAACCCTATTTTACCCTTAGTTGCAGACCAAGAATATCGGAAATAACCACTATTTAAATGTACTTGGTGATGCTGGTCTCCTACGACAAAATACATAGATATGACCTACCATAAATCTACACAAATTTACCGTTTGAATGTGGGGTTTTTTCTCTCTCCTCCTCCTCCTCCTCCTCCTCCTCCTCCTCCTCCTCCTCCTCCTCCTCCTCCTCCTCCTCCTCCTCCTCCTCCTCCTCTTCCTCCTCCTCCTCCTCCTCCTCCTCCTCCTCCTCCTCCTTCCATAAGCCTGTCCTGCGTTACAGATTTGTGATGGCAATTATCAGCATGGTTGGTATGCCTGAAGCAGGACGTGAATCTCACTTCTCTTAATAGTGATCCACAGACGGACTCGTGAAGGGAAGACACGCGTAACTGTATTCATCACAGTATAAAGTGACTAGATGAGACTCACATTGTATTGAAATGTGTAGTATTAAAATCCTAGTTGTGTTCTGTTAGACCTCTTCCCTCAAAAAGAGATATCAAGAACACTAAATTTAACTTCTCTGTTAAGTAGAAGTGTGAATATTTCAGTTTCTTTTATTATGATCACTTTTACTTGCTGTAACTTTCACTTTTTGGCACTTGTAAAAATGTTGTTTTAAGCACACGATTAACAGGCTTCTGTAGATCCTTGGCTAGACACTTCAGGATTTTAATGAGAAAAGCTTTTTACTTTTAATCATTGCATCCACAACACTTGAAGCGTACACACACACACACACACACACACACACACACACACACACACACACACACACACACACACACACACACACACACATCCACACCCACACACACACACACACACACACACACACACACACACACACACACATCCACACCCACACACACACACACACACACACACACACACACACACACACACACACACACACACACACACACTGAAGGGTTGGCACATCCCATCAAGCATCAGACTTGCCTCTTCAAAGCAAGTTTCTAAAAGTTAATTAAAACTCTTCGTAGTCTTGAATATTATTTTTTTATGACGAGATTTATTGATTTACGAGAAAATTACAAATTCATACTGAATATAACTTGTATTTGAATTATAAATCACTAAAATAAGCAAAAACATAGCTTAGATTTAGTAAGTGTGTTTTTGAATATGAGTAATAAATATTTTCAGAAGTCTACCACAATCATTAGATATTCGTTTTCTTTCTTCTTACAAATGTTTTTTTTCTCTGTGGCGTCAAGGGAGAGAAGAGTAAGAAATTGAACCTCATTAGTGAGAGTTGTTTACACGCAATATCACTAGCTTGGTCTTGCCTGGTGAGATGAATCACTCGTTATCCTTCATCACTGACGCGGACACCGTCGGGCTGAACATGGTAATCCAGCAGTTCTCCATCCTCGCAAGCGACACCACTGACGTTGTGTTCATACATTTTCTTTCAGTCTTATGTTTGCTTGTAAACGTGAAGGCAATCTTGAATCTACAAGTCGTTAGGTAAGAAAAAAAATGCCTCACTAAAAGAAAATTTGGAAATGGTTTTGGGGCGAAAAGTTAGGTAATATGTTTTTGTTGTTTTTCTCCTCTTGACAGTAACTCACTACCGTTCTTTAGTGTTTTCCTGCGGCTTACACAGTTCTGAGAGGAAGGAAATTATACTCCTTACACTTGGGAATTCATATCTTCATAATCTTGTTTGGATAATAACAACAATGGACCTACATTGTTTGTTTATGTTTATTTGTTTATTAATGTATTTAATTATTTATTTGTTTATCCATTTGTCTATATGTTTTTTATTTATTTGTGTGTTTGGTTTGGTATTTTCGGCCAGCTCATTTTATATTAGTGAAACCACGTTTGTTCACTGAAAAGAATGAATGAAAGCATCAGGCTTACCTTTAGTTTACTAGTAACATTCGATAACTAAACACCATAAAAAAATAGAGATTCATTTAAACAGATAAGAAAAGGATATATTCTTACAAGAGTGTGTGTTGACAAGGTCTGGAACACATACACGCAGAAGACACGAACAGAACAAATATTATATTCGGCTTGGCTTTTCTCTCTTCACTGTTGCCCTTGTGCCCTGCTTCGCCATCACCCCGCGCCCCCACCACCTCAACGCTCCTCTGCCTTGCTAAGTTCAACAGGATGTGAAGGAAAGTGAAAGAACACAACATCCAGAAAACCGAATATGGATCTAGAGAAGACACTGAAAAGAAATTGTCAGGATATGTGAAAATAGCATATAAAAGAAAGTTGAGTATAAGTAATAATATTATATACACGTATCTCATTTATAGAGGCGAGTATGTTAAAGTAAAGAAAGAGAAAAAAAAAGGAAAAAAAGATATATATGTTTATATATGAATCAAAAGGAGAATTGAGATGATGAGTAAAGTAAAGTCAGCACACTAACTACCTCATTCAGTTATTGTTCCTGCTTTCTTCATCATCTTATTCTTCCTCATCATCAACATCATCATCTTCATCCTCATCTTCATCCTCTATCTCCATCTCTTCTCTTTTACCGCCTTCTGCTCTTCCTCCTCCTCCTCCTTTTCCATTTCCTCCTCCTCCTCCTCCTCCTCCTCCTCCTCCTCCTCCTCCTCCTCCTCCTCCTCCTCCTCCTCCTCCTCCTCCTCCTCCTCCTCCTCCTCCTCCTCCTCCTCTTCCTCCTCCTCCTCCTCCTGCTGGAGAGAAAGCCTGGTTCCCACGCGCTCACCTGGCGGACGAACCTTACCTGTGAGGGTCTCTCCTGCTCCTTATACGGAGATTGGAGGGAGGGGGCCCGGCAAATGACTTGTCTCCTCCCCTCAACACCCACTGCGGGCCTCCACACGCCTCCATACGCCTCCGCACGCCTCAATAACCCACCGCACACCACTACACGCTAGCACGCATTGCCACACACACACACACACACACACACACACACACACACACACACACACACGCACACGCACACACAGACACACACACACACACACGCCTGGCATAATACATTCCACTAAGCTTCACCGCCAGGCAGAACATTCCCTCTCAGCCACTCCCCCTGTGTGTGGTGTGCCGGCAGACTCAGCAACGAGTATACCGCGATCATCCTTCACTCATAGATTACCGCGTCATTGCCCAAGACTAATAAACATAACATCACCGATGAGCCACACGTCCCGCCTACACGCAGCATGCACCACTAACCGTATCATGTCATTATTATGAATCTGCTCATCCAAGACAACCCCAAACACAGCCACTCACTCCTTGCCACAGTGATACAGTTATATATACCCTCCCATGTCACTTATACAAGG
>JAPQNM010000002.1:8080153-8082653 GCA_029783475.1 Metacarcinus magister
TGATGCTTGGGGAAGAGAGAGGGAAAAAAAAGAGCAGGGGAGGGGAAAAATGGAAAGGGAGGGGTGGAGGCCCAAGTGGTCAGTGTGATTGTCGCAAACCACTCGTCCCTTTCTCGTCCTTTACACTCTTCTCCTTCGTTATCGTCCGTCCCGCCGGCTCGGCTTTTACCGCGTGCTGTGCCTAAGCCGCGTCCTTTCACGCCGACAAATGGCCCGTACAGCGTGTAAAAAGCGAGACTAACCTGTATTATCGGCTTGATATAACAGGCTGAGGGGCGGGTCCTTACCTTGAGTGGGGAGGCTCCGGGGCGCTGCCTGGAGCCTGCACAGGCTTGTGAGGCTTCTTTTTCGCCGCTCATCTTTTCAATTTCAAAGTGAGCATCTATGTTATTTATATAAATATATATATATATATATATATATATATATATATATATATAAATATATGTATATATATATATATATATATATATATATATATATATATATAAATATATATATATATATATATATATATATATACATATATATATATATATATATATATATATATATATATATATATATACATATATATATATATATATATATATATATATATATATATATATATATATATATATTATAGAATACTATAAAATACATTATCTCTTCAGAATCCTGACGCCAAACACAAACACACACACACACACAGACACGCACACACACCCACACACACACACACAGACACACACACACACACACACACACACACACACACACACACACACACACACACACACACACACACACACACACACACACACACACACACACACGAATCGAAGCCACGTCTGCCACAATATATTTCACTAAACGACGCTAACAACAGGTCTCGTCGCCACACGCCTCAGTCACGCAGCATAATTGAAAGCGCTAAATATCCCGACCATAAATCGCCGGCGTCTGAGCAGCGATGGGACGGGAGATAAGAGGGAGTCCCGACGTAGCGAGCCTTGCCTTGCCTTTCCCTGCGGCGCTGCGTGGCGGGCTTCCAGGGCCAGTGATCCGTCCCGCCCCACACCATCATCTCTTTCCTCATTCATGGAGTTGTCTTATAAATTCTACTTCTTCACTCCTCAAAAAATCTTTCGCACATCACAGTCACGATTACCTTCCATACACCATAAACCTGCAACACCTAGTCGTGGCCCTCTACACTTTCTACTATACAATAAAACCTATACGTATATAAAAACGTATAGCAATGATCATGAACACCGGGATTAGGGTGATTCTAGTCTTCATTAAGTGACTCATTTAAGTTAAGTAACGTTGACAGAATAACACACACACGTGACAGACCTTCGCTGTTCAAACAAGAAACCACCCAAAGCATAACAGAACGAGCGTGGCCACAACACCAAAACGAGCAAAGGAAAAGCATCCTGGTGAGGTCGAGGGGGCACGTTAGCGCTTCGCCCACTCCCTCACCCGCCCTCCCACCACCCACGCCCCCTCGCCCCCACGCCCCCACGCCCCCACGCCCCCACGCCCCCACGCCCCCACGCCAGACCCGGACACATGGGATGACGGCAGGACGTTAATGTGGTGGGGGAAGGGAGTGTATATTACTCCTTCCTTTTCCTTTCCCTTCACCTGTTTATTCCCTACAGTCTTTTCTGCATTTCTCTAACACTTTCTTTTTTCTCTCAATTCAACCTTACCCTTTGCCTCTCGTTCCTTTCTCCCCAACACCTGCGAGGGACGTGTAAAAGAGGAGGAGGAGGAGGAGGAGGAGGAGGAGGGTGGGGGCGCTGATGGCTGTCGTCCCGGTGGTCGTTCGTCACACTTCAAGGCTCTTCCTGTCCGATCAGCTGAGCATTTCTTTTCTCTTAGTGCACGTGACCATGAGCTCTGCCTTCTGTGAGTGTGGGTGTTTGCTGGTTCATGGCTGTACCTACGACCTGTGTTTGTTCTGTTTGGCGTTTGTGTCGTTACTGGTTGTCTGGCTTTGTCGTCGTTGTGTGTTAATGTTATTGCAGTTGTTTGTGTTGCTTTTATTGTTGTTGTTGTTGTTTTGTGTGCATGTGGGTGTCTGTCTGTTTGAAAGTCAGAATGTGTGTTTGTTTTATTTGCTTGCTTGTCTGTCTGTCTGTTTGTTCGTATATTTATCTGTTTGGCCAATCGTTTAAACACAGTACCCCAAAAAATTTTAACGTTTACATCTACATAACTAATAATATGTAACGTATGTATTTACTAGTACTTATGTATGTATGTATGTATGTATGTACGTAAGTTCTCACGTACATACACATGCCCTACATGACCCTGTGTGCGTTAAAGATGTGTCCTTGGAGATGCACCATTGGATGCGGATTTTCTTCTTCCGCTCGGTTGAACTTTTCTCTTTTTTTTTTTTATTCCTCCTGCCATTGAGGATTATCACAAGGGGGAGGGAACGGGGGGGCGAGAGCGAGGGAAGGAGGAAAGGAAGGAGGGAGGGAGGGAGGGAAAG
>JAPQNM010000002.1:8090153-8097653 GCA_029783475.1 Metacarcinus magister
TCCCGTCCGTGAACACCAGCAACGACCTGTCAAGCAGCGATCATTCCGTCACTCTCTCCTACGCTCCATCCTCTCCCGGCCTCTCCAGTCCGGCCTCAGAGTCAAAGACGCTTAGTCCAGACTTCAGGGACTTTAAGATTACCCCAGACTTTAAGCTGAGTCCAGATTTTAAGCTGAGCCCAGACTTTAAGCTAGGTTCTGACTTCAAGTCTGGTTTAGACTGTAAGGGACTCAACTCACCCACGCCTTCGTCCTCTGAATCTCACAACTCAGACTCATCACTGGATCTGAGTGAAAAGTCTCTCTTCCCTCCTTACCCGGAGCACCTGTACCCGAAGGAGCTGTTGGCATTGTACAACCTGCCTACACTGACGCCACACCTGCCACCGTACATGTCCCCCACCTCCCTTGCCCACCGCTACCTCTACCCGTACTATCCCTCCCTCTTGTCAGTCTATTCACGCCGCCAGTACCTCGATTCACTACTGCAGAAGGCGCGACAGAATGAAGCGTCTGCAACAATCGACGTTGAGGATGAAACAAGGGACCTCGCCTCGCCCAACCGGGAATTTACGCCTCCAACAAAATTCTTTAAACCCAACACCATCCGTCCTCAGCACGAGATGAAAGTGCCGGTGAAGTCCTCGCGTCACTCACCAGTCAGAAGCCTTCTGTCCCTGCGTCAGGAGCTCAATGGGCGAGACTCTCTTCCAGGATACAATCCTGGTCACGATTTAACGCCAAGGGGCAGCCCAGACACTGTTCCCGTAGCTGCCACAGCTCCCCAGGACCTTCCAATCGACCTCAGTGTCAAAAACAAATCTCCGAGTCCGATGCGACTTGACAGTGACGATGATAGGTCAGCTTCTAGCAGCCCTCACGGAATTGAGGACGAAGGGCAAGAAGATAATAACGATAGCGAAGAGGTGGAAGAAGAGGGAGACCGGAAAAAAGAGGAGCAAGAGACGCCTCTGGATCTGAGCTCAGTAAGGATGGGGTAGTGCCCGGGGCATGACGGAGCTCAAGCAGGGAAAAGGAGAAAGACGGCGGCCACGTGGGAGGAAAATACAGCCTCGTCTCTTTGACGATCTGGAAAATCTTCCTAAGTTATGAGGCTCCATGACCCCTCCCGCAGCCCTCTGCCCGCCTCCATCTTGGCATCTTCGCCCAGATATAGAGAGGCGGGTGTTGCCGCCTCTCGCTGCTCCTTTCTTCAGTATTTGCTGGTAAAACATGACCACTGATGTGCCATGAAAAGTACAAGTTGTTCCCTCACGCACAAATAGGCAGAAAAAGTTACACACATTTACATGCATATATAAGTCCACACACCGGCTGGTTACCAACACACACACACACACACACACACACACACACACACACACACACACACACACACACACACACACATACACACACACACACACACACACACACACACACACACACACACACACACACACACACACACACACACACACACACACACACACACACACTCACACACGGTGATGTTCCAGCCGCGTCACTGGAGCCACGCAACTCTCTCCGCCAACCTGCCGTCAGCGGCTCCGCAGAGGTCGGCGGACCTTCCTGAGGGGACGAAATGCGGGCCGCGCAGCACATCCAGCCTGCAGCTTCCGCCCAGTAAAGTAATTCTGGGTGGGAACTGATGCAGTATTTTTTTCACTCCTTCTCGATCTCTTGTGATATTATGTGGACAAATGTTACAGACAATTATAATCAAGTATTATATTAGCAGAACATATATATTTTTTATTTTTCGATACTGAAAAGTTTAATACCAGTGATTAACTTGTATATTTTAAGAACATAATATATGTAATACTATTGCTGTTTTTGCATGTCACGTGCAAAATTCGAGCTTCACGCACTTTAAAGGATGCGTGCTGACGTGTGCCTTACGGTGCCGTGCGATGTGCCTTGTAGGTGTTGCTCGCCTGAGCCAAGGTCTGTACGGTATACGGACCTGGGCCTGAGGCGGGTGGAGGCGCCACACTTCGGCGGCCATGAAGCACAGGACATCCCAAGGTATCAGCGGTGCCTCGCCGCTGTGTCAGTTGTGCAGATATACAGAGCCATACAAGTAAGAAGAGATTCGCAGCACGTGTGGGAGAATGCCTGCAGGAGTTGTACTTATCGACGCCAAGCCTTGGGTTCTGCAAGCAGGTGTATAGCGACCCTCATGTATTTCCAAACAAAAATTGGGTCCTAATATGGATGTGTGTACGGGTGGCAACCAGTCAGTGGCGACCCTGAGCTCACTCCCTACTCACTCCCCAAGGCTCCTTCCACGACCCCAGCACAACCCTCTCCCACCTCCCTAGGGCTCCTCCCACAACCCTAGCGCTCTCTTCCCTCTCTTCCTCAAGCCTCCTATTATTCCTTACAAGGGTTCTTACCGCCCTAGAGGTTCCTCAATCCTTCCAGGGTTTCTCATCGTACAGTGTTCCGCTCATTGGCCGAGGACTCGCAATCCAAACGGTTCCCTCATTCCCCTTCTGAGGGATTTTCATGACCGCATATCTTGGCTCACTTCCCTCCCCAAGGCTCCTGGCGACCACAGTGCTCCTCTCACTCTATTACCCAGGGCTTCCTCATTCATGTGTGCAGAGTCCTGACACTATGCTAACACTCCCTCATTCTCATTGCTATTAGCATTCTTGCTCATCTTATATTGTATTTTTTACTCCATCTTTCGAGTTATTCCCTCTGTTCATCTTCTTACGGAGACTATACCACGCTGTCAGTACTCTGTAACATTCCCAATCAGTTTCGTGTTTATTTACTCAAACGTTCATCCCTTCCAATGCTTCCCTCATCTCTCGTCTCACCCTTTACCCCAGCAATGCTCCTCTATGTTATACATTCGGTTTTTTTTTCTGTCGAGTCTGGTGTTGTGAGGTATGTGAGTATGTTTTGTAAGAAAATTTGATTCGTCATCTACAACACCGGCTGTTTGTGTTGCTGGGGTGTACTTAAACGACACACAACACATATCGTCTAATGTCAACGTTCCAGTATTGACCGTGTACATAAGTTTGAAACATAATAAGTGAGGTACAGCCAGGTTTTATTGTCTTCACTAGTAGCTGCTGGAGTCCACATAGGAAGTGGGTGATATATGTAATATTTGTTATGGTTATGTAAATGGTTCTCGATCCTAATACCACGGGAGGAATGTAGATGCAATAATCACGTACAAAAAAATAATAAAAGTTGGAAGGTGATAACATTTGTCCCAGATGTACGTACGGGTGAACGATTCTTGTGCTGGTTAATAGGTTTTAGTAATGAATGTACTGTACTGTACGTGATCCATCGGTCCGTACTGTTATTGTCGTCGTCTTTCCACAGTAATATTTTGTTCATCTTTTATTACTTCTATCATGACATTGAGCTACCAAGCCACACTGAGCCTAAAATTATCTCACCTTCTATTCTTGCAGTTTGTAGATTTGCAGATGCCACACGCTATTAACATTTTTTCCCCAGTTACTTTTGATGTGTCTCTTTCCAATCACTAGCGAATACACAACCAATGTTTTCCTACTTTATATTTTGATGTAAAAGCAATTGTGCTAGATATATGGTTTTATATTGTATTTTGACTCGACTGAATATGCATTTTTTACACTCTTAACACCACTTAACACCACATGAACATCTATACCAGTCCCCCATCGGCCCTATGTTTGGTTCAAGTGTAGCTAAGCCGATGGTGTTATACATTCAACACCACATTTCATACCTAAGTTGCTTCTCCATATAGTCAGTAGGGAATGAATGCACAGTACATTTATTTCCATGCTACATATATTTTTTTGTAGTAAATGTAAATATGCAGAAGTAACACACACACACACACACACGAGGAGAACAGAAAAATGTACAAAAGTGTGTGAGTATCATCGAGTCAACCTTTACGAACAACATATAAACTTACCCATTATTACACAAGAACAGAGAAAAAATCCAACCATATGTGTTTGTCAAGTGAAGAAAGATTGGAAGGAGTCGCTAGTGAAGTGTAGCGAGGGGGAAAAAAAACAATTGGAGTTGATTCCTTGTGGCATCTGTGGATCCAGCAACCACGACAAGGTTAGGGCCGTTTTGAGCACAGGTGGAACAAGCAGGTGTGAAAAAGAAAAAGCAGATCAAATAGCAACATACTGCTTCCGGGGAGGGTTGCGTCGGTCACCAAGTATGAATATCGTATTTATTGTAAGTAATTTGTCGGTGCCATCTAGCCTGTAAGGTTTAGAGTAATATAATAAATGCTACGACTCTTACTGTTGTTTTGTGTGTTCCTTTGGCGGAGTGTCATCGGTGTTGTAAGCTGAGATCAACCTGGTAAGATGCAGCTGTATGGATGGAAAAATAATAAAGGTCTATGTTACGAGTCATAAATGTTCCAAATAAAATGTTTCTCCTATATACTACATTTAAATATACGTGTGTGTGTGTGTGTGTGTGTGTGTGTGTGTGTGTGTGTGTGTGTAAATTTCTGCCCGGCGAGCACCCTGGTGGCGGCCGCGCACAACATGATTCAGAAGGGAGCTGCTAGTGCCTGTGGCGTGTGTGAGTGTGGTGGACGCGTTGACCAGCAGTTCACAGCTTCATGAAGGAACATTCACCAGTAGCAGGCAGGAAGCAGCATGTGGAAAGAACTGAGGAAGGTAAAGATGTGAGGCAGATAAGTGTGAGGTGTGGGAAGAGAACGTTCAATGGTTGCTTCGAACACCTCGCTCTGAGACTCTGAATCAGAAGCCGAATCAGAGGCGATGAACTACCAACCGATGTTAGTCAGTGTTTCCTTCAACAATTCATACACCACACACTATTATAGTAGGCTGTATGATGCTCCCATGTCCATTAATGTCACTGTATGTATTGTTTTACACGAACGTTAATGATTGATGTTTTGATGTAAAGTTTTATAGTTAGTTGTTTAGGTGTGATCTGAGTGGGATTCTCCGCTACCGCATAGTGTTTTCCTGTGAAGCTTTACACATATGCATCAATAAAGCTATCTGATATTAGAATGAAGGAGTTACGTGTCGCTTCTCTCACCTAACAAGCCTGAAGCACCTGGTAGTTAGCTAGTATTATGGTTATTTATGGGCAATGCTATATAGCTAACCTTCCTTGGAATAGTCGTTATGTCAGCCACTGGGAACAATTAACACTTCGTACCTGAGGCCATTCCTGTCTCTATCATTTTCGTGCCCCAAATGATGTAAATTCGTTATAGTTTACTGAAACCAAGCGAGCAGGATTGCAACCCATTTTCCGTATAGCCTTCCATACGTACCAACCAATGCAATTATAACAGGAATATAAAGAAAAATCGAAATTGTTTATAGCTGCTTCCTTAATACATTCTAGGTTATTAAGTATGATAGACCATTCATTCAGTCACTACTTGTACTTGTAAGTGTGGTTCTGTATAATAAAAAGCGACTGGAATTGGCAAGAATTAGTATGAGATTGGCTATTCTGGTAACCAATGTTGGCGTTATACTTTGGCAAAAAAATATTCGGTATCATTTCATCTTCACCATAACACTCTAGAGAATTCAGGGTTATATTTTTGCATTACCTGATGCATTTTGAGAAGGTTTTCTTAATTACATTTCCGTCGCAAATTCTTAGTTTGTGAGATATTCTCTGTTTTCTGTGAGACCTTCTCTTCGAAAAATAAAGTTTAGTTTGGTTTAAACAAGGTTCTGTTATTTGTCAATGTAAGTTAGGTTAGGTTAGGTTAGGTTAGGTTAGGTTAGGTTAGGTTAGGTTAGGTTAGGTTAGGTTAGGTTAGGTTACATTAATATAGAAGCTATCAAATGTTCTCTATGACCAAAAGTAGGGAGTTGGACGAGGAGCAGAGGCAAGACGCAGACGTAAACAAACGCCATTATGGTGAATATGTAAAATTTTACCAAATATTTTAACCAAAGATAAGCAAAAGTATTAAATAATCCCCTAAAGTAGGTATATATAGACCATAGTGTTATGCCATGGTTAACGAGAGAGCACTACCTCAAAGAAAGAGGCTGAGGTGCACCAGTTAGATAGTTAAGGCGCTAACCATAAGCTTGAACCAATGTAGCAGTTAAAGCTGATGCCATATGTGCCCAATTCCGAGCTTATACTAGTTTCCTATAAGTAAGGAAGATTAACTTTGCCTGTAACCTACACTCTACAGCCTTTTTTCAATAATTAGCAACTACTTTTGTTGTGAACAACTAGTTCATGAAAAGATCTCTGTCCCGCTCTGTCTTGCCTGAATTATTGCAAGGCAAACCAGCACTGAAATATAAAGCAAGTACAAAGCGATCAAACTGTATTAGAAATACACTATAGGTATAAGCAATACCAAACATAACACAATTATTCATTTGATGTACGTCTGGCACTGCGCCCTGGCGGTATCATTAGTAACTGAGGTATCACGGCACTGCTGGTAACCAAAGCATCGCCCAGCTTGAACCTAACAACTCACGCAGTGTATATATACCCCCGTCACGTTCACGAGTAGTAGTCATCAGTGACGATATTGAATACACATCTGTTGATTTATGGTATACTGGTTTGAAATAGTAGCACTAAAATGAAAGTGGAAAAACTATTATTGGTCAAAGATTTCAGTGTGGATCGTTATTGAAATATTACCTGGAGCTTCATTGTTTTTTTTAAATTCTTGACAAAGAAAAATTACTCAAACCAATCTTTTCCATTATAAGTAAAGAGAGGACAATAAATACAAATCCTAAGCCTCACAAAAAACTATCACATAATAATGAAACATCTGAAATACATCTTGACTTTATGAAAGTCTGAGAAACGCCACGACAAGCTGTGTTAGTGAATTTGAAGATTTTTTTTTCAATGCCTTCTTCATAGTACACAGCAGACACTAACGACCTATTATCCTGCAAAGAGAGGCTTGGAGAGAGATCCCCTGCTAAGGTGGCAGCATATTGACTGGCAGAGCTTACCCACTAACACATGTAGAATTTTTATGCAAGTGGGAGGACGCATAGCAAGGATGAATTCAACTCAGTCCTTGGAAGTAGAGTTGCAGCCACAATACTTACATAGATCACTCAAGACGTAGAGAAGCGCACAAGTAAGATGGGCATAACGGAGGTTCTTCTACTGGGTGATAATGTGCACAGTGATGCATGGCGAGCTGTACTGGTCAGGCTGGTATGCTGGGGGGGGGGGTGTGAGGGAGAAGTGGTCAGGGGTAGGGGTACAAAAGTCACTTCAATGAGAGGACAGAGAGCTCTCGACCCTAACACTGGCGGCAGTGATCTATGCCATTAATATAGATCGGTATCTCCTCACGACTAGCGGCCACCTGCCTCACTCACCTGCCTCTCACCTGGCGGTAGAAAATATGAAAAAGAATACTTGGTTTAATACACCACGAACCATTCTGCATCAACGGAATGGCCGCTTCGCTTTTTTCCAGGA
>JAPQNM010000002.1:8100153-8107653 GCA_029783475.1 Metacarcinus magister
CAAATGGCACTGGGTAGATGGCAAAAGACTGGAAAAGACAACATAGTCTACACAGTGCGTCTCCTGCACCAAGGAAGGATGAGTTTTAGCTTCCTCGTCCTGCATCTTTTGTTTCCAGCCAATGAGGGTTGAGATTGGAGTTGAAGGTTGGATATACGTCCAGTCTGCACTGCATCCTTTGTTTCCAGCCAATGAGGGTTGAGGTTGAGGTTGGAGTTGGAGTTGGAGTTGGAGAGTCGATTTACATCTAAAATAAACTACCTTCATATTTTGACCATCGCAGGTTTTGCAGCTCTTACTTTTTCATATAAACAAAAACATGTTTAAAAACATTGTGCATTATAGTTCCCCCGCTCTAGAGGACTCCTCTGAACTCCCCGTCTGGGAGTATCAGATGGATTATTCTCTTTTGTACGAAACATCGTCCTCACTGGCACTGCCAGCCTCCCACGCCGAGGAAGAGAAGGAGGAGAACGAGGAGGAGGAGGAGGAAGCGTTCACGGTAAAGCTGCCTTCCAACGAGGATATTGCTCGACTTGGCCAGTTGGTGCGCTGGAAACACCTCTCTGTCGTCCTGAATAACATATCATTCAGAATGCCAAGGTCGCGGCTCATACAGTTGTTCAACAACTTTGGGCCTTTGAGGCTGGTACACATGCCACACCACCTGCCTCACCGCCAAGAATCCCACCGTGGTTTTGCTGTGTTCACTTACTTCGTGGCACACCAGACCAACGCGGCGCTGAAGGATGGCCAAGAACGCATGGCAGAGGCAGGCTACCACGGTGTGCATATGCACCGCCTGGGAAACCATCCTCGTAATGAAAAGTACTGTGAAGGCATCGACGTGGCAGCTGTGATGGGAGGCGCCTTCAAGCCAGCGAAGGCCTTGCCTCCACGTTGTCCTGCTGACATGGGTCAGAAGAAAGCAGATGAGACTATCCAGGAGCGGTACAGAGTGGCACTGAGACGCAGGGATGACTTGATCGCGTACATGTCTTTAAGACAGAAGCAAAAATTCAGCAGCAGCAACAGGCCCCTGAAGAGAAAGGTTCCTGCCGACTTTGAACTGGATTATAATCCTACTCCCGCCAAGCGTGCCAGGATAGATCACACCAATGAAAGTTGTAAAGCACCTGTGATTTGCGTGATGAAGGACACTCACTACAAGGACGCGTACCAATATGGCGTCGTAGCTGTGTCCTTAAAGCGAAAAATGCCCACTTCCTGGGAATATGACGACCTTCCCCGCCTTGCCAAGAGAGCCAGAATAACTGACTGTCTGTGTGCAAGTATAGTCAAAGGACTGGAGATGCTCGCTCTTTGTTGAGTGGTCTAATGAAGGAGCGATGGAAGGGTGCGTGTTAGGTACCGAAATTCGTCCACACCGTCCACAGGTTGTATGAAACTGGGAGGCGGTGATCGGGGACGCCAGTCTCTCCGTCAGGAGTTCCCGTAAGAGGCGCTCTTGTCTAGCTTCCGACGCCCGAGTGTAACAATTGTCTGCTACGTGTCCCCGCCGCAGACAATAATCAGTCTGTTTGTGTTTATCATTAACGAGTTTGACACCAAGGAGGTTGAATTTAAGAATAAAACTAACACCATTCAACCTAAAATAGTTGAAAACCTGGATGAAATGATAACAGAATTACAAAAAAAATCAGGCTATTAGAAATTATAAGTGAAAAGTTAAACTGAAAGAATCGTACGTCTGGCGTCTTGAATGTTCTCGCACTGTGCCCTTCTTGTTCTAAGGCTACGTATATATTTTCTGCGAACAATACATTCTTAGCAGCGTAATATCTTATATTTCCTTCAACCTTGTTACATATTGGTGACTAGTATTACTATTATGTTTACTCAGTTCTATGCTTATCTTCCCTTTTAGAATCGGAGGAATAATTTCGGAAGTGACAGATTTCGCATCTAGGCCCCAGTAGGATTATCTTTTCTCCCTCACCCATCATCCCCTCTACACCTCAGCAGGACTCTCACCCCTCCTCCTGCTCCTCTTCCACATGTTGAATCTCTATAATAATGAAGAGTAATGGCTCTCATCAGCACCTGGATGAGCTGAGTATGACCACGAATGGATAAGGAAGTGCCGCTAAGGTCTTGTATACATACCAACATCAAGCTTATGATACACTCACTCCTTTTGTGTGTGAGTGTGTGGTGTTTGTGACGTATTTTAGATGTGTTGGGTGAATGCTGCACACATATATAAGCTGGAAAAATCATCAGAAGTACTTAAAAAAACATACTCAATAATATAATCATGAATGACAATTGGGGATTAATTTATCTGTCACCTGCTATGAAATATTGTGGCATCTGTTCTGAGATGACATTGCATATCGTGCAGTTAGTTGCATTGTGAGGAGACACTGGTCAGAAAGCTGGATAATGGGAGAGTAACAAAAATAAGGACCGAAGTGTGAGCAACGTTCCAACAGTGCATATCTTGTGTTCGTTTTCGTGGAGAGAACTTGTATGTAAAAATCAGTTGAAAATTCATAAGCTGGATGAGTTTTTTTATAGTGAATATGTTTTTGCAATTTTATTATATAATTTCTTTGTAATTTGCTGCCATATTGAATAATGGATACGAATACACCAAAGATTTAATCAAGTCGAAGTCTGGAGCTGTTGACGTAACAATATCAGCTGTTGTTTACATTTCAGTACTCGATGGAAACAGTTCAGTCTAGGGAGTTGTGCTGATATGCTTGCTCAGTTTTATGATTTTCTTGCGTTCTTGTGCATTTGATACGTCAACATTTATCAACGTTGATCTTGAACATTGTGCAATTACAGTAGTATGTGTTTTATAAGTTAATCGTCGTGTGCTTAGTGACAAAGGTGTCGGTACTGAGCTGCCCTGCGAGTAGCCTAGTGTGAAGTGGTATTCTAGTGATTCTGAATGTGTGTGTTTGGACTGGGTGGGTTAAATGTAATCATACCTAACAGCATTCCTTCTGCAAAACGCACATGTTCCGCCTTGATACGAATAAATACTCGCTTTCGTGAATCATAAAGCCAGGAAAGACCAAACGGCCTCAGTTAACTTGCTATTGAGAAAAGTGTATTGATGTAACGAATAGATGATTCAGTGTGTGACAAAATCAAGTTTACATCTCAAAGAAGAAGAACAGGATTAACGTACAGATTGATTCAGTAAGTAAATTATCTCATGATTATTTTTCATATTTATGTATAATATTAGATTCAAGTCTTATTTTGCAATTCAAATTATTTATAGCATATCATTAATTCATTTTATTTTTGCATCACATCATTTGCTATATACAAACCCTATAAAGTATATCAATGGCTTCAAATTTGTAAGTAGACTTTTGAGTAATAGCAATAACCAACAAATGCCAGTGTGTGTGTGTGTGTGTGTGTGTGTGTGTGTGTGTGTGTGTGTGTGTGTGTGTGTGTGTGTATGTAGGTTCGCCGCCTCTTCTTTACGTATATCCAGCATAAGCTCAAACTCGTATGTATGTATGTATGTATGTTGCCTCTCTCGTGAAGCCAAAGGGTAAGCAGTGCCTCTTGAGTGTGTTGTCTATCAAGCCGTGACAGTGAACACGCCGCCTCATGCCTCCCTCTCCTCTTAATCATCAGTCCTTTCTTTATACTCCCTCCCTTTTCTCTTCATCACCAGTCGCTCCTATCCCTCACCCTCCCATAATATCCTCCTTCAGCTTCCAATCAACCTCTTCCTTCACCCTCTATTCTTTCCATTTTCTTTCCTCCTTCCACTTCTCATCCAACGTTACCACTCAATCAACCTTCTATATATATATATATATATATATATATATATATATATATATATATATATATATATATATATATATATATCCCGCACATCCCACTCTCTCTTTTCTCTCTACTTCCCTGAGTTTTAACCACACTGACGCACTCTACTAATGCCACTCTACAGTAACACCTCCACACCGTCACCATACACAGCAACATCACACTCCAACAGCACACTGCAACACCGCCTTCTTCTCCTGTCAAGAAGGGAACATTTAGCTTGCACATTAATATCTTTTAGGCAACCATATACTTTACAAATAGCAAGACAGTTGTGTGTATATATATAAAATAAAGAAAAGAAAGGAGGTGAGGAAGGTATGGGTAGTAGTAGTAGTAGTAGTAGTAGTAGTAGTAGGAGGTGGAGGAGGAGGGAAGAAGGGGTAGAGGAAAGGGCTTGAAAGAAAAAAAAAAGTATATTCTTCAGAAAGATTACTGAAGGTTTTTGCATTTATTTACAACACGAAATTGCAGGTGCCTCAGCGGGGGAGTATTAGAGGGGGGGGGAGAAGATTCCTGGCGCGGGGGAGGGATAGAGGAGGGGACGCTCTGAAGGGGAGAGGAGGGGAGGGGATGGGAAGGAAGCATGTTGGAGAGGAGGGGTGGAGGGGGTGATTGTCAGACCAGTTCTTTCTCCATCGCCGTGTTGGAGAGACCATGGATGTTTCTCTTTTTAGGAGAGAGAAAGAGAGAGAGAGAGAGAGAGAGAGAGAGAGAGAGAGAGAGAGAGAGAGAGAGAGAGAGAGAGAGAGAGAGAGAGAGAGAGAGAGAGAGAGAGAGAGAGAGAGAGATGAAAAACTATTAAAAAATGGCTAATGTTTACACACACACACACACACACACACACACACACACACACACACACACACACACACACACACACACGGTAACAATTAGAATAACACGTAACGAGCACCCAGGCGTTTATCAGTTAACAACCACAGGCAATTCACCAAACACTCATCACTCGGCACCTAACCACACGTTTTTAACCTCCAATAAGTATTCTTTAAACAAACATACTCCAACCACCACCAGCCAACCAAAAAAATTCCTGCATCCAGCCTGAGTTCGCATCCCCCGACCATCACCCACCTACCTACCTACCTACCCGACCCAACTCAACTCACCGACCAACACACTACTACTCTTAATGTTCCTGGTGCCGACCGTGTGTCCTGTCTTTCTTGCGTCTGTCTGCCGCCTTTCCCCCTCCCTCTCCCCCTTCCGCTGTGTCCTGGGAGGCTATTATAAAGTAAAATAGGAACGCGTATAATAGCGGGCGATGAGCGGCCCCCCAGTGGCGAGGGAGGCAGGGATCAAGTCAAGCTATTAGCACAGTGACCACGCCGCCGGCCCCGCTCCTGACCTCGACGTCACGCATAGGTCAGCTCCCCTCCACCCGCCCCTCCCGATCCACCCCACAAGCTTCCTCACCCCTCCTACTTCTCCTCCTCCTACTCCTCCTCCTATCACCCCTACCTATGTTTCCTCCCCCTTGGCCCAACGAGTCCCGTCTCCACCGGCCACACTGAGTTCCGCCCCTACCACTGACCCCAACCCACAGTCACCCCACCTCCCTTCCTTCCTTCCTAGCCTCTCCACCCCCAACTAACCTGCCTCATGTGGTTCTCTCTCACAGCCTCTTCCCCGTGTCTTGACTGCCTTTCTCTCTCTTTCTCTCTCTCTCTCTCTCCTGACTTCCCAACTTTTCCTTTTCTCCCTCCCTCCCTCTCTCGCCACAGCCTCTCTCTGGGCTTACTCGCTGTCATATCCTTCTCTGTCTGACCATTGCTTGTATTCTATTTTTCTAACTCTCTCTACTTCCCTTCCACTTGTCGCTAATTGCTGACTGGTCTCAACTTTCTCCTGTTTGGGATTTTCCTTAAACTTTTTTTTTTGTTTCTCTCTCTCTCTCTCTCTCTCTCTCTCTCTCTCTCTCTCTCTCTCTCTCTCTCTCTCTCTCTCTCTCTCTCTCTCTCTCTCTCTCTCTCTCTCTCTCTCTCTCTCTCTCTCTCTCTCTCTCTCTCTCTCTCTCTATTTCTCTTGCTCTATTCTTTCCACCTCTTGTTTTTGGCTCCACTCAGTCTTCCTTCTTTTTACTTTATGCTCATCCTATCTCGTCTCTCCAGTCCCTCCTCTTTCCACCATCTATCTCTCTTTATCATCCCTTAGTCCGCCTTCATCCCCTTCACTTCCTCTTTCATCTCCATCAGTCATCTTTCTTTTCTCTCTCTTTCATCTCGCGTACGCCTCTTTCTCCGCCCTTTTTTTTTCAGTGTCTTGTTATTCTTTAGAAGTCTATTTTAATCAACTCCAATCTCATGCTATTTTCTTTCTTTCTTTCTTTTTTTTCGTTTCTTTCTTAACCTCCACTTCCTGTCATTTTTCACTTATCTCAATACCATATATATATTTTTCCCCCCACAAATCATTATCATTATTCACTCACTCACTCTTATCTTCCTTCGATGTGTTTCGCGATATGTTTTGCACTCTTTCAAGCCTCATCCATTCATTCCACCTCACGTGTCGCTCTCCAGTCCATTTTTCATCTCCATAATATCCTTCCATTCTATCGAAATTTCTAAACTCTTCCTCCCTCCCTCCCTCTCTCCCTTTCTTACTGGTCTTTTCCACTTCTTCCTCCTTCTCCTCTCTACCAGCTGTCCCCGTCTCCTCAGCCAGCCAACCCTCGTCCTCCCGCCAGTTCCTCCGCCACGAATTCCCGGATTTCAGTTTTTACCTCCGATTAGCACGCCAATCATGTCTGAAACACACAAAATAGATTCTTAACGGCAGCGGCTTGACAGCGAGGGAAAGAGAGTTAACGAACGGTTTATGTAACACACACACCCACACACACACACACACACACACACACACACACACACACACACACACACACACACACACACACACACACCCACACACACACACACACACACACACACACACACACACACACACACACACACACATACATACACACACACATATACACACACACACACTTACTTGTTACTGTATTATCAAAATTATTATTATCAGTCACAGAAAGAGAGAGAGAGAGAGAGAGAGAGAGAGAGAGAGAGAGAGAGAGAGAGAGAGAGAGAGAGAGAGAGAGAGAGAGAGAGAGAGAGAGAGCTACACCTGTACTCACGGTCATAAAAAATATACATACTTTCTCATTAGTGCATCCACCTGAACACTCATATAAATACTCGCAAGCAGGTTTATGTTGTGCGCCCTACACATTTTTTTCTCTCAAATGAAACTATAAGAAGCCATAATGAAATAAAACAAAACTAAGCCAAAATTTCACCTTACCCTTAAGTGTATTTCTAAAGATCCATTGTGATTATGTATTTTTAGGAACATTTTTTATCATATTTATTTATTTATTTATTTATTTATTTATTTATTTATTTATTTATTTATTTATTTATTTATTTATGTGTTTATTAATTTTGACCTTAGACACCCTGGGGATATATAAGTGAGCAGCCAATCAGGTAAAGGGGGAGTGTGAGGGAGTTCACGGCCTAGCGAGCAAACATCACGGGTGGCGGAAGGGCATTATTGGGGGGAGGGGGGGGTGATGCGTCTGGGAAAATTTTGTGACGCCCGCGATAAGAGTTGGTGGCCATCTTTCTTTTTTTTTTGTTCTCT
>JAPQNM010000002.1:8112653-8150153 GCA_029783475.1 Metacarcinus magister
TCACAGCAGGTCACTAGGCTTCATCACAAAAGGAATGATTGTACAAAATAAGCTCCTTTATCGCCTAAAACATCACCTTTTGATTTTAAAACAGCCGAAGCAGCCCGCAGATGGAGCTCTAAATTACCTACCGCGAAAATATCACTCCTGACGAGGTTGTTACCGAAGACGGAAATGTTAAAAAAAGAAGAAGGAAAAAAGAGGAAACGAGAAAGGGAAGGGAATCGCTTTTGATAGAAGAGAAAGCAACTTGAAGGAATTATGGGGTAGAATTTATTTCGTGTGATGCAGAAGACGGGAGATAATTGATGAGTTATTCTGAGAGAGAGAGAGAGAGAGAGAGAGAGAGAGAGAGAGAGAGAGAGAGAGAGAGAGAGAGAGAGAGAGAGAGAGAGAGAGAGAGATAATGTATAAATGCCTTCCAAATAATACATACATACATACATTCAGATAGGTTCAGTGGAAAGATGAGGCAAAGCAAAGTATAGAAGATAAAGAGAGAAAAAGCCGCAAAGGTATAATATAAATAAATAAAATAAAAGGCGAGAATGGCAGAATGCACGCATATAGTTTCTTCTTTCGTGTAACAGAGAATAATTAAATGTTTTAAGTCAAAAATAAGTCTCGGTCTCCTTCCATTTACATCCTCCTAATTCTTTTTTATTTTCACCTCCCCGTTCCTCCTCCTCCTCCTCCTCCTCCTCCTTCTCCTTCTCCTTCTCCTTCTCCTCCTCCTCCTCCTCCTCCTCCTCCTCCTCCTCCTCCTCCTCCTCCTCCTCTTTATCTCCTCTCTAAAAATACATTCATTGTAATCTTAACTTCCTCCTCTGTGTACTTCCAATTACACACACTCTCTCTCTCTCTCTCTCTCTCTCTCTCTCTCTCTCTCTCTCTCTCTCTCTCTCTCTCTCTCTCTCTCTCTCTCTCTCTCTCTCTCTCTCTCTCTCTTTCTCTTTTCCTCATTCTTCAGCCACGCATTTCCACCCTCTCTTCACCTCGCCAGATTGAGCCCTTAGGCAATAAATGACGAAAGCAAAATAAAAAAGAAGAGAGAGATAAAAAAAAAGAAAGAGAAAGAGTAGGTCCGTTGCGATAGGAGTAATGGCGCGCTGCAAATATGTGAATACTAATTATGAGCCTGAATAGCCGTCCGGGTCCGGATATCCTTCACGTGTCTGGGAAGTGAACTCAGGGTCTCTCCTCTCGCGGGTGATGAATGTGTGTGTGTGTGTGTGTGTGTGTGTGTGTGTGTGTGTGTGTGTGTGTGTGTGTGTGTGTGTGATGGCTTTTAATACTTGTCTGATTTATCTTTTACGTTTTGTTCTTCATGCCACTGTATTGTTTTTTTTTCTTTCTTGTTTTTTTTTGTTTTTTTTTCGTCCCCAGAGTAAATCGTGTGTTGTGTTTGTTGTTTTAAGTGTTTGTGATGCTAAAGAATAAAGCAAATTAAAAAAATATATAAAAAAAAAGGAGAGAGCGAAACCTCACGCAAGGCTTCAGAAGTATAGATAGATACTTTCGCCTTCACTAAATTTACCTGTCTTCACACACACACACACACACACACACACACACACACACACACACACACACACACACACACACACACACACACATACACTTTCATTCCATTTACATTTTCATTGTATCCTTTCCTCTTTACCATTACCAATCATTACCTGCATGATACCACCTGTTGCTTCCCACCGTCATCAACGCAATCCAGGTGACTCTCACTCCTTTGCTTCAGCTTCACGTGACTTCTGACCCCTCAAGATTCACTTAAAAAAAAAGCCATTTGTTTTGTAATTGATTATATTCACAACAAAGTTAAAAGGTAGTTATGAGGAATCTTAATGATGAATAATGAAGTTTCTGTTTATCATGTTTCCTGTTCCTGCCTTTAGTATACGTACATTATTTTATATATTTCTGATACTTCATAGTTTAAGTTTTTACTGCTGTTTAAGTAGATATGTTGAGTAATTTTTGTCACGCCTTTATTTCATAGTAGAAAAATGGTTACGTGATAGATGTGCGCCCGAGTGTGGTGTGTAGTGATAGTATTGGGAGTCATTGTCTCCCTTCCACTTTAAACACACACACACACACACAGCCTTGCCACATTATAGTTTCCAATCTTTCTGGAAACTTTTACGTCACGCAGGTGTGTTTGGCGTCATGAGGCCTTGTCAGTACACAACAGCTACCCTACTATATATTTGTTTTTTTACAGTTAACCACCCACCCTCTGGGCCCACCCATTGATATACGACGTTAACAACATATGGGAAATAGAATCTCACAATAAACACACGAGAAACTCAAAAAATATACTGAGGCACCAGTAGTAACACGCATTATTAGTCAGCTACCATTAAAAATTATATAATATTCGTAACACTATAACCACACAGCAGTGTACTTGTCAGACTAGTTCAAAAGCTTGCCGATAGAGGGCAGTATCCGGCTTCATCTAGAAATTCACCGCCAGATGGCAGTGCAGTCGCCAAATTAAAGTTGAGGGAGGACGTACTTGTAGTTAAACCAGTGATTGCTTGCAGTGTGTGTGTGTGTGTGTGTGTGTGTGTGTGTGTGTGTGTGTGTGTGTGTGTGTGTGTGTGTGTGTGTGTGTTTAGAACCAGCACGTGGAGGAGAGGCACAGCAGGATTGGGCACAAGGTGGAGGGAGCCGCCTAGACAAGACAATGGTGGCATGATGAGTGTAACGAGGAGTTTTATCTCTCGTCTCAGGCAGAGGAGTGTGTCCCTCCCTCTCTCCCTCCATTTATTTTCCCTTTCTCCCTTCCTCCATTCCATCCTTTCTTTCATTCCTCACTCTACTATACACTTTCGTTTCGTTTTCATTAATTGAAATTAGTTTGCTTGTCTTTAGAACGCATCTTGTTTTCATGGATATTATTCTTTATTGTGTTTACTATCTGTCTATGTCATTGTTGTTTATTTATTCTCTCTCTCTCTCTCTCTCTCTCTCTCTCTCTCTCTCTCTCTCTCTCTCTCTCTCTCTCTCTCTCTCTCTCTCTCTCTCTCTCTCTCTCTCTCTCTCTCTCTCTCTCTCTCTCTCTCTCTCTCTCTCATAATTGTCTCGTCTCTGCTGTGTGATCAGCCTACACTCAAGTGAGACCGGCAGAAAATTGGTTCATTAATCATGGTCCAAAAACTCTGTGGAGAGAGAGAGAGAGAGAGAGAGAGAGAGAGAGAGAGAGAGAGAGAGAGAGAGAGAGAGAGAGAGAAAGAGAGAAAGAGAAAGAGAAATAGAGAGAGAGAAAGAAAAAAAAAAGAGAGAGGGGGTTTGAAGACAGCTGGGTAAAGATGCCACTTCCCTGAGAACTACCAGCCAGCCAACCTTCCCTGCCTTCCCTGCCTCCCGGCGCGCCGCCAACACCTTCCCCTGACACACGCCTCACTTCCCCAGAACCGATTAGCCGACCTTTACAGCGGTTTTGTGATAACGTTCTCAGATTAACCTCATATCGGGCTGATCACGACACCCTCGCTATACTCGACGATGGAGAAATTTGCATGCAGCTTAATTTAGTCATCCGAAGCGAGGCAGTCCCCCACGACAACCTCACCTCCTCCCCTCCCAAGCCTTTACTACCACCGTTCTAACTCTGTGTTGGCCCCGCTGAGACGCCGCTCTTTTGGCTGATATCCCCGTTAATGAAACACGCCGCACCGCCTACTAAGACGGAGTGGCCGACGCAGGCTCCCCGGCGCGCTCCTCTGTGCGTCCTTATCTGCGGTAATGAGAAATGAAGCGTTCAGAAACAATTAATATCAGTGACCACTCATTCGCTCGCAGTCTTCCCGCCATCCATCACCCACAACTGGATCCCATAAGCCTCTTCCCTCTCCCCCAGCCTCCACTCGATCCTACTCTACCTCTCTCTCTCTCTCTCTCTCTCTCTCTCTCTCTCTCTCTCTCTCTCTCTCTCTCTCTCTCTCTCTCTCTCTCTCTCTCTCTCATCTATGTAGTAAGGTGTTTTGCCTCCACCGCCGTCACATCTTACCGCCTTCACCACTGTCCCGCCGTCGCTATTATAGTACTTACACCACTGTTGCTGATGCTTGTAGGTAGCCAGTCAGGCCTCCACCCGCCACGGACTGTAATCCTCTACAGTCTACACAAGCAAACAATATGTAACTTTGGTAACATTATTTGGAATCATTGAAGGTTGTCGGTTATGATGTCTGAATTAGTGTAGAAAATTAACCATTCTCTTATCTGGTTTACGTTGCATGAAATAGCAGACATGTGTGTCTCAAGACCCGGATGACAACTATTAGTGTTGATGTTTGGCAATCAGACTGTTTTTATACAAGAAAGTGTAGCAGCTAATTTGAATCAGCTTAACCATCGATATTATAGATAAAAAAAAATGTAATGATAGTTGGACGTTTGGTTCTGCCGTGATAAGTAAATAGCTGAAAAAACATTTCCGAGTCTTATTTTTTTTCTCGTTTCATAACGCCCTCATTTAAAGAAAAAGGTTACGTGCAGGACTAAGATGTGTTACAGTTTCCCAGTAAGTGAATTAGGTAAGGGATTGGAGACATTTGTCAAGCTCTGGAAGTTTACGCACAAAGTAAAATAATGTTTGGACTTGATTCACTTGAGAAAAGACACCTTTCGTAAATTGAATTTGTCAAATATAAAAAAAATAGATAATTACATAATAAAAGAAAGAAATATTATATCGGTGATAAAAATACTTAATTTTCTTCTTTTTGTGTGTTGGAGGAATCCTCAGAAGCGTGGGGCAGGCTGTCCAGGTTATATTCTGTAAATAATTATTCAAACTCATTTGTTTGAATCTGTAGATACGACCACTTTCGCCAACACTGTCGGGGCATCAATAAATTTCTATATTTATTCTGAGTCCATATTTGAGCGCCGATTTGTCAGTTTCAGGAAGAACAGACAGCTCAGTATAACATATTATGTCATGTATCATTTTCTACTTTCATACCACGTACAGAACTAACAACATATAAAATACCTGAATGAACAGCGTTGAAAGATGAAAACATCGTAAAAGGCGTCGTCTTGATGCAGAAAGTGACAGCATTTATCAATCATAATTAAAGTTTACAGAAGGTAGGAGTGAGGGTGAAGGTGCACGCCAAGGCTCATAGTGCGTGGCCTTGCTGCTCATCTGTCTGTTCTGGACCACTGAGTCTGTAAGATAAAGGTGTGTGTGATGGGGGGGAAGGGGGGAGCTGACACGATATATCGAACTAGCCACAGTGCTGACTTCCGTATCCTTTGGCGAAATGTTAATGTGATAATCTGGCTCACAAAGAGTTACTGCATCATCCACGTCATTGTAGTCACGAGAACAGATGTAAAGTATGTAATGCTGCTTATAAACTTCATGACTAGGTGGCACATAAGAATCCATGATATAATACACGGTCAAGGTAAGTGTAAAAACCTTAATAGTGCAGTTACCAGAAAGTTGTGCGATAACAAAATTTTAGCCTCAAAGAACCTGCGATGACATGCCTTTTTGTGTAGACTTACCTACGTTGATATTGAAAATGTTTAATACAGTGTTGAATAAGTACAATTTTCTGTGGAAGGACTTTATATTAAGAACTGTGATTTACTTAATTGCCCTTTGAATCATTATTATTGATGTTGTCGTTGCAGCAGAAAAAAAATGATGTGGAAGGCCGACGCAGTACACGGGCGAGGACTGTTCCGCCTCCTGCCGCCCATCACTGGACAGGACCAGCCACAGCCAGACCTCTGTCTACCCTTCATGCCCCCTGATTACCCTCATTAGTCGACTGCGAGGACTCATTCCTCCCCTGGTGAGTAGGTGAGTCCCTTTGTCTTAATCTGAAGGTGCAGGTGCCTTGTGGTGGGGGCGGAGAACCCTCGCTGGGATCCCCGTGTTGCTTGGCCTTGGTTCACTCCATGGTTCACCCCCTGTACCAGCATCTGCCGGCAACACTTGCATCGGAGGGGGGGTAGCAGGCTCCTCAGACTTATGAAAACGTATATGTGTGTGTGTGTGTGTGTGTGTGTGTGTGTGTGTGTGTGTGTGTGTGTGTGTGTGTGTGTGTGTGTGTGTGTGTGTGTGTGTGTGTGTGTGTGTGTGTGTGTGTGTGTGTGTGTGTGTGTGTGTGTGTGTGTGTAAATATCTTATGTGTGTGCATGTATGTGCATGTGTATGTGTCTATGTGTGTGTGTGTGTATATATATATATATATATATATATATATATATATATATATATATATATATATATATATATATACTGAAGAACAGTGTAGGAGAAAGACTAGACAATAAAGTTGAAAGAAAACTTCTTTTGAAAGCACTTCCTCGCCTGGCTACGACCCTCGGACCGCTACACTTGCTGCCATAAAGAAAAAATTGCGTCCATGTGGGAGGCCGTTGTATCGCGTGAATGGCGGCCGCCACTCTCGGTGCCCTGATGCTGACGTCTGTATCAAGGCAGGAGGGAGGCAGACCCAAGGTATTATCAGGAAATATTAGTCCATTACACACTACACTGAGAGCATCCCTCACGCCCGCCCCGCCACTCTATCGGGCATGCATCGCGCGCCCTGAAACAAGAGACCAGACGTGTATGGTTATGAACCTTAATGTCCGTCACTCACGCGCCCTAAGCCGCGTTTGTCCACCGTCCATCATGCGAGCGTGACCGCGGGAGGCCGGCTGCTGCGACTCATGTTTCTATTTTGTATTATCTTTATATCTTACTTAATTTTTGTATGATTATATATGAGATCATCATGGTTGTTGATGGAGATGAAGAAGAAAAAAACTTAATAAGTTGCAGTGTTCCAGTCTTCAAAGTTTTGCATATACATAATATATTTATTCATTAATTTTAGTGTATACACTTTGTAAGTCAATCAAATAGTCATACTCTCTTGACTGTTCAGTTGGACAATTTTATTCAACGGAGAATTTGATGGCATTGCCTATAAAAGACAGTGAATGAATATCAATAGATAACTTGAATGAAACTTAAGATAATTGACAATATATAGTTCTTAATGCTAATTCATAGAACTTTCACCAGAATGAACATCAACGTAGACATTATCGGAGCGTCCTTTGAACAGGGTCATGGGGAGCAGTCAGCGCCGCTCCTCTTTTAAGTTCATGTGCTCGAGTAAGACATTGATTCCCCACCGAGTCTCGTCCCTCCTTTCCCTTCTTCCCTCTCCTCTCCCTTCTTCCCTCTCCTCTCCCTGTCTCTTCCTCTCCTTTATCTCCCCGCTTCTCTTCCTCCACATCCTCGGTTTCAATTTGCATGCATGCTCCGGCACGCTCTTACCAGGCACGCTTGTGTTGAGCGTGTACGTGCCAGGGTGTGCGCGATGCTTCATCCTGGTGGCCGACGTGTCTGCATGTCGGGGACTCTGTCATCCCCAAGCATCCTCACGCACCCCACCGCCTCCCCAACAATCACCTGCCCCTAGAGACAATGTTTATGGGAATGATACTATTAAAATGTAAAACAGGAGATCAAACTAAGGAGCTTTTCATGTTTCCAAGTGTGTCTAATTATCGTGAATAGGGACGCACGGGAGGCGGGATGCTGGAAAAGCTGCTTTAGAACCGTGCCGCTGAAACACCTGGAAACAGGAAACAGGTGCAGTTATTGGTTAGGTGGCACCGTAGGGCAAGTTGGTGTGCGTGAATTGCTTTCTTGAAGTCGTCGTGTAAATATTTGTTTCTCCATATAATACCTGTGAGAAAAATTGATGAAGATAAATTAGAGGTAGTATTTAAGATTTGTGCATGCGCGCGCGCGCACATACACACACACGCACACACACACACACACACACACACACACACACACACACACACACACACACACACACACACACACACACACACACACACACACACACACACACACACAGATACCTGCATTGAAATAAAAATCAGCCACTGAACCTTACAAATACATCGTAAGTCATCCATCAGTGTTACCACTACTATACCACGACAACCACCACCACCACCACCACCACCACCACCACCACCACCACCACCACCACCACCACCACCACCACCACCACCACCAGCGTCACCAGGCACGGACGGACCCACTCAGGGCTCGCCGGCAAACAAGCCCCGTAATGGTCGCGGGTTCCGGGAGGTCAGACGTTGTGACGGCGCCAGTTAGGACGTTAAATATTGGTGTGGCTTCGTGGTGATCACTCTCCCAGTATGGCGCAAGGAGGTGGCTATTGTGCGCCTCAGTCACCACCACACCGTCCACACCCACGCCCGCACTTCTCACTCCATGTCCCTCTCCTCCTCCTCCTCCTCCTCCTCCTCCTCCTCCTCCTCCTCCTCCTCCTCCTCCTCCTCCTTCTCCTTCTCCTCCTTCTCCCACTACATTCACCTCGCCATGTTCATTTTGCATTAGGTATCATTAAGCATGTACATTCAGTCACCATTTTTTCTTACCTCCTCCTCCTCCTGCTCCTCCTCCTCCTCCTCCTGCTGCTCCTCCTCCTCCTCCTCCTCCTCCTCCTCCTCCTCCTCCTCCTCCTCCTCCTCCTCCTCCTCCTCCTCCTCCTCCTCCTCCTCCTCCTCCTCCTGCTCCTCCTGCTCCTCTTGATTTTTTTTATTTGTTTTGTATATCACTTCATTTTTATTTATTTCGTTTGATCAACTAGCTTTTTTTCATACAGTTCTCCTTTTTTGTGCATTGTCTCCCACTCTTTCTAAGTCTGCTCGCTTTCTATAGTCTGTAGTCATGCTGCGTTTCTTCTTCTGCCAAATGTTCTCGCTTTAATTACTGTGCAGTTCACTTTTTTTTTATTTCCTGTTCCATTTAGTAGTCACCGTTTTTTTCAGAAGCTGGCTGATTTTCTCTCTTTTTTTTGGGGGGGCACCCTTTCCGTAGTGACTCTGCTTTTATTATTTGTTATTTTTAATTTTCAGTTTTCCCTTTTCTGCGTGAAATAAGGATATTAATCAAAAGATGGTGCAAGTAAAAGAGTAGCTGCTATTGTCAGGCAAAACAAAAGAATAAATACATATGTTGTTTGGTAATGTTAACAGTTTGAATATTAACGTACGTAGCAAAAACAAAATAAACAAATAAATAAATGAATATATAAAAGTGAGCATTGTTTAAACTTTCAGTTGAAGAGATTAATGATTATTTGATTAAATATTGCAGGAGACGAAAGTTTGCTTGTACGAGTTCTCCTTAGATTAAATGGTTACTTGGCATAAACTCTTGAATTTCCTTCCATTTATTTCTTCATTGCAAATCCTGCCTTATTTCCTCCTTCCCCTACCTTTACATTCATAATTCCCTCTTACGCTTTGGTTGCAACAGAAACACTACCACCAATAACAAAAGTAACAATAACAGCAGTAACAAGAGAAATAACGAAAACAGTAACAACACCAACAACAACATTAGCAAGAACGAAACAAAAATTCAACATGTAGATAGAAAAATAATTATACAAAATCGCTTTTCACGAATCGTTCCCGCAATTTGCAGATCGGTCCCGTAGATTTTAATGGGATTCTCTCTTCCCAGTTCGTGCTCATCCTTCCACACACTAAAATGACCGGTGGGAAGCATTTGATTCCCTGATAACATATAACGATAGACTGCTACAGCACCATCTAACGCACTAGTAACACAGTAGGTGTAACGATACGCCATGACTATTATAAGTATTATGATTATTACCATTATCATTACCGTCAACAGCTTTCCACCTTACTAAGCAGCTTTCAGTTCTGTCTCAATACCCGAAAGCTATAAGTATAAGACTAACATCACTTGCCTTCGCGCTGTTCACCCATATACACCTGAGACGTGACGATATAAATTACACATCACAGTATTCGCTACATGTGAAGAAAAAAAAATAAACAAACGCATAGAAAGCACATTAGTATAAAAATAATATAAAATCACCAAAGATACTACACACACACACACACACACACACACACACACACACACACACA
Organism: Metacarcinus magister; assembly: GCA_029783475.1. Classification (NCBI taxonomy): domain Eukaryota; kingdom Metazoa; phylum Arthropoda; class Malacostraca; order Decapoda; family Cancridae; genus Metacarcinus; species Metacarcinus magister. The sequence goes on from JAPQNM010000002.1 coordinate 8,122,677, forward strand.
CACACACACACACACACACACACACACACACAACCCTGATCTTTTCTCTCACACTCCATCTCCTTGCGTGGGTCGGGAATCCTCGGAGGCTCCAGGAACGGGATGAGCGGCTTCTGCATGGTAGCTCCTCAGTTTTTTTTCCCAGGCTCGAGGCAGCGTTGTACAAACCAATCAACACCTCCGCGTCGCCCCTCAAAGACGCCGACCATTTGCATCTTGAGCCGCCCCGTGAGCAAAGGAAAAGGGCGGAGGGAAGACCTGGTGAATAGATAGGCGGTGTTGATACATGCAGGTAGCTAGTTGATTGATGGAGGAATAGATAGATGATGATGATTTAGTGGCGCTCTGTTCCTTTCTTCTTTTTTTACGTAGCGTGACTATTAGTTCATCAAGGGAAAGGGTGGATTTTCATGCGATGAGGCTATATGGAAGGACATGTAGTAAGAGGATATGTTAATCTTTCTCTCTCTCTCTCTCTCTCTCTCTCTCTCTCTCTCTCTCTCTCTCTCTCTCTCTCTCTCTCTCTCTCTCTCTCTCTCTCTCTCTCAATTCGTTAATTCGTTATTGTTCTAGGGGTCTTAGAGCGCCAGGAAGGGAGGGAGGGAGGGAGGAAGGAAATGAAGGAAGCAGCAGTGAAATGAACAGTGAAGGGATTCGTCACTTCCATCATGAGTCTGTATATAACATTAACTCGATGAATTATTTGTTGTTTTTTTGTCTAGAAAGCTCGAGGTTTTTTTTATGCATTTTTCTGGTTGTCCTGAAGTAAATGCCTTATATTTTTTTTCTCACTTATTATTTTTATCTCCATTTTTATCATACTGTACTCACACCTTCATGAAATCTACAACATTTTAGATTTCCGTCTGAATTGTTGCTTGTTCCCATTCGCTTACTTACAAATTCGTCTCACCACAACTCAAACCCTTAAGCAGTGTTAGTTTATCTTCCTTCTCGAAAATCAAATACACCAAGATTTTATGAGACTCTAGATAGATCCTCGAACGAAGCGAGACAGTACAAAACGAAGCAGGGGGAGTGTGCTAAGGTCACATTATGAGACTACACAACGATGCTCGCCGCCCGGCATTATGCGGGATAAATCGCCCGGGTGATGGACTGCGAAAGGCGATACATGATGTTAAATCGCATCCTTGAAGACAATTATGCATGCAGTCTTACCCGTGGCGGAGCGGCGTTGAACGAAGGGGAGGGGGTGTGGTAGGTATGTGGGGAGGGAGGGAGAAGGGAGGGTGGGAAGGGGAGCATGACGAGAGGTTGTGTTGCCTCATCCGAAGAGAGCAAGATTTTCTTAAAATATTCCAAATCCGGTCACCCATTACCTCTTAACTCAAGTGAGGGTGTTATCAGGATCCTCGAGGCCAGGTGGTGTGTTTCGTGCAGCAAACAGGTGGTGTCCTGTCCTCGGCCGGCCTCTCCTTGTCTCTCTCCCTTGACACGCACTCATTCTCCTGTGCGGCTCGATAAGTCTTAGATCACCTGCCTGACAAGTAACACAGAGGGAAAAAAAATCTTGAATGTGACGATAAATCTAAATGGCACACTGGTGAAAAATAATTATCAAATGTTGATTATTTTGGCCATTCATAATAGCTTTGAAAAAAATAATAAATCTTAGTAGAATACATTTAATTGAAATATAAGTGAGTGCAAGAAACGATTTGTAGGTTCAGAAGAGAGTGCCATATTAGGGTGAGCCATCGCCTTGCTGCCTGAGAGGGTTCGTGTGGTGGTCGGCGGGTCGGGAGGCTGAGGGTCGCCGGGGTGAGACTCTCTTCGGTTACATTCTCTCTGCGACACAAGCAAAAGTTAATGTTATATTGAGCTTTCAGGTTTATTGGCTCGTTGGTGTAAGTTTTCTATCTATCATATTTTTTGTTTTGCTTGGATGATCGTTCAAAGTTCTTTCTAATTTTGTAGTAGATAAAGCTTACGCATTTACCTAACTGGAGTTACTATTGTTTTTATTCTTAGTTTATTTATTTAGTGGTCAATGCACTACCTCATCGATCGATAATTGTCTGTATGTCTGCTGTTACATTTATATATGTCTATCCATCTCTCTCTCTCTCTCACTCTCTCTCTCTCTCTCTCTCTCTCTCTCTCTCTCTCTCTCTCTCTCTCTCTCTCTCTCTCTCTCTCTCTCTCTCTCTCTCTCTCTCTCTCTCTCTCTCTCTCTCTCTCTCTCTCACTGTTTTTTTTCTCTCGCTCCATCTCTAACTGTTTGTCTGTATCTACATATCCTTATACACACACATGTGTAATATCTTCATTATAAGTTCATAATAATGTGAGACTCCCAACTTATAGCTCGTGAGGTCTTTGAATGTGTGAAGGTTTTGAATTCTTTCTTTTCATCAGTGTTTCGCGCGCTGCCTCTCGGAAAGTTACGACATTATGGTAAATATTTATCTAAAAAAGTGGGAACCCTACCAATGCTGCTACCTGTTAAAAAAAAAGAACATGATAATACTAATAGTAAAGACGCTACCTTTGCTTAAAAAGTGGTCTGGCTGCTGGGAGTACTTGTGTTAAACAGGAGCGACGTTACCGACAGAACTTGTTTTAAAAAGTGGCGTCTCATCCGCTGCTACTGTACGTTGTTAGGATACATTTTTTTGTGTTTAAGTAGCAGTCTGTGTTGATGTGTATACTAGTAGGTACACTAGTATGTGTACGTAGTATATTTTTTGTGCGTAAGTTGCAGTCTGTGTAGATGTGTTTACTAAGTATAGTTTGTGTGTGTAAGTAGCAGTCTGTGTGGATTTTTTATTTATTTATTTTTTTTTTTTTATAACATTAAAAGAGTACTGGCTATATATGTATATATGCTATATATGTACGTGGTATATTTTTAGTAACAGTATAACCTCCGTGTTTTTAAAGTTGATGTAGTGTTATTGTTACTTCGCTTGTCTGATATCACATTCAGAACGAGGGACTGTAGGAAGCATGCGGAGGATCTTTAAACATCCTATAAGAGTGACCTGAACGAGGGTCTCATGATCTCTACACTACATATCTATCTATTCAGCAAAATGGTATGTCTTCTTGAGCAATTCCGTGAACGCAGTCAATCACAAACTCATCGATTGTTTAGTGATGACTTTTCTTTACAATCTTTGTTTCTCATTTTAAACAACATGACTTCTTCTATAATATTTGGTGAGTCTCTAGAAGAGCTTTTAAGTTATATATGTATATATATATATATATATATATATATATATATATATATATATATATATATATATATATATATATATATATATATATATATATATATATATATATATATATATATAAATAAGGAACAGAATGATTTAAACGCAGTCGAGACCTGATAACTAAAAATGAAGTAAGAAAACAAAAACAAAGATGCTAATAACAATAATAATCATAACAATAATAATAGTAATAATAATAATAATAATAATAATAGTAATAATAATGATAATAATAATAATAATAATAATAATAATAATAATGATAATAAAAAATTTTAATAATAGTAATAATAATAATAATAATAATAATAATGATAATAATGATAAAAATAGCAATAATAACTTCATTCTGATAGTTGTGTTTGGTGATTAGTCTACATGTAATTAGGAAGGCAATGGCCAGCATGATTGGTACTGAACTTCCATCACATCAGCTGCTAAGCGTCCACCTTCGTTAATTACAGCCTTGGCGTAAACACGTTTCAGGTAGGCTTGCCGTGGTTACAGTCGTCATATATTTTTGTTTCCTGTTTGTTGTTAGTGCTGAGCCATTGTGCTGCGGCTCCCTTCCACTCTCCAGGAAACAGGTTTTGTAGATAATGAAAGAATGGATGGATGAATGGATGAGGTCATCTCCGTAAATACGTGAAAGAAATACTGTATTACTCAAGACTCCTTTAACAAAAAGGAAAAAAAAAGTTAACATGTTGCTTCTTGACCGTTTTAGGAAAGCTACAGTTACTGTGTGTGTGTGTGTGTGTGTGTGTGTGTGTGTGTGTGTGTGTGTGTGTGTGTGTGTGTTTATGTGTATGTGTATGTGTGTGTGTATGTGTATGTGTATGTGTATGTGTATGTGTATGTATGTATGTGTGTGTGTGTGTGTGTGTGTGTGTGTGTGTGTGTGTGTGTATGTGTATGTGTATGTGTGTGTGTGTGTATGTGTATGTGTATGTGTATGTGTATGTGTATGTATGTATGTATGTATGTATGTATGTATGTATGTATGTATGTGTGTGTGTGTGTGTGTGTGTGTGTGTGTGTGTGTGTGTGTGTGTGTGTGTGTGTGTGTGTGTGTGTGTGTGTGTGTGTGTTTTAAAAGCTCATGGTCACCCAGCATGTCTATTTACTTAATTATTATTATTACTATTATCATTATCATTATTCTTATTACTAGTATCATTATTTCATCATTAGTATTATCATTATCATTGTCATTATTACACATTCATCTATATACTGATTTTTACCTTTTTGCAAGTTCTGACCACTGGCTCATCAGTATGGGATGCCCAATGACCGGTTAACTAGGTGATTTAAGTGCGGTGCTTCTCTATAAGGGTAATGGCAGCGGCACGGGCAGGGCGGGGAGGGGCGGGTCATTTCCTGGGGCGGGGCGACGGTGGGGCCAAGGAGGGGCATGGGCTGGTCTCGAACCGTATGAGGCGCCGCGCTGACGTGAAGGGAAGGAAGTCGGGTGTGTTGACCTTTTCCTTGTTTGCCTTAGTAATCTCTCTCTCTCTCTCTCTCTCTCTCTCTCTCTCGCTCTCGCTCTCGCTCTCTCTCGCTCTCGCTCTCGCTCTCGCTCTCTCTCTCTCTCTCTCTCTCTCTCTCTCTCTCTCTCTCTCTCTCTCCTCTCTCTCTCTCTCTCTCTCTCTCTCTCTCTCTCTCTCTCTCTCTCTCTCTCTCTCTCTCTCTCTCTCTCTCTCTCTCTCTCTCTCTCTCTCTCTCTCTCTCTCTCTCCTCTCTCTCTCTCTCTCTCTCTCTCTCTCTCTCTCTCTCTCTCTCTCTCTCTCTCTCTCTCTCTCTCTCTCTCTCTCTCTCTCTCTCTCTCTCTCTCTCTCTCTCTCTCTCTCTCTCTCAACAAAATTATAATCCTTTCCCTTTTTCTTATCTTTTTTTTCTATATCATTAAGCATTTTATTTCCCTCAAGTTCATGTTTTTACTTGTTTTCTTTCTGTTCATCTTATTAGTCTGGATTTATAGACTCGTATCCTATTCCTTCTTCGTGTTTGTTAGTTGCCGTGGTTTTTCTTCTTGTTATCTTGTCATTTGTTAGTTATCTTTTACTTCATTATCTCATCTCTCGCTCTTTTTGTGTCCTAATACTTGTTCATTCATTACGAGTGTTACAGTAACGTGGTCAGTTATTTTTTTATTGGTAGCCAGAGTACTTTGAAAACTTTAAACTATCTTTTTTTTTATTCGTATCCTTAATGCTGTTCTTGTCGCCCTATTATATTGTACTTAACTAACAAGGCTGTATACATTTTTTTTTCAATATCTATTTCGTTGTACATCTGTATATATTCTTTCCAAATTTTCGTTTAGTTATGCACAAATAATCTAGATACCCCTCAATTTACTCAAACATAATCCTCTAAGAGATTGTTATCGATTGCAACCTCACTACATAACGCGTATATTAGAACAGAATGACAAAAGTACAATTCACATTTACCAGTTTCCTCCCTTTGTGTTTATGTTCATATTTACCTTCCAAACGTATGTGGTGTCGTGGTGAGAGTAGATTACCTGGATTTGAAATGCTATAGCCGGAGTTCGAACCTTGGCGACCAGTGATAAGTAAGACATCGAAAATTAGCTGCTTCATGTATTGCATTGTCCATTCGATTGATTACGACTGTGATATAATGTTTCATGGCTATTTACAAGAGAGAAAATGTCAAAAGTAAGGGTTCGTTCCCAAGAAAAGTGAACTGGCAATACTGTGAAGTAAGTCGGTGATAAAATGGAATAATTCTCGTAACCAGTCGTGCGCCCAGAGTGGCCAGATGAGGCTCCTCCTGCGTGGCTCCTCCTTTATGATCCTCAGCTTGGCCTTCCTTGCCCCCACACGACACCTTCGGGCGGACCAAAACCGATGATGATCACAAGTCTATTTTCAGTTATAAAAGGAACAGATATCTTTTTTTTCTTCAGATATGCACAAATAACTTTTAAGACATTATATATAAAACAAATACTTGAGTACAGTGAACTGGCAACCCTAATGATGTCATGGGTAAACATTTTCGTCCGTGGAGCCAAATTTATTACATATAACTCACCGCGAGAGACACTGATTAGGTCATTAAAGCATTATTTTGCGGAAAGTTGCGTGCTTCACCGTCAAGGTACAGCGGCGCTCACGATTTCGCTCAAGAAGGAAGAAATATAATTGTACATCAACTGTCGGACGATAAAGCTCCAAGATGGCGGTACCTCGATGTAAACAAACGAACTACGACTCGCAAAGTGGCGCCAGGTTAACTCGTTTTTGCAGTTTTCACGTCCGGGATTTGTGCGTTAAAGTTCTTAAAAGGAATCAGAAACAAGAGAAAGGATGTTATTTTACTTCACCAACACTCGTACGCGTCCCCTTAAAAGCGACACTAAAACTTGGATCTTCTCTAATCGAAGGCATTTAATCCCCTCACACATGGCCTGGCTTAATGTCAATAAAAACTGGTTATCCGACGCTATTTGTAGTATTCAGTGCATATTCCCTAATCCATTACCTTGATGAATTATAACTCCGAGCCCTGGAACGCAGCAGCGAGCCTGACTCTCGAATTAAACAACGCTGGCGAAGTCGTGTTGGCGGCATCAGGGAGAGGAATCGAGCCAGTCACATTACTACTTGCTAGCATCGCATCATCCCGCGCCCAGGAATATATTGCATTTAATCTTATCGTGTACCCCGCTTTGGGTAATTTATTGCGACCATCCTATTTGGTATTGGAAGCTGGTAGAGCCAATAATTTAAGGGCGTTATGACTAAGTGTGGCAGAGAGGGATGGTCGGCTGGTAGTGCCCCGCCCCAGCGCGTGACCCCCGCAGCCCACTCACCGTCATTCCCTAGCACCCACCCCACTCCTCACGCCCTCCACCCACGCCACCCACTGCGACCCGCCTACCCTCCTCCTCCTCCTCTTCCTCCTCCTCTGTCTCTTCTTTTTTTTCTTCTTCTTCTTTTCTTCTTCTTCTTCTTCTTCTTCTTCTTCTTCTTCTTCTTCTTCTTCTTCTTCTTCTTCTTCTTCTTCTTTTCTTCTTCTTCTTCTTCTTCTTCTTCCTTCTCTGCATTTTCCATCCCTGCTTTCTGTATTCTACTCTTCTTCCTCTATCTCCTCTTCCTTTTTTAATTTTTCCTTCTCCCACGTTTTCCTATCTCCTTTCCTTTTCTATCATCTTCCCACCTATTATTTTCCTTCCCATTCTCTTCGTATTTCAATTTTCTTCTCCTCCTCCTCCTCCTCCTCCTCCTCCTCCTCCTCCTCCTCCTCCTCCTCCTCCTCCTCCTCCTCCTCCTCCTCCTCCTTCTCCTTCTCCACACTTCAGTACCTCCGTTCTCATATCCCCCTGCTTGTTACCTCCACGCCTCTACACTTCATTACCTTTATCCGAAAACTTATCTCCTCTTTTTCCATTAGGTACCTCCTCCCCTCTGCCCTTTCATATTTCAGCAACTCTATTCTTCCAGCTTTTTCCACCTGCCAATGCCTCCATTCCTCCGCCTTTTGCCACCTATCATTACCACTAACCCTCCGTCCTTTCTCCCACCGCCAACCCGTGCAAGTCCTTGAAGAACCTAAACACATATTCTAAACCTTTTTATGGTCTTATTAAGGCTGTGGTTGCACCCGGACCTACTCTGAAAGCCTACTTGTTGTCGTGGGGTAGAGAAGGTGATCAGTGTTAGAGATGAGGAAGGTGCTTGTGGGAGATAGGTTTTGAGGAGAGGTAAAGGTATTTGCTTGCACGGATCGAGGAGACGTGGATGAAACTGAGAGGACGATGTAAGGCTTTTGAGAATCTCTGTGAAATGGAAGTGACGGAGACGACTGCGAGTGATGTTGTGCCGTGTGCCGCTTGGAGTGGAGTGAGGTTAGTAAGGCTAGGAAGGGCTGGACACGCTGGGCAAGGCTGGTAAAGGCTGCAAGGGCTGGAGAGCGTCGGGGCGGGTTCAGGTGGCCGACCGCCTGCCTCTGCCGTCTATCTTTGTCAATTAACCTGCGTCTCACCTGGGTAAGTCCATTAAGGAAGACAGGTACATGTGTTTCTACACGACTCTGACCTTTAAAATCTGCTTTTATGTAGTACGTTTTTCAAGGAGTTTTAAAGTTTGAGTGACGAGATTTAGTCACTGATAATACATTCACTTTGAAAGCAACGTAGCTCATGCTTGTTAAAATTTGAATAAAGTCGAGAGGAAAGTAAAGAAAAGAGGCAGGTGAAAAGGTAATGCATTCCTGCAGATTTGTGACCAATAGACTCTTGAAAATGATTGTTTGAAAAAATGTATAATGTGAAACAGATGAAAATGCCGAAAGAAAAAATAATAATGAAGACTTTGATATGGATGAGACATTATGCGATTTTTTCTTTCAATTAGGTCATCCTCATACATGTATCTGAAGGGTACGGGAGTGCGGTCAAGCGTAGGGAGGAGAAGGTGAGGAAAGGAAAGGAGTCAAACGATGCACGACACCACACGTACTGAACCTGTTACGACTACTCCAATAGCAACCCTCTCTCGTAGCCGTCTGTCTCCCTTCTTTTCTTCCTTTCTCCTCCACCTCTCCATCTGTTCTTTTTTTCCCCTTTATGAAGCTGCATAACATACTGTATACTTATTAATTACTCACCAACAATTTCCATGGTATATCTATTCTTCTAATATATCCTCTTTTTCGTGATTTTGAACATTTTTTCCTCCTTTTCCTGTCTGCACCTGTTCGTCTTCCCGTGTCCACTTGTCTGTGTACCTTCCCCCTTTTCATCCCTCCTTCAGTAGCAGGGAAGCAGCGGGGGGGAGGCTTTACTGGAAGACCGTGGAAGGTATAGCTACGCGGCTCCCTACCCCTTTCCCTCCCTCCCTCCCTCCCTCCCTCCCTCCCTCCCTCCCTCCCTCCCTCCCTCCCTCCCTCCCTCCCTCCCTCCCTCCCTCCTTCCTTCCCTCCCTACTCTCTCAGGAACAAGGGACGCTCTTTTCTCATGGAAATGCCGACTAATGGAGAATGTTTAATCGAATACAAATACGACCTATTCCCTGCTCCCCACCCTCCTTCCGCGGCTCCCAGGCCCGTGTGAGGAGCCCCAGGACGCCGCGTGAACACTGACCTCATGAGAACCTCTGGAATTACTCTTAATCACTGGTTCTCCCGACATGAGGCGCGGCAGAGGCACCCACGTGAAGCTGTGAGTCTAGTAGATGAAGCGTGTTAGGATGCAGGGAAGAATGGAACTTGTTGAGCGATTGTGATAAGTTAATGAAAAGAATGTTTTAGGTTATAATCCTATTTTTTTTTTTTTGTCTCTTTTTGGGGGGTCTTTTCTTCTTGTTCTTGTTCTTGTCCTTCTTGTCCTTGTTCTTCTTGTTTTTCTTGTTCTTCTTCTTAATCTTCATGTTTATCTTCATCTTCATCTTCTTCTTGGGTTACTGAATAAGATTATGTTCCCATTATGAATAGATGAAATTGAATTAACCTTTTTTACCGTGGCAAGGTATGTGTGTGTGTGTATGTGTGTGTGTTACATGATATATGTCTGTATGTATATAAGGCAATGCGGTGTTTGTATATTGTATGTCTGTGTGTAAAAGAGAGAGAGAGAGAGAGAGAGGAGAGAGAGAGAGAGAGAGAGAGAGAGAGAGAGAGAGAGAGAGAGAGAGAGAGAGAGAGAGAGAGAGAGAGAGAGACGGGCTGTGTACCTTTCGACCCACAGGTCGTCGCACGTTAGTCAGAGTCTAATTACTCAACGGAGCTGTCTTTGCCGAGCTGATGGAGAGCCGTGGGAGGCGGGGCGTCGAGGCGGTGCATTGAGGAGCTCAGAGGCAGTAATGCACCTCCTCCAGCGGCAGGGCTGAGGTCATGCTGGGAAGGGGAGGTGACTTCGGGAGGGGATGCCAGTGCCTTCCTTTGGGGACGCATGTCTTCCTATAAGTTATTTTTATTATCAACTTCATCCCAATATATCTTTTTCATTCTGTCGCCTGAACTGAAATGTCGCCGCGCGCATCCATTCCGTATTGATGTTAGCAAACTCAAAGGCTCTTGCAGATGAATGTAACTTTAATATTCTACACATGTTCTCTAACTGACTTACTTTCGTCGTTACAACAACCTTCTGTAAGTCTCTCTCTCTCTCTCTCTCTCTCTCTCTCTCTCTCTCTCTCTCTCTCTCTCTCTCTCTCTCTCTCTCTCTCTCTCTCTCTCTCTCTCTCTCTCTCTCTCTCTCTCTCTCTCTTTCTCTCTCTTTCTCTCTTTTTCTTCTTCTCTCTATCACACACAGACACACACACACACACACACACAAACACACAACATTTCCTTATCTAGAAAGCCTTCACCATCCCTGCGTCCCATCAAACCCACAATAGCAGTAATTCATCCTCTTGAAAACACCCGAAAAGAGGAGGAAAAACACGTAATGGAGGCAGGCCGGTGGAGTCTGTGCCACCGTGCGCCACCCAGGAGAAATGGAACACCTGCTAGATGTATGTAGATGAGCACATGTAGGCCCCGCTGCCTCCACGCTCCCGGGTGCTGTTGTGAATATGTACCGCTGTCGAAATGATCCACCGCCACAGTAGTGTACACAGGTCGTAAATTTTCGCGTACACGCCAGTCTACAAATGCCCTCATCCTCGGTGGGTGGCAATTAGAGCGGAGCTACACGAGGGAGGCTACACGAGCGATGTATCAGTGGTGAGGTTATAGACGCATGAGAGGAACTAAACGGGCCAGGCGAAACAAGGTAACATAGCTCAAGGCAACACTGCACTAATGGTTGAAAGTTATACCCAATGTTATGAAATATTTGATTTTAATGATCGATTCAGTTTTGTTTCACTAAGCTGTACCACGTGCCCAGGTGTGTGTGGTGGGGTGGGCGGCAGGGAGCCGTTGCGGTGAGTGTATCGGCGGGTAGTGGAAGGGAGAGAGGGGGACGTGTGGTGGTGCAAGGTGTCCAGGAGTAGTGAAGTGTGTCGATGGTGGGGAGGTGTTTTACAGGTGGCTGCAGATCGCTGACACTCGTTGAAATACATGATAGATGGTCAATATATCCCGGACTGAAAGCACAGGGCTGCGTACATAACTTATTTCAAGGTTCGAATATGTTTTTTGATGATGAAATTTTACGAAGATAATATTTAAATCTCAGCTGTGATACTATACCAAGTTTGCGTTTTTAAAATTATTCAACTTTTATTTTTTAAGAAAAGACAGGTTTTTCATTATATATGGAAACAACATAAAACATTTGAGCTGAAGTTTAGAGAGAGAGATAGAGATAGAGAGAAAGGGAATGATAGAGTAAACAACACCAACTGCTTCCTTCTCTTGGAATTCCTGCAGTACATACACAAAGGGCGCGTGTTGGTGGCAGGTCACCAGGAACCATCCAAGTCAAGTGTAGCACGTGAGCCAGTCAGACGTAACGCTAATGACTTTTGTGAAGGCGTTAAAGTAAGGCGATTTACTTAGAAATGTGACTTATTTCAAGGATCAGAATTTGGTGTCCTTCTGCAGTAGAATACAGTCTACCTTGTCTCCATGCATTCTTGTTAGAAGGTATGGCTTGTTTAGCCTTAATTAAAACAGTTCTCATCACAAGGAAATCTTCATTCTGTATTCAGTTATTTGCATGGATGAGAAATTTTGATAATCCAAACTTTTTATTTTATTTATTAATTAATTCATATCCCACCTACTTCGATTATTTTACAATCGTATTGGAAATAAGTATAACTGGTCACTGATCTTCGTATGTTATATTAATTCCTCAATATTCTGCTTGTAAATATTAATTCCTCAATATTCTGTTTGTGAATATTAATTCCTCAATAGTCTGCTTGTGAGTAGCTTAAGACAGTCACCACTGAGGGGGAAAAAAAAATACACTTTATTGAAACACCCACCAAGAAGCTATTGTAAAAACTGAAAAAGAGATAATAGAAATAGTATGACTTACACGCACACATGTTCAGGAATTAGCTGATGAAAAGAAAATACAAACAATAGATTCAGAAAACGTTTGTTCGTAAAGAAAGATACATAAAAGGTCAAAGAGAAAGATGCTGTATAGTGATCTTGAGGCTATTCTTATTCGTAACGCGAGAACCCACTCACTGGATCATTAGAAATATGGCCAGGTAGTGGTGGTGGTGGTGGGGGTGGTGGTGGTAGTGGTGGTGGTGGTGGTGGTGGTGGTGGTGGTGGTAGTGGTGGTGGTGGTGGTGGTAGTGGTGGTGGTAGTGGTCGTGGTAGTTGTGCCCTGTACGAGTTAGTGACCTCTATTGTAGTGAGTGAAGTGTGTTGCTATGCTTTTAGATATTCCTTCTCTTCACCACAATAACGTAAATAAATAAAAAAAAAACAATAAAGCTAATGCATAAAATCCACAATATAATTTCAAGTTCACACTCTGATGTTTTTAGTTCCTTTCCTTTCGCTGTTTAAAGTTTAGGAGAACCTTTAATGAGTTCTCTTGGATGTAATAAGCAACGTATATTTTGCCTCCAGTGAAGTGGTGTTGGAGAACTAATACGCTCTGTCAGTGTGGTCGAAAGCGAGTGGGTGGCTTCATAATAAAGGGCCGTGTTCCCCTTTGGTTAGTGCGAAAGTTATGTTCCGCTCTTCGTAATGAGACAGGAAAGGGTGCAGCGGTGATGGTAATGGTGTGGCTACTAGCAGGGGGAATGTGACGAGGCGGGCTAATTTTGTCCATATGTGGTCTGGGTAGGTAGGTAGGTAGGTAGTGGGTCTGTCTGGTGGTGATGGAGGGCAAGGAGGTGTTGTAAAGGCAACCTCGCACGTCGACTCAACAAACTCTGTCTCTTAGATCATTTCATAACACAATCCATGCACTGCTCTCTCTGTTCTCTCTACCCCCACCCTCCATCACCTCCACCACCATTACTTCCACTACTACCACCACCAATACCACCAAACACCTTGTCTCTCTGCACTTCGTTTCTCACACCCATTCTCCCATTCTGCCAATTTTATGCCATGTCAGTTGCGAAGCTCCAAACACTGCGTCCACCCAGAGCATCTTTAGTCCCACGCATTGTATCGCTTGTCCGCGGCACCGCTTGTTCCGCCTGGGCACGGCGTGTTACCTCCACCGAACACAACTAGCAGGACCTAATGAATTCATGAGGGGTTAGATGGGGGCACAGGGCCACTTGAGATCGAGAGACCACGAAAGCAGCCGTGACAGCCACCGCCCATGTAGGCCATGCCCAAGTGCAGGAGTCCAAAGCACTCAAGAAAGGTTAGCTAAGGTTAAAACAACCTCCTCCTCGGACTTGTTACTTCCGTGTGTATTTAGAAATTACAAAAGACCCATTTGGGTGATGGGTAGGTGGGTGTAGGTGGACCAGAGTGGAGGGTCAGAAAGGACATTGCAAAGAGTTGGGTAAGTGTGGAGAAGGTGGTGGTGGAGTGTGGGAGGAGCAAGTGGCGGAGGGGTGGGAGGCCGCGAGGTCAAGAGGGAAGGTGAAGCAGCGTGATAGGACACAGTGTGACCGCTCCTTCTTTCCTTGGATCATCCAAGGGGCCAAGGGTCATTGCCATGAAAACTTTATATGAATGTTAGGCCCTAGTAGTAGTAGTAGTAGTAGTAGTAGTAGTAGTAGTAGTAGTAGTAGTAGTAGTAGTAGTAGTAGTAGTAGTAGTAGTAGTAGTACCTTAGGTAACACATGACGATGTTGTAAGCAGCAGCAAGAGTTAAAACTATCATTATCGGCGACATTTTACGTTGATGAAAAAAAATATAAATATAAATATGAAACACCAGAAACGGAAATTAGTAACTCGTCCAGGTGCGGTCTAACTTAATAAACATGTGTCATTTAGTAAGAATGTCGAAAAAGAGCAATTAGAATTCATCAGTTGTGTAATCGGTGATTTTGCGTTGGCTTTCACTAACGAAAACGTGTCATTAAGGATCGAGGGCGTGTCATTACCGATGCTATGAAACGCTACACAAAATATCTATCATGGAACAGCATAATCTTGTCATTGTACATAACACAGACATTCTATTTAACTTGATAATATATAATCTGTATAAACTGGTTCATTGTTCAGAAAAGTAAAGACAAAAACCCCAGATTATCGAACGGATACGGAAGTCCCCATACAGTTCACTTGTCTTTACTCATATAAACACGATTGCCTCAAGAGCCTTCAAACTTATTAATCAACACTACTGTATTTCCTCGGCTTTTATTAAATGTTTCAAATGTTTCAAATTATTTCAACAGTATTTCCAACTCTTCTGAGCTTTGTGTTATAAACTTTTCTCTAGTAACAAGGCTGACATCATCATCGACCTACACATTCACAAACAATCAAGTATTAGTAGCCTTCACAGCGGACAGCGGCGGGAATAAAGAAATTTGAGCCAGTGAAAGGAGATTTTGGTGCCTCGAATAGCCAGCCTTTCACCTTCCCTATATGCGTCAGTCTATATGCGGAATCACTCCATATGCTGAAGGCGTAACCCATACAGGAGTGGGGGAGATCTGTGAGTATATAATGGTCAGCACTTAAATGAGGAGAATAATTGTAAGTAGTTCATGAAGAAATATCCACATTTTTTTTGTTATGTTTGTTAAATGAACCCAAGCATCTTTTACCTATTTTTACGTTGTTATTGTAGTAGAGGTTTTTGTTATTTTTCTTAATGACATTGTTCTTTTGTTATTACAGCTTTAATTGATTGTTATTGTTGTTATTTAAGATTATGTTATTAGTGATGGTAGGAGGTGTATAGCGATGGTTGTGGCTGGGTTAGCAGTCATGGTGGTGATGGTGGTAATGGTGGTGGTAGTGGTTGTCGCGATGTTGGTGGCCATTATGTGCACGAGGAGAAAGGGCGTAATAGTGGTGGAATGGGCGGCGATGGAGTGGCTGCCGTGATGTATAGTGGAGGTGATGTGGATGTGATGTGGTAGGGATGTGAAGGACGTGTGGAGGTGGAAGAAACTCTTAGAAAATATGTAATTAGATTTATGATGTTGAATATGTGTATCTTTTTCACCACCACCACCACCACCACCACCATCACGAGCATAAACATCTTTCATCTTCAAGTTTTTTTTTTTCTCTCCTCGCTCTTCCGCTAAATAAGAACTTCTATTGCACCTGATTGTTTTTTTTCACCCTTCCTTTGACTTGAGCGCCTTTACCTCGTGTACTAAATCAGCCTTACCCTTATTGAAACTCTTCTACTGCTTGTTTTTCTAAATGAGTAGAGATTAAACAGGCTTTTTAATATGGATTTTAGTCCTTGGCCAGCCTCCTTTCCTTCCTTGTAAGAAAAAAACCCTATTTCATTTTGTCCATCTCAGTCATGCAAAATTAAGCCAGTACTTTCTTTCCTTCATCGTTTTTACTAGTCAGCTGTAATGTAATCTTATCTACGGTATTCCTGCTGCATGATGATATACATAAATTTTAATAATTCAAGAAAAAAAACGTCAAGAAATTTCGGGATCAAATCAGCGAATCACTCAGACTTTTTACGTAATGAGTTCTGTGACTTTTTTTTTCTTGGAATTGCTTCATAACCTCGGACTCTCTCTCTCTCTTTCAGCAGTAAAAATAATTCCCTCTACAACCACCACCACATTACTGTCACCATTAATGCAACCACCACCATCACTATCACATATTACAGCACCAGCAGAAAACCTACCATAATTGTCATCATCACCACCACAATCACCTCCACACCTACTACCACCATTTATGATAATCTCACTATACCTCACCTACCACCACCAACGCCACGTCAACAACAACAACAACAACAACAACAACAACAAACACAACAGCCATCAACACCAAGACCAACCGCACCGAGTAATTTACAGCTTTACACCACTCATCACCACACAATGATTTATGATCTCACGCGCACAGTCCTCCTCTTCTTCCTTCTCCTCCTCCTCCTCCTCCTTCACCTCCTCCTTCACCTCCTCCTCCTCCTCCTCCTCCTCCTCCTCCTCCTCCTCCTCCTCCTCCTCCTCCTCCTCCTCCTCCTCTTCTTGCCCTTTCTCCTGTTTCCTCTCTTCTTCATCCTTGATTTTCTTTCTTTTTCTTCTTGAGCTGCACCCCATATTATTATTTCCCCTTTCCTGTCCGTTGTGGGAACTGGTCTGGCAAAAATGTAAGAAAAGAGAGAGAGAGAGAGAGAGAGAGAGAGAGAGAGAGAGAGAGAGAGAGAGAGAGAGAGAGAGAGAGAGAGAGAGAGAGCGAGAGCAAGAGAGAGACGAGGAATGGGGGTTTGGGGGAAGGTGCATGAGGATAGGGACAGACACACCTGAACAAACTGGGATTGACAAGTAATTTATTCATGGTTCGTGGAAAAAAGATGCAAGTAATGTGTTGGTGGTGCCTTGAGAGAGAGAGAGAGAGAGAGAGAGAGAGAGAGAGAGAGAGAGAGAGAGAGAGAGAGAGAGAGAGAGAGAGAGAGAGAGAGAGAGAGAGAGAGAGAGAGAGAGAGAGAGAGAGAGAAGAAGAAGAAGAAGAAGAAATAATATATAATATATATATATATATATATATATATATATATATATACCCGTCAAGTCTTTCATCATTTTAATATTTTCCTTGCTAGCTGAGGTGCGAAGAAGTAGCGGAGAGTCGAAGAAAAACGTTAATTTCGTCAGATGCAATGAATCGAAACACGAGAAAACGAGAGAATAGGTAGATGCAAGGCAAACACGGTCAATACAGAAAGCAGGGAGCATCAAGGCAGACATGGGAAAGAGTTTTAATGACAGGAAGGAAACGGGAAAGATGAGGGAGTAAAACAAGAGTGAAAGGCGGAGTAGGTGTGAGAAGAGGCAGAAGAATAGGATCCAGTAAGTAGGGACACGGCAAGTAAGGTTAAGTAGAAAAGGTCAGGCGAGGGACAAACAAGAAGGGGAACGATGAAAGTACAAGTGGGCACGACTGACAAGAGAGAGAGAGAGAGAGAGAGAGAGAGAGAGAGAGAGAGAGAGAGAGAGAGAGAGAGAGAGAGAGAGAGAGAGAGAGAGAGAGAGAGAGAGAGAAAGAGATAGTAAGGGACGGATAGGGCTACGGCTGGAGGATGGGGAGAGAAGGGGGAGAGGGGTGAGGGCAGAGAGGAAAGGGAGAGGCAAATTACAGTACGAGGGAGGTGCGGGACTGTGTAGGACGTGTACAGTATGACGTATTGCTCCTCACCGCCCCACAGCCTCTGCCGCCACCTCCATCCTTCACCCGGAGAAATAACACACATAAGCATTACCGGAGTCCACACCGCCATTTGGGTTCTGGTAATGGGCTAGAAGGCGCGGTAAGCGATGCATTTTAATTAGACAAGTCATTGCATATTCATTGTTACACTTAGTTTGAGGTGAGCGGTGATCCACATAACGAGACCTGTGAGCAGTGAGGTGGTCGTGGTGGCGGGAACACACACACACACACACACACACACACACACACACACACACACACACACACACACACGCATACACACGAACCATAAGGGTGCTGTACGAGTTTACCAAGAGCACGACTATAGGTGTGTGTGTGTGTGTGTGTGTGTGTGTGTGTGTGTGTGGTGTGTGTGTGTGTGTGACTGTCTGTCTGTCTGTCTTTGAGAAAAGTTACACATATAAATAATGGGTTATGCATAATTAGTGTGGCTGCTGTTGTTGCTTCTGATGTGTTATAATTGTGGCTGAAGATAATTATGATGATAATAACTAATGATTATAATAATGATATGATGTCAATAATAGTAGCAATGATGATAATAACAATGATAATAACTATGAAGCATGTTTTTCAAAGGAAAATAAAATCGGAGTGACTTTTTTGTGCTGGAGCAGCAGCAGCAGCAGCAGCAGCAGCAGCAGCAGCAAGAGAGACAGCTAAGCGGGGAGTGAAAGCCTGACGCGCGGCGGCCTGTGCTCCTCACGCGACGACCCTCGGCGGGTGCTGAGAGTCTGGGGAAAATACAGAGTGTGTATGTGTGTTTGTGTTTGTGAGCGTAGTAGTAGTAACAGTAGCAGTAGTAGTAGTAGTAGTAATAGTAGTAGTTAGTAATAGTAGTAGTTAGTAATAGTCGAATTAATAGTAGTTGTAGTAGTAGTAGTAGTAGTAGTAGTAGTAGCAGCAGTAATAATAATAGTTGTAATGCCTAACGGTAAATATTTTTGATGTTTTCGTTGTTGCTGTTGTTGTTGAAAGGAGCCGCAGTGACAACGAAACTGAAATAATGATGATAATGACAATAATGATAACATAAGCAACAATAAGGAAGTCGTTGGAAATCGGCGCCTCTCAGCCAAACTTGCCTCTCACTCAAGAGAACCAGTTTACCTTCGGCTAGAATCACTGTGGCTTTCGTGTATGAGTGTCCCAAATGATGATGGATGTGTGTGTGCAGGAACATTTTTACAACATTCTTCCGTCTTTTAAAATGTATTCTTTGTTGTTTGAAGCTTAAATCCCTTGCGTTGATTTGTCATCATTATTAATTTGTTCCACCTTTCCTCTGATATTTTGTTATATTCTCTCTCTCTCTCTCTCTCTCTCTCTCTCTCTCTCTCTCTCTCTCTCTCTCTCTCTCTCTCTCTCTCTCTCTCTCTCTCTCTCTCTCTCTCTCTCTCCTCTCTCTCTCTCTCTCTCTCTCTCTCTCTCTCTCTCTCTCTCTCTCTCTCTCTCTCTCTCTGTCTCTCTCTCTGTCGTCTCTCTGTGTCTGTGTGTGTGTGTGTGTGTGTGTGTGTGTGTGTGTGTGTGTGTGTGTGTGTGTGTGTGTGTGTGTGTGTGTGTGTGTGTGTGTGTGTGTACCAGACCTCAGTGTCCCTGTGATACAATAGTGGTTGTTAAGAATAATTCCACCTTTATTATCTTCCCAAACACGACACGTCCTTGAAATTAGGTCTTGTGCCTACCCTGAGGCCACCAAGGCTTGTAACGTGCTGGGGTATAATGCAACAGTGATCTTTTTTTGTTGTTGTTCCTGCTGCTGGCGCCACTGCCTCTACTGGCACTGCAGCACCAGGGTCTATCTCCGCCACAACAACTGCTGCTTTCACCGTTGTTGCTGCTGCTTGTGTGTGTGTCTGTGTCTGTGTATGTGCGTGTGCGTGTACGTGTGTGTGTGTGTGTGTGTGTGTGTGTGTGTGTGTGTGTGTGTGTGTGTGTGTGTGTGAAGAGCGAAAGACTAAACAACACTTCTTCCTTGTTACTTTTTTTTTATTCTATATATCTAACAAATTATAGACGTATTGTTGTGAAGAAAAAAGGAATAGAACTTACAATAGTTTATAATAGCAGTAAATAGCAGTAAGTATTAAAGTTATGAAGACAAGACTAAAAACAAACTCATGAATGCAAAGCACCAACTGAACTTACAAAGCGAGTCTGAAGACCAAGATAATTACTTTCAAACAACGATAAACACACAAGAAATGAAGGACCATGAAAACTAACGTAAATGCATATCAGCAAACAAGGTGAATTATTAGTAACATCAAAAACAAGTTTATTCAATAGGTTAAATAACTTAGGTTCCTTCTTTCTTTTATAATTGATTCACACAACAGTAATTGAACTGCTTCACAGAGTTTCGAGACGATGTGTTCGAGCATCCAATGAAGAGGCGGCGGCGTCAGTGGAAGGCCGGCTGTGGAAAGAGGTGGACGTCAGTACCTGGTGGTGAGGACATCGGTGGCCGAGGACTGAGGTACTGTGGGGGGTGGTGGGTATGTGGAGGGGTTTGTGTGGTTTGAAAGGAGGACGCCATCTTAGGGAGGTTGTAAGAGGGTGGATTGCAGTGGACAATATCTAGTTTTATCCGTGTATTTTTATAATAGTAGATGTCAAAAGTATTAGGAGAAGCGGGAGTGGGTGTGTTAGTGTTTTAATCAAGGGTAAAACGTATATAGTGGGAAGTGTTTGTCGTAAATTTTCTTCATTCTGTCATTGTATCTACATTGACCTTGTTGCTGTGTTAAGTAAAAAGCCTGTGTTGTTTTCAGTCTTACTCTCGCCCGTTACAACTACGTATATCGGCAACGCCTCTCGTCACCACCAAGATCCAGATCTTTGTCACCACCACCACCACCACCACCGCCGCTGCCACCATTGCCTTCGCTGCTGCTGTTAAGTTTATCTGAAAAGTTTTACCTCTACACTCTAGGTGAATACTGTTTTTGTATATGCACGTAATTATAGTGTACAAGGTTGTGATAAGTAAGTTTGCATTGTACTGTCTGCACATTGGATTTTTGAGCTAATTTTCATAGATTTGTAAGCTCGCAGACGTTCCTTGCACGTACCAACTTCACCTCTAAAATTAGTGCATCGTGCGACCAGTTGGTAATATTAGTAGTGATCAGTTGGGTAGTACTTGTCTTCCTTTTTCTGTTTTTATTACAAAAGATGGAACGCAATTTATAGCAAATAAAAGACTTGCGTTCACTGTCACTGGTTGTGCCCAAGATCCAGATACCTTGGCCGTGCCTTGGCTTTAATTCTACATCTATATAGATTAGTAGCGCGCCTAAAATTGGAGCCATTACTATAACTGTAACTATAATTAGACTTTGGCGTGAGGTATGGGAACCACGTCATGATGTCCCTCAGTTCTGTGACGTGTTCATGACATACTATAAATACCCTTAACTACTAACAATGAGCATTACGCTTATGATAGCTGAGTATATGAATAGATACCAGCAGTTTTGGGTTAACCAGGAACGTTATCAACACTGCTTCCGTCCTGTTATTGCTCAACTACCTTAACGCTAGACCGAGTATCCTGTTTATTACCTGTATTTCGTAATTCTACAATCAATTTCATATTAGCAATGTTCATAAAAACAGCCTCGCATTAGTGTTTGGTGAATTGCCTGTAAATGTTAACTGATAAACGCTGGAGTGCTCGTTACATGTTATTCTAATTGTTACCGTGTGTGTGTGAGCATAAGCGTTTTTCTCCTACATCACCGTGTAACAATAGGATATACCCTATAACTTCTGATAATAATAATAACCTTTATTACAGCCATAGTTCATATACATTTACAGTAAGAAAAATACAAAATTTTTTTTTTTAAATCTAACTAAAAACCTAATGTCTAATGCATAATTGCTTGTACCGTGAGAGATTAAGCTTCGATGCCATAAAAGCTCTTGAGTAGATCATAACATTTATAATAGTATTTTCACTGGCCATCATGCGACCTCTAAGGCTAGCGATTGAGTTCCTCATAAGGACATCTAAGTTATTAAGCCGGACATTTACAAACATTGGTGATGCACTATGGTGTCTCGGTATCCCAAGCCTTCAGCGTAGGATGTTATTGTGGCACACTTTTAGTTTCCGTAGAGAAGCAGCTTCATACGAACACCAAAGTGCACAATAGTATATCGCATAACAATAACTTTGGAATAAGGCAAGTTTTACTTATTCTGTACACGATGCAAATTTCCGTATGATCACATTCCTATGGTATATAATTTTCTAAATTGTTTATTAATATCCTCATCGTCCTCCAGATTGCTTGCTATTTCGTGGCCAAGTTATTTAAACTTTTCTACATATTGCAATTGCACGTTAAGCACAAAATTATCACATTGCATATATCTCGTATTATTAGGTGACACTACCATGTACGGAGTTTTCTGGGTGTTATAAATTTTACCATGCTGCCGGGCATAATGAGAACATACATTAATGAGGGTTTGCAGTGTCTTTGCAGAGGGTGTCAAGTGCCAACAGCACCATATCATCAGCATACGAGATGTGGTTTACACAGGTACCTGCCATGTGGCACCCAATCTTCATACTCTCAAGCTCGTGGTTGAGGTCGTCTGTGTACACATTATATAGTACTGGGGATATCAAACCTTCTTATCTTATTCCATTACTAACCCTAAACTCGGATGGTAGACTAGTGCCCCACCTGACAACATACACTTGGAATGAGTACCAGTATTGAAGTATTCTGACTAGATAATTTAGTACACCTCGCGCTAATAACTTGTCAAATAATTTACTATGACGTACATGATCAAATGCCTTAAAGGCATCTAGGAAGCACATATATACTGGTATGTTGCACATTCTGTAGTGGCGCACAGTTTCCTTCAAAGCGAATATACCCAAATCCGTTCCGTGTGCTTGCTTAAAAACAAATTGCGAGTCGCTAGTGGCGAGGTTGGGATGCAGTCTGTGCACAATTACTTGTTCCAGCAGTTTGAAGAAGGACGTTGGTAGTGCAACAGGGCGGTAATTTTGGCTAAGCGGTGGATTTAAAGTTTTGTTTTTCAGTATGGGAACAAGATTACTTGCATAAGATTGTCTGGCAAGTATCGGTATCGTAGCATGAGGGAAAAAACACGGACCATTGCCATGTATAGTGTGTATGTTCCGTACTTATACACTTCAGCTGGTATACTGTCATAACCCACAGCTTTGTTCCGGGCCAACCCAGATGCCAGCAAAGTGACCTCTTCCATTGTGATGTCAGTACAGGGAGCGGGTTCAAAGGAGTACAAAGGAAGAACAGACAGCAATAGTCCTACTGGACCTAACGAGACTGTTTGTTTAGCTACACTACCACTATAATATCTACTTGATAGTGACAAAAGGACAGCAAAGTGGAAGGTTCCTCCACACCCATCCACCCCTCCCTCCAGCCGAAACTGACCGGAAGAGGAAATGGTACCATGTAGTATGGAAAAACTATCATGGAATTTGTATAGGAAAGTGAGAAAAACAAGGAGTGCTTGTCGAGTCTTCTTAAACGAATCAATTGTGATACTGTTAACTATTTGTGCTGGGAGAGAATTCCAAACATTTACGATTCTATTGAAGAAAAAGTGCTTCGCTTCATTCGATCTAAAACGCTTACCAATGATCTTTAAGCCATTGTTACGAGTGGTGCTTGTGAGATCGGTTGTTACATAGTCGTTTATGTTAATATTATAAAAACCATGGAAAATCTTAAAAATCTCAATTAGGTCCCCTCGTAGCCTACGTTTGGATAAACTGAATAAGTTCAGCTCCTTTAGTTGTTCTTCGTAAGACTTGTTTCGCAATCTTGGGATTATTTTAGTAATTCTTCTTTGTATTCTCTCCAGCTTATTAATATCTTTTCTATAGTATGGTAAGCAAAATTGAATCCAATATTCTAGATGAGGGCGTACGAGTGCATTATATAGTGTAAGGATAACTTTTTCAGATTTATACTCAAAAGTTCTACCGATGAAGCCGACCAGTTTGTTAGCTTTTTTTACAACGTCTGAACAATGTTTACTTGGTTTAAGGTCGTTACTAATAGTTACCACTAAGACTTTTTCATGGTTAACCTTGGAAAGTTCGGAGCCATTCATTGTATATTTAGTGAATTAATTATTGTTACCGATATGCGAAACCTTACATTTATCAACATTGAATTTCATTTACCATTTTTGTTTTACCAACTGAGTAACATGTCGAGGTTTGATTGAATTTGCAGTTTATTGGCGGTTGTAGTTACTTTACTCATGATTTTCGTATCGTCGACAAATTTTAATATCTTACAGGTGAGGATTCAGGAGGAAGTACATTACTGTATTCTTCACTGTTTTGTGTAGAAGCAATTAAACAGAAAGGAGTATTCCTTTCCTTTTTCCACATATTTGTTATCTCACGCTCTCCTACAGCATTGTCAAATCGAGTGGCAGTGGAATTATGCATTAGATTAAGAGCTTTAACTTCTTTCCAGAAGCTAATGATGTCACGCGAGGCTAGCTTATTCGCCAGGGCATCGCACTGTAGATTTTCCTTATGGTTGCAACACCACCGTTGAGCCCTGTTCCTACGCATGGCAACGACGAAGGGACCTTCTCGTGGACTGCCCTCCCACCGCCACGATAGAAATGTGGCGCGGTATTCATCATAATGTGTTTTAACGTGTTGGTTTCATCCTGGGACAGGTCTCGTCTATGTGCACATGTTCCAAAGGCAACTCTGCCACATTCAATTATTACCTTACAAATCTCTTTGTATACGAAGTTAATGCATGGGCGATGGTCTGGCATGGTGCAGTTGGGGCGAATGCATGTATTAACTACAAGTCTATACCTAGCGCATTAATGGCATTGTCCAGCATAGATGTAAATATAACAGTTTTAATGCAACAATCAAAGTCCCATTTAATGGTTTCTCGATGAGGGACATCTTGTGTAGTAGATGGCAAATATGCAAGATTAAATGTTATAATGATGGGCGAATGATCGGATGTAGCAACATTGTACAAGATGTTAGTCATTGATCACATCAGATAAGCTTTGAGAGACAATATAGTGGTGTAACCAGGAGTGCGACAGTGTACTGTGGTTCACATGGGTGTAGCTGGTACTCGGCAGCAGCTCCACATCCGTGACACTTAACAATTCACCAAAGCGAGGACTGCCTGGGGCTGCATTAATGTCATCAAGAATACACACATTATCTTCCTCACAAGTGGATACAATAGATGAAAGCTTGCCTAAGTAGGAGGTAAAAAGTTCTTCGTATTCTGGATTATTCGTAGGCAAATGTATGTTAATAAATAGTATGGTTTTCTGTGGTAGCTTTAGTGATAAGCCAAGCAGTCGAGGATCGTCATACTGCACAATAGTCACATGCGTTTCTTCCACATAACCGCATGGCCTACTCACGAGCAAGTCCTTACTAGTATCGAGAGCGTAGGCAGGTAAACAGACTTCATTTGGGAGGAGCCGTGGGATGATTTACTAACCGTCTATTTATTTTTGAATTTGCAGTTTCATAATTATCGTTGAACTTCCTGAAATTGACTTTACTTACCATTTCAGATTGGCGGAGATATTTATTCATCTCTCCTCTTCCGTCCATCAGTGTCGGCACCTTACTCTCCGGAACGGAAGCTTGGTGCTTTTGTAGCTCTCTTCAGGTAAATGCGTGCATATATTTGATTTCGATTAATTGATATATTAAGTACAAATAGCATTAACAAAAGATTGTAAAGGCCATGTTTGGAAGTCTCCCTTAGCTCAAAATGTGTGGTACTTTACCAACTCTTGTAGTGTATACAGTTTTCGTTTTCATCTATAGATGTGACAAGTTGCTGAATTGTTTCTAGTACTTTTGCAGCTTCTTGCTGGTCCTGTGTCTACTTCCTGCAAAAACCAAGCAAGACTCATCCTTCAGCTTTTAAGAAGTAAGAAGCCGTTCACACATTTCGTGTGGGTAATGTATGCTGTGCATCTGTTTTACATACAAAGAGGTATTGTAGCTTTAATATGATGCATACCTTTAATATGATGCATACCTATAAAAATGTGTGAACGGTGACTGTTAAGGAGTTCCCCAGAATTTGAAGTAACTAAATGATTCAATGACTTTCACGAGCCCTATATATATATGCTAATGAGAAAACTCTTTAGAGGACCCAAGAGATACCAATTTTTTGTTGCCCGACATATTTTATTGAACAATAATTTGACTTCTCAGACCCGGCATATACATCCTCTTACAGCACACATCAAGTCTTCGTCCCTGGCTGTAAGAGAAGAAACCTAATTTTTAAATTGCATCAATCATGTTTGCCCTGAATAAAGAAATTAATTATATCATGGTCAGGGCCTCCGAAATATACTAGCTTGGGTCTCGATAAGTCGCCGTTTAAAAAAGGTAGGTGGATTTTCAAGTTTCAGTGCATTGAGCCCTAACCATCGTGTTCGTGATATCAACATTGCTGCATGTCATGAGCGCCAGTTTGCAGTAGTTTTACTTTATTGGCCATTTTAACCACCTAATATTTTATCTATTAGTATTTATTACATACATACAATGCAAGTAAGGAAGGGAGTTGTGAGTTTGAATTTACAATTAATTTATGCTCATGATATGCAGCAATGTATCACGAACACAACGGTAGGCTCAGTTTTCCTTAATATTATCGGGTAGGAGTTAACATTTCAATGCACTGAAAACGTGAAAATCCGCCAACCTTTTAAAAGTCGACTTCTCGAGACCCAGGCCAGTATATTTCGGAAGCCCCGCTTCAGTGCCACTTCAGCGTCTGGTTCCCTTCCTTATCAGTCAGTCCATCGTCCGCTCTCCACACACCTGAAAGGATTGTTTAACATTGTTACATAATCATCACCTACACTTCCACTGCTCCCATTACGAGTTCCCATCTCGCCCTGCCTTTCCCAATCCATCTATCTTCCTCTGGCATCCATCCCTTCTATGCACATCATTGATCGAATACAAACCCACATCTTGCAAGCTCACATCTCTAGCGCCGCCGCCGCTGCTGCTACCTCTTCCTTCAGACGCACCAACACATCTCGAAAGCTGGTTCAACTGAAAAAGAAGAAAAGTTAGATAATTATAGAAACTTTTGATATTCCTACTAATGGTCGTTTGCGCAAGCCTTTGTTAATTTATAAAGTTTCATTTTAGTAGTAAATAAGGGTTTTGTTATCGTCGTTATAAAAGTATTGGGTATTTATTATTTTTTACATCTTCACCTACATGATCTAGAGAAGACATCCTGAGGTTTTCTTGATTACATTTCCGTCGCAAATTTTTTGTTTGAGATATTCAATGTTTTCTATGAGACCACCTCTTCGGGAATAAGGTAAAGTTTAGTTTGGTTTGAACAAGGTTCTCTGTTATTTGTCAATATATTTAGGTTAAGGTTTAGTTAATTTAGGTTTTGTTATGTTAATTTTGAAGATATCAAATGTTTTCGATGACCAAAAATCGGGAGTTGGGCGAGGTGCAGACGC
Organism: Metacarcinus magister; assembly: GCA_029783475.1. Taxonomy (NCBI): domain Eukaryota; kingdom Metazoa; phylum Arthropoda; class Malacostraca; order Decapoda; family Cancridae; genus Metacarcinus; species Metacarcinus magister. The sequence goes on from JAPQNM010000002.1 coordinate 8,149,736, forward strand.
CATTTTTTTCGTAGCCATACGCCAGGTTTTGTGCGTTCGTCAATAGGTCATTGTTAGGTTATGTTAGTAACACCCTATTTTTAGCGTAAATCAAAGCATTTTGTCTTCCCCTTAAGTCCCCAAGCTTGTTGGGGGTGATAAGGATTCCTTATCTTATTATATTCATTTGCAACAGAAATTTATGTCAAAATCTATACGAAAAGTATGTTATTTATATCCAGGTACATTCTGGTGAAGATGTAAAATTTTACCAAGTATTGTTCTAGACACATTTGGTTGGCTAGTTTTTTTTAATCTAATGATTTGAAATTTTGGTAAAATTTTACATCTACACCAGAATGCACCTGGATATAATTAACACAATTTTCGTATAGATTTTGATCTATTTTGAATGATTTTGACATTCATTTCTGTCGCA
>JAPQNM010000002.1:8157653-8162653 GCA_029783475.1 Metacarcinus magister
CAAGCATGTGTACACAGAGAACGGTGTGCACTTAGGCAAACGAGTCGTGGCTGCATGTAGACACAAAACTCCCTTCTGATGACAGGCAGCCCTTCCCTCCCTCCCAGCCCCAGTGAGGCAAGGCTGTGCAGGCAGGCGAGGAAGGAAAACAGAGGCAGTGACTTTTGAAGGATGCCAGATTTTTTTTAATTGATCCTATAAATGAGATCACCTTTTAGAAAACAACAAATGTGTTATACAACGTTTGGTCAGTGTCCTATACATTGGGAGGGAAATTCAGTATACTATAAAAGGAGCCAAAAGTGTAAGAATATAATTATATAAGTTTGTCTAACGATCAGACACAACGGTAATACAGCAATGCAGCCACACCTTCCCATTCCAGCTAGCAGGGCGAGACCCCGCATCATACCCCCTCCGCCCTCGCCTACCCCGCTCTTGAAGGTGCAATCTGATGGGCGGAGCGGCAATATTTACATAGAGGAGCGATAAACCCCGGTATCACACGAGCCGCCGTTCTGATTGCCGGTGAGGTGTGCAGATGGCAGACGATACCCGTTGAATTAATGGGTTCTGAGTGGCTCCTTCGGGCGGGTGATGGAGGGCGGCAGTCTCCTGGTGACGCGGTGGCCTTCTCGTAACTCCGAAAATCAATGCCGGAGGGAGTAAGCCACTGATAGCGGGGTGAAATGGCAGCGATGAGTGCCCGTCTGAGGGGCGTTAGCACCAGGAAGCTGCTACTGCCAGACGATGAGAGGAGGAGGAGAGGAGGAGGAGGAGGAGGTGATGGAGTGGTAGCGAGCCGAGTAGGGTAACTGAAGTGTTTTAAGTCTTGACGTGTATCAGCACTGCAAGGTCATGAAGGCCTCTGCTCACGTGTATGTAGTCAGTCAAGTCTTAACCGCCTTGGATATCCAGTTCAGTTTGTGTTCTTGCTCATACCCGGCCTTAAGACAATAGTGAACTGAATCCCTTAAGGTTAATAACATGAAGCGCAACTTGTAACATTTCCTTCTCGTGTGTACGGACGTGGGCGTCACCTGTTGCATAATGGAAAGATAAAGCCAACGAATTTCCAGGGAGGGTTAGTCCGCTTCACCTCCTTCATCCATTTAACGTAAACGAAGCGTCCCTTTTAATAACCAAGAGAAGACGGGAAGTTAGACGCTCCCTTGTCAAGGAGTGAATCATAAGACGAATACTTAAACTGTTTCTCAATGCAGCCACAAACCTATGAATTAATTGCAGAAGATAACGTTGTTACTTAACTTGACAAAAGGATTTCATAAAATGTCCAATTAAACTCTCCAGTGAACATACTTAAGGTGCTTTCTTAACACTGCCTCCTCAATCTGGCCCGTCATGTTATCTCCTGGGTCAGCCTCCTCCACAGGCTCCTCAGTCACGCACAAGCCGCCGCCGCCTTGGGGCCAGACATCCTCGCTCCACCAGATGGCCGGCGATAGCACGTGTAACAGTCTATCACATCCTTGAGGCGTCGACCATCACGCGGTCTGGGGTAGAGGGAGTGTGTTGGGCGGAGCACTGAAGAGGACATGGATGATGGAACTCGCAATGGGAGGAGAGGGAGGGATAGAGAGAAGGGACGTAAGTTTTCTGGAAAAGATCATGCAGGAGAGAAAGTGAAGCGCAGTCTTTTTCTTTTCTTTTCTTTTCTTTTCTTTTTTACTGACGACGGAAATTGTTCAACACATGAGTAGAAGTTTACTAGTGTAATTTCTTTCCTACATTATGAGTGTCTTGATAACAATAATCTCATGAATTCACTTATACATCTGCTAAAACGTTTATGAAAGCAAGGAGTAGAAGCAGGACAAGCTGAGTGGCTGGAAAAATATGATATAATTGAGATAAAACTTCAGTAAAAATTTAAACATTCAGCCTTAAAGAAAGAAAGAGGGAGAGAAAATAAACTTTTCTCCTGGGGACCAGCATGGGTGAGGAGCGGGACAACGTGAGAAGAATCAAATAAAAGAATGTTGAGCTGTATGCAGAAACGAACTTGAAAAAAGACCAGCAAAGATGAGACGAGTTAAGCTGATACCGTGTCAGGGCACAGCGCAGATTAACCCTCCCAGTTGGGGTGAAGATAACAATCAGGGTTTTGCATTCTCTTAGGATCGGCCATGGCTGGGGCGTGGATGAAGGGAGTAAGGGAGGGAGGGAGATGAGAGAAGCCCATTCCTACCCTTCCCTTTCTCCTCGTGCCCCTTCCCTTCCCAGGCATCACACGAGCTAATACACTCCGCACTGTAAACAGAAAAAGGGGGGATGGTGAGCCTTTAGCAATGACACGCAGGAGGAGGCTTGGTTAATGAGGGATGACGGAGTGGCTGGAGATGAAGTGAAGGTGACGTTGGGAGTGAGGCGAGGCTGCTGGGAGACAGAGACTCTTCACCGTAAGATGCCTCGATATGGTAACGAGGAAATGAAACTTACAAGGCAGAATGCAGCAAAACCAGAAGAGAGGTTGAAGGAATAACTTGAAAAAAGGCGGTGAAGAGAAGAGAAGGTGATGTGAGGATTCAGCTAAGAAATACGTGGTAATTACGCAAGTAGAATCCCACGTTCAGTGGAAGGAAATCGAAATGAGAAACATGAAAAATAGAAGAAGAAAAAATACAAATAAATAATACAAAATAAGTGTGTTAAAAGTGTGAGGTGAGAGGCGAGGGGAGGCAAGGGTGAGGGGGTGAAGTGTAATGAGAACACACAGCCTCCAGCTTACTGCAGTGCCCTGACCCGCCTCACCTCCTGACCCACTACCGCGAAATTTCACTCAAATACACTCCTTCACTCCTCCGCCCGTAGCTCCTCAAAGCCTAGTAGGGGAGGAAAAACAACGCTTTCAAAATATGCAATAAGTTTGGCTTCCAGCAGCCCATGACAGCAACGTGGTGCTGGTCGGCTGCTCACTAGTGACGGCCGGCAGTGTGTGTGTGTGTGTGTGTGTGTGTGTGTGTGTGTGTGTGTGTGTGTGTGTGTGTGTGTGTGTGTGTGCGTGTGCGTGTGCGTGTGCGTGTGCGTGTGCGTGTGCGTGTGCGTGTGTGTGTGTGTGTGTGTGTAATAATGATAATAATTATAAATAATAATCGGTTTGATAAGAAAGAGCAGCCTTACGGTTGAAAACAAGACAAGGAAGATAAGGTACAATGGTAATGACATGATAAAAAAAATGCACTGTAGTCCATTACAATGAGTTAGATGCATACAAAACAAGAAAAAATACAATAAATGCAATAATATTGGGTGGTATACTTATTTACACAAGGGAAAAAGAAAAAGAAGAAAGAAAATAAAGATAAACTAGGAAGTATTGATGAGCCTAACGATCGTAGGGCTGTTACGATGTCTATAAGTTCGGGAAGGCAGGGGAGTAAGTTTGTGTTGGGAGGAGCATGTGGTGACGAGGGGTGTGAAGTTGTTTGCCGAGCTGTACGAGTGCATGCTGGTACAGTGTGTGTGTGTATGTGTGTGTGTGTGTGTGTGTGTGTGTGTGTGTGTGTGTGTGTGTGTGTGTGTGTGTGTGTGTGTGTGTGTGTGTGTGTGTGTGTGTGTGAAATTAGAACCCCTGCGAGTAGAAGTTTCCCATGAGAAGACAGAAGAGATAGTCCTTATAAGACCTTTATGTTTATAATGATGCTATATGTTTAACCACTTGTGTTGATGAACGTCATAAAGGAGAAAACCTACTTTCCTGTTATATAATACTAAGCTGCGGAAATATAAGTAAGAACACTGTGCCCCACGTAATCATTGACATTTTGTAGGAAAAGAAAATAGATAAATAAGAAAAAAAGCGACGCAAGGTATATAATTATAGCCAGCGATGGTGACGAAATCTTACTTTATAATCCTCGAGTGATATATTTGCTTTACTCTAAGGATCTGTTGAAAAGGAAGGCCATGAAGCGGTCTATTACTTGATTCACTAGAGTATTACTGCGCACACTACCTGGAGTTTTATAAGTATTTGTTTTATGGCGTTAACAAAATTGATATTCTGATGTTTACAGCTGCCTCTGAACTAATCACTGCGATGACGATAATAGGAATCTGTATCTCAAACATTAGATATGAAAGTATTTTGATAGACAATGTTTTAAATTTTCTTCGCTCATACTTCCACAAACTGCACTCAACACGTCAAGATAGAGAACAATATATCAGTCCTTACAATAACGTATTTGAAGAGCATGTTGCCTTTTCTGTTGGCATTATTACAGGTTGTGGTTTGTTTTGAAGTTTCTCACTATTTGTTCTTCACATAAAGTGGTCAAGTATAATTGAAATCCCTCCTCGCTTATAGTGGATCACATTCCCTTAAAAATACTATAAAAAAATGTGATTCACCCTCCACACCAAATATACTACCCTGTGTGTGTGTGTGTGTGTGTGTGTGTGTGTGTGTGTGTGTGTGTGTGTGTGTGTGTGTGTGTGTGTGTGTGTGTGTGTGTGTGTGTGTGTGTGTGTGTGTGTGTGTGTGTGTGTGTGTGTGTGTGTTCTTTCCTTAAACTCGTCCCTGACAAGCCGTTGAAGGACTCGTGACGTTATTAGTCAATGTTCCAACTGACGAAGATGGAGTAAGACTTACTTTTGTTTTCCTTGAAAGTTCCGTCGACGGCACTTGCATTGCCTAATTACAGGTTTTACTGCTATCTTCCTTCTTAATCTCCTCTTCCTCCTCCTCTCTTATGTAAAGCTACCCAATGGCCATCCAGAATGAACACATGCAAACCCAGTCCACCTTCAGGGCCTCGTAAATCCTGCCTTCAGGAGTAAATGCTACTCACAGCGATGATAAGAATAGTCTTGAAGTGAAACGTTCTTAGTCATTTATGTATTCAATGGACACGACACTGATGCAACGCTTGGCTGATACACGAATAACGACTTGTTCACTTAGCACTGGCCAGTAGCTCACATGTTAATGGATAGTTATATTGTATAAATAAATATATATATATATATATATATAT
>JAPQNM010000002.1:8165153-8167653 GCA_029783475.1 Metacarcinus magister
TACAGAACCGCTGTCTCCCGAAATTTGCATTGTAAATGACTCGAGCAAAACATCATATGAATCGTGATCGTAAAGGAGAATTACTGTAACGGGAGAATATGGCTATACTTTTTCCTTTTTTTCTCTCTCTCTCTCTCTCTCTCTCTCTCTCTCTCTCTCTCTCTCTCTCTCTCTCTCTCTCTCTCTCTCTCTCTCTCTCTCTCTCTCTCTCTCTCTCTCTCTCTCTCTCTCTCTCTCTCTCTCTCTCTCTCTCTCTCTCTCTCAACAAAGGCTCGGACATTAATTTCCTTGTTTATTCCTTCACTTGCATCCACTCGCCCTCTCCCACACATAATCTCATCTCGCACATCTCAGCATCTTTCCTTATCTCTTCCTACTTTCCCTTCTCGTACTGCCAGACGGGGCATTAAACACCCACGCAACGGCCGCACTAATCTGCAGTGTTTACGGTCAGGGTAGACGGGGAAAAAATAATACGTTAGAGGGTGAAGTCGGATTTTACGACAAGACTCTGAGCGCTAAAGAAACGACGACTGAATCTCATCTTTCCTGGACAAGCAATGCAGGGAGCGACCGACGTTCTTGGGAGCAGCGGCTGGATGGTAATTCTGCTTTAAATCTAATTAAAACCAGGCTATCTCGTAATATAATCAACGTTTACGTCCCGTTAACAAACAAGACTCGAGATTAAATTAGCAGAAATAAACCGAGGTAACCAGAATGAATATGGACGCACCTACGATCGTGGGTCGAATACGAGATGAGCGAGATGAAGCAAGAGGAGGCTCAGGTATCACACGGCTCCGAGGGTTGGCGACGGCGATGATAATGAAAACGGAGACGGTATGAAGGCGTTGAGGCTCAGTGTGTTTACGTGTGCAGAGAAAAGGAGGAATCTGAATTAGGGTACAAGTTGAAAAAATAGGCTTTACAAAGGCCTGATAGATATTCCACGTATAGTAACTTTCTGCAATAAAGTGCTCTATGATCTTTCATGTTAATCAGGCAGTCATGAGAAGAACGTCAGAGAGCTATGATTAATATTGAGTTGATCTACAATTTTTTTTCTTGCTTATGTCCCAGATAGTATGCATCAAGAGGCTATGTCTTCCCCTTAACTTAACCTCATTTGATTCATTGACGCAGGAATCCTCCCACACCCCTTTCTCCTTAAAAAAAAAAAACGAAAAATAAAGGTATAACTCGTATGTTGAGACCTTGTAAGGAAAGAAACAAAAACTAGTCACGTAAAGTCATACTGAATAATTAATTCCTACATAAGAAAACAAACAGATAATACGATAAACTGAAGGTTAGAGATTGTATGAATAAAACCGTTGCTGCAGTGTCTATTGTTCATTACTTTTGTTCTGCTTCCATTCTGCTTCAACCCCGCACTACATTTTAAACGAAAAACAAGAGAACCAAAGCAATTCAGCTTCTCTCCCTCCTTCTCAGACACACTGTAAAAGGTAGAAAAAAAGTGAATGCTGTGTCGCCGTGGCTTGGGGACGCATCTCTTACTTTGGGCGAGCTAATATTCGTTTAGTCCTGATGTCTTTGCAGCTCCGCGACGCCAGGAGGCAAACACGGGTCACCAGGTGGCCAAAGATATCTGATCGAGGAACCGTAAGGCAGACTCGCCCCCGTTTTGTTATGAGGCACGCATGACAGTCCCATTATAGATTACGTTAAGTTAGAGACCAGAGAAATCTTGATTCGTTGAATAAAAAGCAGGCAAGCGTGGGAAGCTTCATGGTAAAGAAAATTAATTCAGAGGAAGCATTGTGAGCAGAATTACTGGTGTAGCTTCCATGCCTCTGTAAGTGAAACTCAATTTATTCAGTGATCTCATAATGCGTTATTACCTCCGCCAAGGTTACGTTTTGGGTTCGGTCTGTTTGTCTGTTTGTTTGCTTGTATTTTCTTTGTTTCTTTGTTTTTTTGTTTATATTTCAATTAATGTTAGAAGAATTAAACAAAAAACTCATGCGTAGATTTTGAAGAAAACTTTATCAAAGGTGGGCCTTATGATTTGTGAATTATTATTAGGCTGGTAGGGGGAAATTAATTTACTTAACCTAAGCAGAGGTTTGTGGACTCCAAACTCTCGTGTATCTTTATTATAAGTATTCCATAAGGGTTCAAAGTTTAGATACAGTACTTTATTAGACAATTATCATTATTGTCTGTAAAGGTGAATTATTTGAATATCAAAATTAATAATGAAGTGAGTGTAAAATGAAGGCTTCACAGGTTCATGACACGTGCCTTCCAATACTAATACTTATAGTCATGTTACAGGTTCAGGAGAGAAAAAAAAACATAGGTGGTGGCGTGGGTATTCCTGTAGGTGTTGATTGGAATGGTGTTGTAAGTGGTGTGGGAGGCGGTGTGTTCCCTGCTGGTGTGAATGGAAACGCAAAAGAAAGCACAGGCTGGAGTATGGATGGCTGCTTATGTTTGTATGGACGCTGCACGGTGGTGGTGTGGGTGGTAG
>JAPQNM010000002.1:8175153-8180153 GCA_029783475.1 Metacarcinus magister
GAGAGAGAGAGAGAGAGAGAAGAAAAAAATATACACTAATGGGCTTAGACACAGAAACACACTCACATAAACTTTCACCCTCCCTCTCCCCAAAAATTCAAGTGAGCAGATGAACAAACAGACAGACAAAGCCAAACAACATGAGTTTTATATCATCGACACCAAGAATCACGTTATAAAAAGAACGAGAGAACGGAAAAAGAATCAAAAGATCTTAAAATCCTCTTCCCTTTCCCTCTCCTTCCATAATGTTGTTTCCTCCATCCCATTCGCCCCTTAATCCTGCTCTCCTCCCTCTCCTTTATCAACTCCTGGCTTGCTTCCTCTACGCCCCTTGTTAGTCAATACTGCTGGATCTTCCATAATCCGATTGCGTTTCTGTGGTGTGTGTGTGTGTGTGTGTGTGTGTGTGTGTGTGTGTGTGTGTGTGTGTGTGTGTGTGTGTGTGTGTGTGTGTGTGTGTGTGTGTGTGTGTGTGTGTGTGTGTGTGTGTGTGTGTGTGTGTATAGTGCTTGTTTCGCCGTTATTTAATGCTGCATTGTGATTAGGTGGTGAAGAGAGAGCATTTTGTGTGTGGTGATTATTTAGTTTGGTAGTAACTGTGGTGGTGGTGGTGGTTGGTGATGAAGTTGTTGTTATAGGTGATGGTGGTGGTGATAGGAAGGAAGGATGTCGGTAGTGGTTGTAGTGGTGATTGCCGTTAGTACTGCCGCCGCGTGTTTGAATGGTGAATGTGGTGGAAGCAGTGAAAGTTGAAGAGATGGTTTGTGATGGCGGTAATGTAGCACTAACAACGTCAAGGCTATCATAGTTATATTGCTGTTATCATCATGCCAGTGTTGTTTTAATGCGTCGTGAGGATGTGTTGTCATTGGTGTAGCAGCGCGGCACAGCACACAAACACTTACCTTCCTTTCCCTTCTCGTGCACCTCACTGACTCTCTTTCTCTCTGTCTCTCTACCTGAAGACCCTAAACAAATACTCAAAGTGAAAGACTTCGATCCACGTACCTGTAGATACCGTTGCCCAGGTAGCGTGTAGAGGGGCGGACGAGGCGGGGGTCCCCTACGTCCTGCCGTCCGTCAGCTGCCTAGGAGGACCGGCGGACGTCCCAGCGATATTCTTATGGTAATTGTGTCCGGTAATTTATCTTCGGGGCGCGTCACTTCCTCGTCACCCTCACAATGTTGCCAATTGGTGGAGGGACGGCAAGACAAGCACACCTGTAGGGAGGGTCGTAAGGTTGGAGGAGGTAGGAGGCTGGCCAGTAAAAGCGACCCAATGCGAGGCGGTGAGTGAGACCTTCTACCCTGTAGCTCCACCGCTATATATGCACCGGTATTGTTCTTTAAAATTTGCATTCTTAAGGTGAGCCCAAACCCGCCCCCCGCCACCCGCGCCGCGACACACCACATTACCGCCGCCCAGGAGTCTGAAGGACATCTTAATCACAGGTAATCTCATTCCCAGCGGCGGGGAGACTCTTTGTGCCCATCACCTGGCCAACTGCACCTATACTATGTAATAGGATTCAGATCCAACTCATCGACATTACAACGATGAGACCTGTGCCGCTGGAAAAAAAATCATGTGTAGTTACATTAATGTTGTTTTAAATAATAATTGTCATTACCATAATTATTTTCATAACTATCTTTATTATTATTATTATTATTATTATTATTATTATCATTATTATTATTATTGTAATCATTATCATCAGTATTACTATCAATATTGTTATTGGTATTATTACCATTATCACTATCATCATTATTCATTATCATTATTACTATCATTGTTATAATAATATTTATTACAATGATAATTACAATAATAATAGTAATTATTTATATCATACTATTATTATTATTATTACTATCATTATTATTATTGATATCATTATTATCATTACTATTATCATTATTATTATTACTATTATTATTATTATTATTATTATTATTATTATTATTATTATTATTATTATTATTATTATCATTATTATCATTATGATCAATGTTGTTGTTGTTGCTGTTATTGTAGTCGTCCTTTTTACTTCTTCTCCAGCCTGAGGCAAGAGAAAATTCCATTTGTTGCAGAGAAACGTGTTCCAAATGTTAACCAGCGAGGCCGCCGCGACGTAAAGCCTCTCCCGCACACATCACGAGTTCCCTGGCGAGATCCATAAACGGAGGGCTCGGGTTGACCTAGGGTTTAGCGCCCCGATGCCACCGCTGGGCCACTCCTCTCCCCTCGGCATTAACATAAATCTGTTAACTCGGGCGTAAACAAGGAGACTCATCCGGCAAAGTTAAAGTGCTCATCGTATCCCGGTTTATGGCCGCCGTAACCTGAAGCGGCGAGGCAGCGTGATGGTTGCAGACGCGCATTACCAGGCTGGGGAGCACCTTGATACAATTACATTAAAAGTTTATAGTATATACCTGTAGCTGCCTCGCCTTGCCATTATTGCAAGGAGATTTGAGTAACGTAGATTCATAGGGACAAGTGCATGATTCGCCTCCCACGAGTATTAATTTTGCGGTTGAATTACCTAATGGTGTGTGGCCAAGGTTGCCTCCCCGCTCGGGTGGGGATGGATGCCTCAGAAGGGGAGGAGGATGGGGTCATTGCTTTAGCTCCTTTTTTTCACCCTTTTGAAGCGAGCGCGCACACACACACACACACACACCACACACACCACACACACACACACACACACACACACACCACACACACACCACACACACACACACTACACACACACACACACACACACACACACACACACACACACACACACACACACACACACACACACACACTCACTCACACGCACACACACACAGGCCTCACGGTGCCCGCGCCTTGAATCTGATAGCATCCCATCTCTTCTTTTTTATCATCCCTTGCCCATTCATCTATTATAACACCTGTCCCTCCATCTATCTGCCTAATGTTGCAGACCCACTATCTACCTGCCTATCTAAGGTATCTGCATCTATCTATCCATCTATCTATCTTCTTATCTCTCTATCAACCTATTTATCAATCTAGCTGTCGTCTCATACCTTCACCACTCCTCCGTCCTTCCTCTCTCCTTCTCTCCATTACTCCCCCGCCTCCCCACCCCCCTCCTGGTGATGTACCTGGGGGAGACACGGCTGGAATACCTGATTAACACTCTCGTTTGTCCACGTCATGCCTTTAATATATCAAAACTGCGGGCGACCAGGAACACGGAAAGCTGCGAGAAGGTTTTGCTGTTGAATATTGTGGTGGTGGTGGTGTTGGTGTTGGAAGTGGATGTGGTAGTGGTGGTGCTGATGGTGGTGGTGGTGGTAGCAGGAGGTGTACGTGGTGGTGTGTGGTGATGAGGAGCAGCGTGAGATAATGATGATGATAATGATGATGATGATGATGGTTACGGTGGTAAATACGGTCAAGGTAATGGTGATGTTGAAATAAAACAAAAAAACGTGGCAGAAAATAATAGTAAAACCAATATGAAAAAGCAATCCGGTTATTTTCCTCTCTAATAAAGAATCCTAAAAATGAGAATTAATCAATTAAATTCCTCTGACGTTGTACAAGACCCAAATTGACCCGAGATAATGTATTTGACCTGACCTTGAGCCGTCTCTCGAGGTGTCAGGTGAGCCCAGAGTAATTTCGCCTTGTGCCAGCGTATACAGGTGCCGCTCCTGTGCCGGGGTGCGTAAGGCGTAGAATCCTCTTGGTTGTGTTGATGGTGGCAGAGCATGAGAAATAGCCCCCCTGCCGCCCCTGTCCCAACAACCCTACCTCCACCCCACCCCCCTCTTCCTCCTTTCCCATTCGTCTCCCCTTCCTTTCCCTCAAAACACCTCTCCCGATTTTTTTTTTACTCTCTCTCTCTCTCTCTCTCTCTCTCTCTCTCTCTCTCTCTCTCTCTCTCTCTCTCTCTCTCTCTCTCTCTCTCTCTCTCTCTCTCTCTCTCTCTCTCTCTCTCTCTCTCTCTCTCTCTCTCTCTCTCTCTCTCTCTCTCTCTCTTTTTCTCTTTCTCTCTCTCAGTCACTCACCCCCTCCACCTCGTGCCCTTTACTCCTCCCACCCACACTGTCTCCATCCCTTTGATTCTTGTCTAAACACTTCCATCCTTCCGCCTCCGTTCCCCCTCGCTTTCTCCCCTCACTGCTGCACTGTAATCCACCTTCACCCTCTTCGTCTCCCTTATATGCCCTCATTCACTTACTGTTCCAACTGCAAATATGCTTTTTTTTTCTTCTTTTTCCCCCTCCACAATCGTCCGTCTCCTCACTGATGATCTGTTTGCTCTCGTTCCCACACAACTTCTGTCATCATTTGGTTTCTCCTTTCAGTTGTGTGTGTGTGTGTGTGTGTGTGTGTGTGTGTGTGTGTGTGTGTGTGTGTGTGTGTGTGTGTGTGTGTGTGTGTGTGTGTGTGTGTGTACCTTCCCGTCAGTGTATGGCAGCTACATGAGTCTCAATCACCCTATCCCATCCCTTTCGATCTCTCTCTGTCTGTTTGTCTGTATATATGCCTGCTGATCCCACCCACCCCCATTTCTCTCTCTCTCTCTCTCTCTCTCTCTCTCTCTCTCTCTCTCTCTCTCTCTCTCTCTCTCTCTCTCTCTCTCTCTCTCTCTCTCTCTCTCTCTCTCTCTCTCTCTCTCTCTCTCTCTCTCTCTCTCTCTCTCTCTCAACATCCCTTTCCTCCTTCCCTTCACGTCACAGGAGATGAATCGTGCCTCCGCCTCACTTGACCCAACACACCCCCGGGTCACATTAATTCCCTGCATTAATACGCGCCTGTGTCAATCTAGGGGTCGCATGGGAGGTCATGTTACGTATGTGTGTGTGTGTGTGTGTGTGTGTGTGTGTGTGTGTGTGTGTGTGTGTGTGTGTGTGTGTGTGTGTGTGTGTGTGTGTGTTCCTGTTAATTGAAAACATACATCATCACAAAGGCATCCACATCCATTACTTACACAGTTTTGACC
>JAPQNM010000002.1:8182653-8185153 GCA_029783475.1 Metacarcinus magister
TCTCTCTCTCTCTCTCTCTCTCTCTCTCTCTCTCGATCTAGGTGTCTCTCCTCCTAGAACTTGTAACGAAATATTCCAGGAATTAAAATATTCCCTTTATAAGCGAGGCATTTTATCAAACGTCCCATGATCTTTAAATGACTCATACCATTGTCTTTGCTAACTATCCCTGAAATAGCGTGGGAGTCATTATCGTTCTTGAGTTACGGCGTGATACATGCGTTTCATTATTCACTTTAACTTGCCTCCCATCCGTTTACCACATTGATATTGACCACTGAGTATATAGGAGACTTTCATTTGCGTTTATAGAGCTAATTGTAACTTCTTCTCTTTTGTTTTATTCTCCATCTTGCAACAATAAGGGGTCTCAAAAGCATCCCCGCCCCCTTCCTTTGTCTTCATGTCCTTCATACTTGGTCATGTGGAGACGGATCGCTAGGGGGCAGCTCAAAGTTTCCGGCTGTTTACACAGTTCAACTAATCACCTGAACAGACATATGTTTCACTAACCACTTCGGGGAGGCCGCATGTCAAGATAGGCTATGTCTATTTACCTCTTCAATCGCTTAAGGTAAAGTCTGGTTAGTAAATTGCCACCTGCGTGTGTGAGAAAGCGTACCCATTATCATTAGCCAGACTCGGACCTCCACGTAAAAGGTTAGCGAATTTGTATGCTGCCGAAATCTCCCAGAAATCCCTTCTCGCCGCCCACCCCTCTCGTAACTCACTCCCCGAGGCGCGCCGAGTTCAACTTCAAGCGCGAAAGTGCGTTCCGGGGGTCGAGGGGTCAGATCACCGTATTATCATACCATTTGCATACAGCCAGACCCACCAGTCGTCGGTGTGAGGCAGCTGCTGTTGACGGAGGAGGCAGGTTCGGCCTAGACCACAGTTTGGCTCCATATAGTAATCTAATTATGAAGAGACCGAGAAATGTGTGTGTGTGTGTGTGTGTGTGTGTGTGTGTGTGTGTGTGTGTGTGTGTGTGTGTGTGTGTGTGTGTGTGTGTGTGTGTGTGTGTGTGTTGGTATTGTACTACAGCATAACCAACGGAGGAATCTTGAATTATTTTCGTGTTCGTCTGCAAAGTTCTTTTTTTCTTGTTACCGGGGTCAAAAGTGACTTGCAAGGGTCGTGCGTGACAGCCTCCGAATCCCTGATGGAAGGTGAGAATGATGAGGCAAGTCGGTGGAACGATTCCGAGAAGGGGAAGCGTGACGGAGGTGGAAACAGAGCAGAAAGAGTGTGGAAGAGGACGGAAAGGATGAAAGAAAAGTAGGGAGGTCAAATTAAAGATACTACGAGATGCCAAATGAGAGAGAGAGAGAGAGAGAGAGAGAGAGAGAGAGAGAGAGAGAGAGAGAGAGAGAGAGAGAGAGAGAGAGAGAGAGAGAGAGAGAGATGGTGGGAGGGCGGGGTGAGAGGGCAGCCCGCCATCTACATACCGAGCCAGGATCATTTGCTCGATACACAAACACAGACGCCAGCCCCGAGTAGGTCATAACTCAGTATGCAAACACGACTCAAGGTGGCCACACGACGCTCCCACAGCCTCCCTACCTCCCTCCCTCTCACTCTTCCAGCATCTTTCCCTTTCCCCAGTTTCATCAAATCTTTCCTTCCATCTCCACTTTTTAATAATTTCCTTTATTTCCACTATCATATTTTTTTTCTCTCTCTCTCTCTCTCTCTCTCTCTCTCTCTCTCTCTCTCTCTCTCTCTCTCTCTCTCTCTCTCTCTCTCTCTCTCTCTCTCTCTCTCTCTCTCTCTCTCTCTCTCTCTCTCTCTCTCTCTCTCTCTCTCTCTCTCTCTCATGCTTCCTTTCTTTCCTCCTCCGTTTGTTTATCACTTGAAGCCATGCGTCTCGCCTCCCTCCCACGGAGTGAGTACAAGTCGATAATTTGCTTGACACCTGCCTCGTGCCACTCCTACAGCGTCTCCAGGTGTGTGTGTGTGTGTGTGTGTGTGTGTGTGTGTGGTGTGTGTGTGTGTGTGTATGTGTGTGTGTGTGTGTGTGTGTGTGTGTGTGTGTGTGTGTGTGTGTGTGTGTGTGTGTGTGTGTGTGTTGCAATGCTAACTTTTAATTAACTTTTAATTAATGTGTGTTTACGATGCGTTACGACCAGCCAGTCTGAATTATCATTGTTTTAGTGGAAGAGAAAGTTCTGGTGGGGGTGGAATAATGTTCAAGGGGAAAGAAAAAAGCTGACATTAATATCTACAGCAGATGATGGTTTGCTGATGCCTTCAAGTCAAGCAAAGAATACTAAAGCCACAAATTCATTCTCTTTGGAAAAATAGAGGAGAAAATGGTGTGCTTACAGCCTGCAGCCTCAGCAAGAAGTCAACTGAAAAGCTCTGACTGGCCTTCATTTGTCTTCGGGCTTCTGGGAGGATCCAGGACCTCGACTAACGACCTACGCTTCTATGAGGGTCGTCCTTCTTAACCCCACTCACGAGGTCTTTGTTCCTTGTAGTTTAATGGTGGTACATAGTC